>OX596013.1:9271568-9491417 GCA_951394025.1 Heteromyza rotundicornis
AAAGTTTGTGTTAATTAAAATCGACTTTTTTAAAAACGCGAAAATACTTAATAAAAAAATAATTGGTAGCAGAGCAAGGTTATCTGCTAAGAACTCGAAAAAACAAGTAAGGATAATAAATCCTGAAAAAATTAAAAAGTAAAGATAATAAATCCTGAAAAAATAAATAAGTAAGGACATGAGATCCTGAAAAAAATTAAAAAAAAAAATAAGGACATAGAATCTTGAAACAAAAGGAATTAAAGTGAACTAGACTACAAGTGAATCCAAAAAGACCAAAAATTAAAGTAATTCATAAAATCAAAAATTTAAAGAATCTTAAAGACAGAACAAAAGTGATTGTAAATTTAAAGAACAAAAGACAAAAATTAATAGTAAAGACAACGGAGAATTAAACTGAAAAATTTTGTTTATACTTTGGAGAAGTAAAAGAACTAGCTGTGAATTTTCACCAAGGAAAAATAAGAGAGTGAAACTGAAATAAGGCTTAAAATACACTGAAGGAAAACCGGAAATTCTGACTGAAACCTATGACAATCTATTGAGACCATCGGGCAGCATTCCTACACAAAAACATCGGAATAACTATGGACAAATAATTGCTAGCGAGTAAGCTGATAAATTTTGTAATTTAAATTATTATATTTAAGAAGAAATTATTTAAGAAGAAAGTACATTATAAAAATAAATAACGTATTTATTGTATGACCCGGACGGACTGAAAAAAGTGAATGGATAAAATTTGAGATTATTTGAAAAAGAAGAAAGGATACGAGAAGTTATACGTGTGTGAAAAGTGTTCGGAAAACCATCCAACTAAGAAGTGTACTAGGAATTAGGTTGGAAAAGAAAAAAAAAGGGAAAAAATAATACTGGACCGGTTAATAGAACAATTTTCCAAAATGACTATGCACAGCAATACAGTTAACATAGATATGATAGCTAGACTAATACCTACCCAAATCGCTTCATTGCAAGCGGAGATTAGCTCACTCAAACAACAATTAGGGACTTTGACAGAAAGGACTAGCGTTGTGGACTATGAGACGCAAACGATTGACAACACGATTCAATGGACTGAAACTTTAGAAATAATAAAGTCTCTACCGGAATTTTCGGGAGGAACAAATTCCTATGTTAGTTGGCGCGAAGCTGCGCAGAACAGTATTTGTCTTTATGTAAAAGGAAGTCAGAGATATTTTGCGGCTCTGACAATCCTGCGAAATAAAATAACAAACGGGGCAAACAATGTTTTGACCTCACACGGAACGAAGCTCAATTTTGATGCTATTATTATCAGATTGGACTTCGCATACTCGGACAAGCGTCCGATGCATGATATAGAACAGGAGCTGAGTGTCCTTAGACAGGGCAACTCTTCCATTTTAGATTACTATAATGTAGTAAATAAAAAACTAACTTTACTAGAAACAAAACAATTATGACATATGGCAGTACTAATGCCATAGTTAAACAGACAAATGAAATCAATCGCAAAAATGCACTGAGAGTGTTCATAACGGGCTTAAACCTACCCGTATCAAATATTTTATTTACCATGGCACCCAACAGTTTACCTGCTGCGCTTGCCAAGAGTTAGAATCAAACAACGAAATTCGCATATCAATTTGGGGAGAGATTTTCCCAAAAAACCCCAATAATCCCTTCCGTAGGGATAACCAATTTCAAAATTTCCAAAAACCAAGACAGGTATTCCAGAATCCTGAACCGATGGAGGTGGATCATTCATCAGGACGCTACAGACATCCCTATATATATTATAAAATAAAACTGAGTGTGTGTCTTTCTGTCTGTTTGTCCGAGCATCACGGCTAAACGGCTGTACCGATTCTCTTGAAACTTTCAGGATAAATTCTATAGGTATCGACATGTAACATAGGCTATATGCGGTTGGGATTGGACAAAGGGGCGTGGCACCTCCCATACAACACAAAATATGTCTACAAGGTAATTTAGTAACTATTGAATTGAATTTGAATTGAATATTGAATATATAAAGACGGAATTTAGCACGAAGTTGCATAATAACTTTTCCGAGCTTTATGCCAAATATGAGCATAATTGGACAAAGGGGCGTAGTACAGCCCACACAACACATAACTTAAATACCAGCTAATTAAGCAACTATTGGATATATTTTAGTGAAATTTGGAATGGAGTACAAACTGCTATGTGTCGAATATGGGAATAATTGGAGGGGCGTGGCACCGCCCATACAATTTTCTACCCCATATCACGGTTAAACGGCTTTACTGATTTTATTGAAATTTTAAGATAAAATTGTGTTAGTAATGGAATTTGCAATAGGACTTGCGTCCTTGCACATTTTTTGAGTGAATCATAACGGGTGGGATTACAGCTGCCGCCAAGGGCGTCCTTGGCCATTTTTTGGGTGAATCATGCCGGGTGGGATTACAGCTGCCACCAAGTGCTTGCTTGGTCATTTTTTGGTTGAATCATACCGGGTGGGATTACAGCTGCCACCAAGTACTTTCATGGACATTTTTTGGGTGGGTCATACCGGGTGGGATTACAACTGGCACCAAGTGATTCCTTGGACCGTTTTTGGGTGAATAATACCGGGTAAGATTACAGCTGCCACCAAGTGCGTCCTTGGACATTTTTTGGGTGAATCATGCCGGGTGGGTACCAAGTTTCACGGGGAAATACCCATCAACTACAGCGTCCATTGAAGTTGTCGCAAATTCCTATTAATTTTATACAACCCGTGCAACGTCGGGTATGTTACAGCTAGTAGAACAAATAATTTTTTAGGGAATGGCCCAGGCTGCCACACATTTGGAGAAGAAGTAGCCATTCGGGAAGAAGATTAAAGACATTAATTGACACGGGAGCAACATGTTACTTCTGTAGTCCAAACGTTCTCGCAAATAGGCAAAAACTTGAAACTAAACAGAGGGTTGAAACAGTAAATGGATTCTCACCCTTAACACACTTTGCAGAACTAACAATATTTGATGTAAAACAGAAATTCTACGAAATCGAGGGTTTAGACGCTGATTTACTTATAGGGTACAATTTGCTAAAAAAGGCAAAAGTGAAATTAGATTTTGAAAATGGAACATTAATTCAAGGAGGAATTAGTGAAAAAATACAATGTAACGAAATAAATTATGAAAACAATCTGGGAGGGGATCCCGGAAAAACTAATAAAATTGTGGGAAAGGTTCCTAAAGCGCCAGCCGAAGATGAAACAGAAATTCTACGAAATCGAGGGTTTAGACGCTGATTTACTTATAGGGTACAATTTGTTAAAAAAGGCAAAAGTGAAATTAGATTTTAAAAATGGAACATTAATTCAAGGAGGAATTAGTGAAAAAATACAATGTAACGAAATAAATTATGAAAACAATCTGGGAGGGGATCCCGGAAAAACTAATAAAATTGTGGGAAAGGTTCCTAAAGCGCCAGCCGAAGATGAATACCGGCAATTAATTACAATTAATAAGAAAAAAATTTACTTTGGGAGGAAGAACTCCTAAAACGCCAGCCTAAGATGAATACCGGCAAATGAATCAAATAAGCGAAGAAAGTGTTAATGAACTAAAGCGGGACATAATATATAAAGAAACCAATGGTCGGTGATCAGTAACCACAATAAATTTGGGTCCAAATAAATATGGTCTAAAGAAATTATTCCCCAAATGTATCGCCAAAAGTTTGTCGCGGTATAAATTCGCGGCACAGTTGTTGTTGTTTTGTTGTATTGTTTGTTTTCTTATGTTTTTTTGTTTCCCTTTTGTTCGGGGCGACGGGCGAACAAAATCGAAGGAACAAAATTTCACACGCACTAACCGAAAGAACGCACTGCACGATTTTATTGAATGTTAATTTTTTTTATAAATATATTTGTTTTGCTTAATTTGCTAAGCAAAACAAATTTGACACTCGCGGGCGAAATGCGGCCGGCGCGCGGAAGAAGAAAACTGAATATTTTGTTTGAGCTGTCAAAGTTCTCTTGCTTTCTTCTCCTTTCTTTCGATTTTGCTTTCGTTAAGTTAGCTCAGTGAGCGGCGGCGATCCGATGAGGGTATTGCCAGCCTCGCCATTACAATAGTAAATTGTCAAAACCTGGACTAAAGCTTTTGTACTTTTTAAACCTGTTTGAGGAACAGGAATTTGAGAACATTTATGCTTTCGCCTATACGTACCTGAGTGCCGCCAAAATGTATATTTAATTTTGGTGGGTGCAGGGGGGTATATGTAAATTTGCCAAACACACCTAGAAAAATCTGAAGAGATTTTTCGCATAAAGGTATGGGTAAAGCCCCGACTGCGGACACTGGTTTCTGCGTAAGCCGCACTCTATGTATGTGGGAAGATAAATGGAAAGTGAGCGTCATAGGCGCTCATATATTCTGATTCTTTTAGTTCTTTTTGAGCAGGGAAGAAGGATAACTTCCTGTCCTTTTAAAAAAAAAATTGTGTTTTTTTTTAGTGGTGAAGTGGAGCTGTTGCCATCGTCGGACTGTGGCTGGAGGACAAGTGATCCAAAGGGAGTATTTTTGCGCGCTGGTTTAGTTTTGCCAGCTAGTGTTTATTTTGCTTTATTTTATTTGTGGCAGTCGGCCATTTAGTGTTTTGATTTTGAGGAATTGAATAGAGTTGGACAGGTTGTGTTCGGTCGCGTGGGCATTTTTTTGGATATCGCGTTATTTTTAACTAAACTTTAAAAAAACTAATATCCAAAAAAAATGCCCACGCTATAATTAAATTCCCTATTTGAAATATACGTATATGGAAACCGCAAATAACCGAACGTGAAATGGAAACGAAAACCCACTTACACACAAAACGGAAATCTGTCAAACGAGAGTATTTTAAAAAAAAAATACTAATGACAAAAATCAAGTTCTTATGTGCACCTGGTTCACGGTACCACTCACTGACACACAACACGGAAATTTGTCAAACGAGAGCATTTTAAGCAAAATAAACACTAGCTGGCGCCCAACGTGGGGCTATTCTGTTTAAGGTTTTTTTAAATATTAACTTTTTTAAAAATTTTTAATAAGTTTAAAATTTTTTTTCTGTTGTATAATTTTTTTTGAAAATTGATTTTTTTTTTGTAATATTTATTTTTTTTTTATTTTTTTTTGGGTTTTTTTTATGAAATTTTATTTTTTTTGATTTAAATAAATAATTTTTTTTGGTGGTGTTTTTAGTGTTTTGTATATTTTTTTTTATTTAGCTTTTTTTTTGAATTGGTCGGAGCAGCGGAGATCGCGATAGTTCGGTGAGTCCGTTCCATTTTATTTAAAAAAATTTTTTTTGTAATTTTTGGTGTTTGGTGGTGTTGTCCGCCTTTTTGCCAATTACTGTTTTGTTTTTTTAATTTTTTTTCAATTTGATTTTATTTATTTAAATTTTTTTTTTTAATTCTGTGAGCGTGGAACGCTGGTTTATTTTTATATATATATATTTTTTTTTTTTTTTGGATTATTGTTTTTAAATTTTTGATAATTTTTTTTTTTGAGTTTTTTTAATAATTTTTTTTAATGACCAGTTCTAGGCTTTGTTGTTTGAGGGCATGTTAGGGTTTCAGGGAGTTGTAAATTTGTCCAAGTGGGATTTAAAGTTTACCGGTCAGAGAAGGGATATATCTCTGCATGCCTTCCTGGAGCGAGTAGACGAGCTTTGTGGCGCTCGTGGGGTCAGTGAGGACCAGTTGTTTAGAGGGGCGGTAGATTTATTTTCGTATAGGGCTTTGATTTGGTTCCGTGATGCCCGAAGGTATGTTTCCAGCTGGCGAGAATTGGTCGTTCAGCTGAAGTTAGAGTTTCTGCCCCATAATTATGATGACCTCTTGTTAGAGGAAATTAGGAAAAGGACTCAAGGTGGGCCTGAGTCCATAGGCGTTTATGTAGCGGTTATGAGGGGTCTGTTCCGTCGTCTGTCCGAGTCCTTGCCGGAGAAGCGTATGTTGGGTCTGGTCAGGGCTAATTTGTGTCCTTTTTATCAGACTCAGCTGGGCTTGGCTGAGCCTGAGAGTCTTTCGGAGTTGGTTTCCTTGGGTCGGAAACTGGAGGCTGTGCGGGCGAATGTGGAAGCATTCGTGCCGCCGCCCAGCAGCCGGTCCAAGGACTTGCTGGAGCCAGACTTGGCATACGTTTCGGCCGAGCCGGAAGTGGTTGCAGTCAGGGCTCCGCTGCGCAATCTTAAATTGGAGCGGAGAATTAGGGCACCTCAACGGGCTAGGCGTCCGTTCAGGTGCTTTAACTGCAAGAAGTTTGGGCATGTTTCGGTAAACTGCCGAAAGGCGGTTATTTGCCGCGGCTGCGGGCGGCCTGGCGTGATGAAGCGTGATTGCCCCCGATGCTCTCAGAGAGCAGGGCAATTACAGGAGCGCTCGGACAGGGAGGCGGCCCCGAGAGCGGCTCCGAGGGCCCGCGAAGAGTCGGGAAATGGGGAGCGAGCTCTTGTGGAAGCAGGGCAAGAAGTTCGCGAGGTTTAGGTAGGTTGCCTGCGGGAAACCAGCTGGCTAGGGCAAATAGTGGTAGGCCTCAGAGGCAACGTCCGTCCGAAATTTGTTTGAGTTTTTCTCTTTCAGGTAGAGAATTGGATAATAGGCCATATTTAGGTGTTAAAATTTTCGGAGTGCGTATGTTAGGGCTTTTAGATTCGGGGGCCACCAGGACGATTCTTGGTAGGCCTGGCTGGGACACATTAAAGTCCTGGGGAATAAGTTTATTGGCGTCTGCGGTCAGCAAGGTTGCGCTTGCTGATGGTGAAGAAGTTCCGGTTAGGGGGGTAGTTTCGGTCCCTTTCGAGGTAGAGGGCAAGTCGGTCCTCGTGGAATGCCTCGTAATACCGGATTTACCCCAATCATTGATTCTTGGAGTAGACTTTTGGTCTAAGGCCGGTGTAGTGCCAGATTTGGCCAAGAATCAGTGGAGGTTTTCCGACCAAGTCGAGGTCTCGTCAGTAGCGGCGATAGTTGATAGGTCTTCGTTGTCAACTAGGGAAAAATCGGTTCTTGAGGAGTTTGTTGCAGATGTTTTTAGGTCTATGCCTGAGGGACTGGGTTGTACACATTTGGTCGAACATCGGATTCGTACAAAGCCAAATGTGGAACCAGTCAAGCAGCGATACTATCCGGTATCGCCCGCTATTCAGAGGCGCATAGATGAGGAAATAGAGGATATGTTAAAAAAAGGGTGTGATTGAGATTTCTCACAGCCCTTGGGCATCACCGGTTGTGATGATTAGGAAAAAGGATGGCAGTTATAGGTTTTGTGTCGACTATAGGACACTGAATAAAAATACGGATCGAGATAGTTACCCCCTCCCTTATATTTCGGCTACTTTAGATAAGCTAAAGGACGCCAAATATCTCTCTAGTTTGGATATAAAATCCGCTTATTGGCAGATCCCAGTAGAGAAGGAGTCTAGGGCCTGCACGGCATTTACAGTTCCGGGTAGGGGGCTCTACCAGTTCAAGCGCATGCCTTATGGCCTGCACAATGCGCCTGCAACTTGTCTGCCAAGATTTATAGATGAGGTCCTTGGGGCTGACTTGGAACCCCATGTTTTCGTGTATTTGGACGATATTATTATTGTTACAAATACATTTGATAAGCATGTTGAGGTTCTGAAGGAGGTCCTGAGGAGGATTTGTTCGGCAGGGCTTAGATTGAATAGGGAAAAATGTAATTTTTGTCTTTCTTCGCTACGGTACTTAGGTTATGTTGTTGATCGACAGGGCTTGCACGTTGACCCCGAGAAAGTTGAGGCAATGCTGAAAATTCCAGCGCCCAAAAATGTAAGGGAAGTCAGGTCGTTTGTTGGCACCATTTCTTGGTATCATAGGTTTGTTTCGAATTTCGCTGATTTGGTTAAGCCTCTAACTGATCTTCTAAAGAAGAAGAACAGGTTTAGATGGTCTCCGGAGTGCGAGGACAGCTTTTTGAAGGCCAAGGAGCGCCTAGTGACGGCGCCGGTCCTGAGCTGTCCTGATTTCGAACGACCCTTCGTAGTTCAGACTGATGCTTCCGATTTTGGAATAGGTGCCGTTTTGACACAGCAGTTTGATGAAGGGGAGAAGGTCATTTCATATTTGAGCAGGTCGTTGAGTAGGTGCGAGAGGAATTATTCCACTACCGAGAAGGAGTGTTTGGCTGTTTTGTGGGCAGTTGAGAAGTTGAGGCAATACATCGAAGGGGTCAGGTTCACAGTGGTGACCGACCATTATTCGTTGGTATGGCTCAACAATTTGAAAGATCCTTGCGGTAGGTTGGCTAGGTGGGCTTTAAAGCTCCAGCAATACGATTATGAAATCATACATCGTAAGGGGAAAGATCATGTTGTGCCCGACATGCTTTCTAGAGGTGTCCCAGTCGTAGGGGAGGTAGATGGGCGTGTTAGAGATCCATGGGTGGATTCCATGGTTAGGAAAGTGGAGGATAAACCACTCGATTACCCAGCTTGGAGAATTGAAAATGGGGTGTTATATAAACACATAAAGGCAGGGACAAATAGTTTGTTTAGTGCTGGGTACGAGTGGAAGAGAGTTGTAGGCAAAAGTGATAGGAGTAAAATTTTATTCGAGTGTCACGATAATCCATTATCGGGGCACATGGGCGTTAGGAAAACATACGCAAGGGTAGTTGAGAAATATTATTGGCCAAAAATGAAGGCAGAGATAGCTAGATATATTAAAGGTTGTCAGGTTTGCCAGAGGGTGAAACCAGACAACAATAAGCCAGCTGGTTGTATGGTAGAGAGGACAAAGAAGTTAGAACCTTGGGAAATGATCTGCGTAGATCTGGTGGGACCCTTGGTGAAGTCTAGTCGGGGATTTTGTTATATTTTAACGGTGGTTGACTACTTCACCAAATTCCCATTGTTGTTTCCGTTGCGAAATGCAACGGCAAAGAGTGTTTGCAAGGAGTTGGAAGATAATGTCTTCCTGCTCTTTGGAGTTCCGAGGTCCATTGTATGCGACAATGGGCCACAGTTTCGCAGCAAGGAGCTGCAGAGTTTATGCGCGTCGTATGGTGTGCAGATGCGGTACACTGCACACTATCATCCGCAGGCCAATCCGGCCGAGCGGATCAACCAAATAATTAAGACCACTTTGAGAGCATATATTTCAGAAAACCATCGGACATGGGATTCTCATCTCTCAAAGGTGGCGTGCTGCATTCGAACATCGCAGCATGAGGTTTTGGGAGCGTCTCCATACTTCGTGAATTTTGGCCGAAATATGGCGGTCAGGGGTGATAGAGATTATAGACGAGTGGGAGACTCAGACCAACCGGACAGTAGTAGTGAGGACCGGGCCAAGTTAATGGCAGACTTGAGGGAAGACATACGGAAGAAGTTAGAAATGGCAAGTGCCAAGACAGCAAAGACTTACAATCTCAGACGTAGAGATGTACAGTATTTACCGCACGAGTTAGTATGGAGACGTAATTTTGTTTTGTCCGATGCTGCAAACTATTTTGCAGCGAAGTTAGCTCCGAAATTTGTTGAACCGTTTAGGGTTAAAAAGAGGGTGTCTCCGTGGACATATGTTTTGGAAGACAAAGACGGACGAGAAAAGGGGACATGGCATGTGCAGGACCTTAGGCCGCACATCGACTCAGGGTGATTTTCTCCGGTTAGATTCGAAAGTTGGCTGGTCTCAGGAGACCAAGCAACTTTCGCGGAGGTGGAGGTGGGGTTGTCGCGGTATAAATTCGCGGCACAGTTGTTGTTGTTTTGTTGTATTGTTTGTTTTCTTATGTTTTTTTGTTTCCCTTTTGTTCGGGGCGACGGGCGAACAAAATCGAAGGAACAAAATTTCACACGCACTAACCGAAAGAACGCACTGCACGATTTTATTGAATGTTAATTTTTTTTATAAATATATTTGTTTTGCTTAATTTGCTAAGCAAAACAAATTTGACACTCGCGGGCGAAATGCGGCCGGCGCGCGGAAGAAGAAAACTGAATATTTTGTTTGAGCTGTCAAAGTTCTCTTGCTTTCTTCTCCTTTCTTTCGATTTTGCTTTCGTTAAGTTAGCTCAGTGAGCGGCGGCGATCCGATGAGGGTATTGCCAGCCTCGCCATTACAATAGTAAATTGTCAAAACCTGGACTAAAGCTTTTGTACTTTTTAAACCTGTTTGAGGAACAGGAATTTGAGAACATTTATGCTTTCGCCTATACGTACCTGAGTGCCGCCAAAATGTATATTTCATTTTGGTGGGTGCAGGGGGGTATATGTAAATTTGCCAAACACACCTAGAAAAATCTGAAGAGATTTTTCGCATATAGGTATGGGTAAAGCCCCGACTGCGGACACTGGTTTCTGCGTAAGCCGCACTCTATGTATGTGGGAAGATAAATGGAAAGTGAGCGTCATAGGCGCTCATATATTCTGATTCTTTTAGTTCTTTTTGAGCAGGGAAGAAGGAGAGTGGCAAAAGCTTTGGTTTTTCTGATTGAATTAAATTTTAAATTAATTGTTTCCAAAATTTGGATAACTTCCTGTCCTTTTAAAAAAAAAATTGTGTTTTTTTTTAGTGGTGAAGTGGAGCTGTTGCCATCGTCGGACTGTGGCTGGAGGACAAGTGATCCAAAGGGAGTATTTTTGCGCGCTGGTTTAATTTTGCCAGCTAGTGTTTATTTTGCTTTATTTTATTTGTGGCAGTCGGCCATTTAGTGTTTTGATTTTGAGGAATTGAATAGAGTTGGACAGGTTGTGTTCGGTCGTGATTTGTTTTGGTGAAGTGTTTCCGTCCAAGTAGTTTGCTTGGAATTTGTTTGGCCGTTTTTCCCCCCCCCCCCCTCTTCCTTATTCCTTTTTTTTGTTTGTGTCGTCCCGCATCAGAGCCAAGTTGTTGCTGGACATCGAATTTTATCGAAGTCCAGCTGGTGAATAGATTCTGCAAAGAATCGTGCGAGGGATTTCAGACAGGTTGGTCTGGTCCCGCAAATCAATTGCGTTTAAAGAAATATAATTTTTGGTGTACGAATAATTTCTTTTGGGTGATTGTCGGTTTGTGTTGATTTTGAAAAAGGGTTTGTGTGCGGTATTATTTTCCTTGTGTCGGGAAAATTTCCGTTTCTTTTATATATAGTTATATATATATACCTATATATATATCTATTGCGGCAGTTTCGGTGTAGTTTTTAAAAGAAGTTTATTTATCAGGTTTTCGTGTGTTCGTGTTGTTCGTTCGTCCGGGGATACCATACCGCGAGGGTCGTCTTAAATCCCACGCTTCGCGACTGTGCTTTTCGGGCAAATAGGGAATTTAATTATCGCGTGGGGATTTTTGATTTTAGTTAGTTTAAATAAAGTTTAGTTAAAAATAACGCGATAAGTTCCTTTTCAATGACTGGCTTGTTCAATTCATGCTAATTCAATGATTTACTAGCATACGGAATTGGTAAATCCACTCCAATTTCTCCCTGGGAAAGTATAGCTCCTAGTGCATAGTCAGATGCATCTGTTGTTAATACAAACTGTTTTTTTAAATCAGGATATTTTAATATTGGTGAGGTCATCAATTTTTCTTTCAAAAGTTCAAAAGCTAATTGACACTCATCTGTCAAAATGAAAGATTTATTTTTCTCAAGGAGTTTGTTATTTTTCTTATACCTATAATAATATGGTGATACATATACAAATTTTTTTTTTGTTGCTTACTGTTTGAAAAAAATTAATTTAGGTTAAATTTAGCGACAATAATTTTGTGGATATTTTAAATGTTTTTTTCAACAATTAAATTAGCCTATTACTTAAATTAGCGCGTAAAATTTATTTTGAAATTGTAACTTTTAAAATGTTACGCTCCTATTTAGGCATGCGAGTTAATACCAGTGTTGGGATTAATTAATTGATTTTTTAATGCATTGGTCATTTCATTAGAATTGAAATTTTCAATTATAATTAAAAATATTTTAATTGGCATTGAAATATTCAATGCCAATTAAAAAATATTTAATTGGCATTGAAATATTCAATGTCAATTAATTGAAAATATTCAATTAATTGAAAAAAATTAATTAATTGAAAATATTCAATTAATTGAAAAAAATTAATTAATTGAAAATATTCAATTAATTGAAAAATATAAGTTAATTGTTTTCTTTTTCTGGAAGAAGCAATATTTGAAACAGACACCAAAAGAATGCAAAGTGATAAAAAAAAGGAAAAATAGATGGAAAAAATTAAAAAAGGTACAAAAATGGATTCAAGGGTTTTTAGAAACCAAATAATTGGCGATGACAAGAAACTAACCAAAAGCCCTTTTTTACTATTTTTCCCCCTTATATTTATCTCCTTTCCTTTTTTTTGGTATTCTTACCCCTTTTTCCTCCTGTTTTACCTTTTTTGTCTTTTTTTTCAGTTATTTCATTATTTGCCCTTTTTCTTTTGGCATTTTCTCCCCTGTTTTGTTCATTTTGTTTGTCTTTCCCTCCCTTTTTTTCCATTTTTTTCTTTTGCTTTCCGTTTTTTCTTATCCTTTTTCCATTTTACTCCCATTTTCATACTTTTTCCCCTTCATTTTCCATTATTTTCACTTTCTTTTCATTATTTATTTTAATTGAATATTTTCAATTAATTGAAAAAAAATCAATTAATTAAAAAATATTTAATAGGCATTGAATATTTCAATGCCAATTAAATATTTTTTAATTAGAATTGAATATTTCAATGCCAATTAAATATTTTTTAATTAGAATTAAATATTTCAATGACAATTAAAATATATTTAATTAGAATTGAAAATTTCAATTTCCAGATTTCTATACAATACAAGACCGTTTTTTGTGTCTTTCTTATGTTTTTTTTTCGATTAAAAATGTACCAAAAAACATGTTCTCAAGTTAAGAAGTATCAAGTATCTCGATTTCAAAAATATGTCTGTTGTTATCGTGAATTGAAATAGTTTTTTTTTTGAATGCGTAGTTTGTTAGATATTTTTTGTATTTTCATATAACAAAACACAAAAAAAAAACTAGTGAGAAATAGCCAGTATAAAAAATAACTTATGTTAGATACATACACGCAGAGAAAAAACATGGTTGTCCCAATCAACCAGAACCAAACCAGAATATAAGGTGCGTTTCATATTTATAAGGTCACCTCAAATTTGGAAATACTACGAACACAATGGGTAATTTCTTGTAAAATGTTCATAACAAATTATCTACACTAAAAGTACTCTCTAAATATGCTGTAGTTGTTGTTGCAGTTTTGTTGTTGTTGAAACTAAACTTTTTTTTTTATATTTTACGTGTTTCATATTTATAAGGTCACTTTGAAAAAATTGGAATTTCTGTTCTCAACTATGAAAACCGGTAAAAGTTATATTTGTAAGTGATCGCCTTGATTTCGATTGACATTAAAAACAAGAGTTTTCATACCAACTACCAAGTTTTTAATTAAATTAACACTAATTCTCGTAAAATATCTAATTTAACTCTAAAACTGTTTTATCCTGGTTTTTTCATGGTAACCTTAACTAAACAAAGTACCCTTTATATTCTCGACAGAATTACAGTTCGAAAAACTAGCCGACAAGTCCAAAACGTCGATTCCGGAAACAGAATACCCATTTTATAATTCAATATTTTTTGAATTTGAGCGTTTGTCTTCTTGAAATAAGCACTTTTCGGAAGCATTGGCCCGGATATATGGCTGTAAACTCATCTCTAGACCTCGAAGGTAATCTACGCTCTTCATACGGTTCGGTGAACCGTCCTAATGTAAAGACATTCGTCTAAAAATTAACAGTTTTCGTTTTAAAAAAAATTTTCTTAGTGAAGACAATACGTTGATCTTAGAATGAATATTTTTTTCCTAAACTCCCCTTTAGATTTTCTTTGCAAAATTCTTTTTTTTTTATTATTTTTTAATCTACTTTTTTTTGAATCAAAAATCGAAAGATTTATTTTGAATAAAAGAAAAACGGCTGATTTTAATTTTGTTTGCATTTTATAGATTTTTTCTTCAGTATTGTTGAAAAAATTTTTATGAAAACCCCCTCGAAATTTTATTCTGGTTACGTCCCACAGTGAATAGGGAGAAAATATAATAAAACAAGTGAGTAAGTTTCAGTCGGACAAGCCTACTTATATATACCCTACACCTACTGGGCCATATTGTATCCGCCATCTTGAATTTTGAAAATGCGACATCAAATTCGAAATCAGCGACCCCGAAAACCCCACTATACAAAATTTCATACTGTTTTGATGAAATCTTAAAATCTAAAAACACGATTTTCACTTATATGGGAGGTAGGCGTGGCAGTCCGATTTCGCCCATTTGCAATACCAACTTCTTCTAGGGCCTAAAAAGGATCCAAAATTTCGGATCCCTTGCTTTCTTCTAGTTCCTGGAAAAGAGGACGGACAGACGGATAGACGGACAGACGGATAGGGCTAAATCAACTCAGGAGGTGACGCTGATCAAGAATATATATACTTTTCCATACCGGACACTTCTCCTTCTTGGTGTTACAAACATCAGACCAAAGTGAATATACCCATACCTCATGAGGTGTAGGGTATAAAAACCAATAATTTGAAGAGCTGTTAGTGCATGGGAAATATGTAAAATGGAAAAATGCGATTTACACTGTTTTAAAAATTGATCCAGAAAACCCCTCTAACAGAATCTATCAGTCCCGATCATGTGCGTTACCAAAAGTTGATTTTTGTCGAACGGTGTTATAAATGGTTAACTACCCGTGGTACTATATACCCGTAACAGTGCACAAGATATTAGTGCATGGTTTAAATATAATTAAATTTTTTAATATTCCCATCGGAATGCTTTCGGTACAGAAAAATTGAGCATGCTAAGCACTCAATTAGTCAAGATGCTGTTCAATACATAGAATCATTATCGAATGATGAATCGGAGAATGAAAACGAATAGTTTAATCATATTTGTTAGTTTATGCAGATGTACTATTAATCAAATTTAATAAAATGTGTTACCAATTATGTATCATGTGAATATCTTTCCGGGTCTCATTATTACGTTTTTGATAATCAGGATTATATGAGGTGGGCGTAAAAGATGTTCGATTACGCCCATTTTTAGTACGTAATAATATTATGCCCAAAAAAAGTTGCCTACGAAATTTAAACCAGATTTTTTAAGAATTCCTCATGTTTCTTGTGCTTTGATAATCAGGGTTATAAGGGAGGTGGGCGAAAAAATTATCTGACCACGCCCATTTTTCTTTCGGTACAAAAACCAACTGTGCAAAATTTCATTGAGACCACGTTTACTATTTTTGGTCACGGCTTATTTGCACTAAGAAATTAGTTTGCAATATTGTGGTACATATTAACCCGCATTAAACATTAAATTCCGTTTTTAGGGGTCCCAAAATACCCAAATACAAACAATTTTATTTTTCAAATAACAAATTTTAATTTTATAAATTTTAATAATTTTTTTGTTTACTATTGGCTATTTATGACCACTAAGTATTGACTTTAGCGGATTGGAATGTTCAGCAACATTACAGATAGGGTTAAGTAGAATAGTTCTGTTGATTAGAGTTATTATATAGAACAAGACCATTCAGAATCTGCTATCAGATCGGCAATCAGAATTTGGTGTTGTACTGTAAAAATACTTTTTACTAAAAAAAATTCCACTTTTTCGACATTTGGAAAAAGGTTTTTCCGGTGGGGCAGCAGGGTGCAGTCAATTCTAGTCAGATTTCATAGAGGGATAAGTTGCATAGTCTCCATATACTTTCAATTTGTTTTTCGAAAACAAATCTTTTTGCAGTTTTACTTTTGGAAACTTTTCCACGGTTTTCTACGACTTTGCAGAAGAGAATATTCAATACAAGCTCTAGCCACTAGAGCAGTGCTAGGCAAACCCGAACGCACGCACACAAAATATTATGTTCTTGTGTGCGGTCAAGCTGAGTCTGACTGCAGTTAAAGCATGCTCAACGTGTCTGTGTGAAAAATACGATTGTCTCGGCCTCGCGAGGCTATGGAGTGCCGACAACTGCCTTAAAGGCAAAAATAACTTATTTAGGGTCAGCAAAGCAGAACGGCCACTCCTATTACTTTAGTATTAGTATTACATTATAATGTAATGTAAATTATAATTTTTGTGCTTTGCCCACCAAATTTTTCTAAATCTGTTTGAGTTGTGGTCACTATTTTGTTTGCACTTAAGTTACAAGTAAAATCGTAAAGTGTCAAGGCTCAAATAAATATATTTGGGTTGCTCCATTCCGGAAACTTATCGAGCATCCCTTGTATTTACTGAAATCAGTAACCTTTTTAGAAGGGTGAAACTAAAGCATGTCTGTGTTATTTTTAAGTTCCATATTAAAATCATACTAAAAATAACACGTTTCATTTTATACTTCATTTAGGAAAAGCCTCATAAGTGTGGGTTATGTGCGAAATCTTTTCCTACGCCTGGTGATTTGAAATCTCATATGTATGTCCATAGCGGTTCATGGCCTTTTAAATGCAACATATGTTTTCGTGGATTCTCGAAACAAACGAATTTGAAGAACCATATTTTCTTGCATACAGGTTAGTTGTACATACATATATATAATTTTTATACAATTAAACTGACTTTGGTTTGTCACTGCAGGAGATAAACCACATGGTTGTGAACTGTGCAACAAGAAGTTTGCATTAGCGTGCAATTTACGTGCTCACATAAAAACGCACGAAGGTAAGTTGCAATGCCACATTCTTTCAATAGGACAATTCACGAGTTGGTCTTGCAGAAGTTCAGAAGTGCAAATGAAAATATTTATTAGATATTTTTGCATCACAACAACAAAATGTACAGATTTGCATTCGTCATAGCATATAAAAGCTATACGGTTTCTATGTTGCATATTTGCTCGAGCGTAGGAAATGCAAATCTGTATATTTTATTGTTGTGGTGCAAAAATACCCAATAAATATTTGTATTTGCACTTCTGCAAGACCATTTGCACCAACTCGTGAATTGCCCCAATGTATTAGTACATGTAGCTTGTCATTGCTTCATTAATTTACATTTCATAAATTTAGGTGATCCGCAAGATGAATGCGTTCGCTGCGGTAAAGTATTCGTTACATCAGGTAACACCATACAACAGGGATTCTGTACAAGATGTTCTGATTCAAATGATTTAACTGACGCTGACGAGATTGGTTTTCGATCAGGGGGAAACACAACTAGCGAAGATGAATCCTCGAATGGCACAACAGAATACAGCGATAAGTAATGGAAAATTGATGACTGTAGTAATAAGTCCACGGGGATTCGCAAGAAAATATACATCTTTAATAAGAAAATGTCAATGAAACCCGATAATGCACATTCAAATTTAAACTTATTTATTTTCTTCCATATTTGTACATATTAAATACAAAACAAACTGTCCACGAAATGTATAATTTATTATATAAGCAATTTATTTTACTGTACCGATCTCTCCTTTCAAATATTTAATGAAACTATTTAAAAGCTATAGATCTTAACTATAATAAATATCTTCTTTAATATAACATTGATAAAAATCGCACTTAATTAAAATTATAAATAAAATATTTCTAGTCAACAATTGATTGTCCATTTTTTATAACCCTTAAGGCCTGCGCACACAGAGGCGTTTTTCGTGCCGCATGCGGTTTCGAAATTATTTTTGTCAAAAATCATTGTTTTTTCGAAAATAGAGCGTTTTTTTACAGCCTGTTTCCATAGCAATACAATAAATAACAAACACAAAAAGCCAGTTTCAGAACCATTTCGAATCAGTTTGGAAATAACCTTTTTTTACTGTATCCATAGTAAAAAATAAATAACAAACAAAATAGTCAGTTTCAGAACCATTTCAAACAGACCTTTTGGTTGTTGTTTCCATAGTAATATAATAAATAACAAACAAAAACTACTGCTGCGAAATCGCTGCCTGTGTGAGGCACTTTGCGTTTTCGAAGCTAGACTTTTTAAATATCGAAATGGTTCTGAAATTAGATAGCGAATATCGCCTCTGTGTGCGCAGGATTTTACACATATTAACTTGCTTTGGCTTAACTTAATACAGGGTGTTGACATCGACTGTGTGCCGGCATAATTGGGAAGTCGGAAGCGACGAGGGTTCCGGGGCTATCTAATCAAATGCAACAGAATAGTTACGCTTTAGGCGTAGGGGTCGTGTAGGTCTTACCAAATTTCTAGCTAGAATATTTGGATGCAATTTAAGCTTATCTGCATACTTTGTTGTACGTTTAGGGATCTCTTCGGATACTTTCGGTATTTGCAAATCTCTGTGGATGAGTGCATTTTTTATGTACCATGGTGCTCCCACGACTTGTCGCAGAATTTTCAATTGAGTTCGAGTTTTTTTAGTTTGATTTGTGTAATTTTAGACTCGATGTGTTTTTTCCAGGTTAGTCTGCGATCGAGATACATACCAAGATATTTAGTTTCAGTACATTGTGGTATAACACTATCATTTATTTTAAGCGTGGGGCAAGTGTCTTTATTTAGGGTGAAGGTCAGACTAGTAAAGTAATGAAATTTTCATTACGCATTACCATTACCATTACCATTACAGGTAATGAAATTTTATTTCATTACCATTACCATTACTGCAATGGTTATTGTAATGGTAATGGTAATGAAGTAATGAAAATTTCATTGCAATGGTAATGAAATTAACATTATTTAATTGCGATAATAATGATAATGAAGTAATGAAATTTCCATTACTTCATTACTTCATTACCTATCTGCCCCAATTGCGTTTTTGCCCTTTTTTGGGCGAATCATGCCAAGTTTAATTGTAGCTTGTATGATTCATGTCAGTTGGGATTAGGACAGTTTCTGAGTGCGTCCTTGGACATTTTATGGAAGAATCATGTCAGGTGGGATTAGGACAGCTTCTAAGTGCGTCCTTGGACATTTTTTGGGTAAATCATGTCAGGTGGGATTAGGACAGATTCTGAGGCGTCCTTGGACATTTTTTGGGTGAATCATGTCAGTTGGGATTATAACAGCTTTTGAGTGCGTCCTTGGACATTTTATGGATGAATCATGTCAGGTGGGATTAGGACAGCTTCTAAGTGCGTCCTTGGACATTTTTTGGGTGAATCATGTCAGGTGGGATTAGGACAGTTTCTGAGTGCGTCCTTGGACATTTTTTGGGTGAATCATGTCAGGTGGGATTAGGACAGCTTCTGAGTGCGTCCTTTGACATTTTATGGATGCATCATGTCAGGCAATACTTTTAACAGCAATATATCAAATAAAAGTTATACCAAATGTATATGTTGTTATCCTAATCCCACCAAGTCCAAGGACGCACTCAGAAGCTGTCCTAATCCCACATGACATGAATCATCCATAAAATGTCCAAGGACGCACTCAGAAGCTGGCATAATCCCACCTGACATAATTCACTCAAAAAATGTCCAATAACGCACTCAGAAGCTGTCCTAATCCCACCTGACATGATTCACCCAAAAAATGTCCAAGGACGCACTTAGAAGCTGTCCTAATCCCACCTGACATGATTCTTCCATAAAATGTCCAAGGACGCACTCAGAAACTGTCATAATCCCAACTGACATGAATCATACAAGCTACAATTAAACTTGGCATGATTCGCCCAAAAAAGGGCAAAAACGCAATTGGGGCAGATAGGTAATGAAGTAATGAAGTAATGGAAATTTCATTACTTCATTATCATTACTATCGCAATGAAATAATGTTAATTTCATTACCATTGCAATGAAATTTTCATTACTTTATTACCATTACCATTACAATTACCATTGCAGTAATGGTAATGGTAATGAAATAAAATTTCATTACCTGTAATGGTAATGGTAATGGTAATGCGTAATGAAAATTTCATTACTTTACAAGTCTGACCTTCACCCTAAATAAAGACACTTGCCCCACGCTTAAAATAAATGATAGTGTTATACCACAATGTACTGATTCACCCAAAAAATGTCCAAGGACGCACTCAGAAGCTGGCCTAATCCCAACAGACATGAATCATCCAAAAAATGTCCAAGGACGCACTCAGAAACTGTCCTAATCCCAACTGACATGAATCATCCAAAAAATGTCCAAGGACGCACTCAGAAGCTGGCCTAATCCCACCAGACATGATTCGTCTAAAAAATGTCCAAGGATGCACTCAGAAGCTGGCCTAATCCCACCAGATATGATTCGTCCAAAAAATGTCCAAGGACGCACTTAGAAGCTGGTCTAATCCCACCAGACATGAATCATCCAAAAAATGTCCAAGGACGCACTCAGAAACTGTCCTAATCCCAACTGACATGAATCATCCAAAAAATGTCCAAGGACGCACTCAGAAACTGTCCTAATCCCAACTGACATGAATCATCCAAAAAATGTCCAAGGACGCACTCAGAAGCTGGCCTAATCCCACCAGACATGATTCGTCCAAAAAATGTCCAAGGACGCACTTAGAAGCTGGCCTAATCCCACCTGACATGATTCTTCCATAAAATGTCCAAGGACGCACTCAGAAGCTGTCCTAATCGCAACTGACATTAATCATCCATAAAATGACCATGGACACACTTGATGGTAGCTACAATTAAACTTGGCATGATTTGCCCGAAAAGTGGCAAAAACGCAATTGGGGCAGATAGGTAATGAAGTAATGGAAATTTCATTACTTCATTATCATTACTATCGCAATGAAATAATGGTAATTTCATTACCATTGCAATGAAATTTTCATTACTTCATTACCATTACCATTACAATTACCATTGCAGTAATGGTAATGGTAATGAAATAAAATTTCATTACCTGTAATGATAATGGTAATGGTAATGGTCGCTCAATTTCCCAAGTCTGGTGAAGGTTATATGTGCGCTTTTAGACTCATTGACTTTAATTCTCCACTTTGATAACCAATTTTGCAATGTGTTTAAATGCTGTTGCACGTGTTGTGATGCCATTTTGGGGTCTGAGTGTGAGCCCAATATTGCAGTGTCGTCGGCAAATGTTGTGATAAGGGGACTCCCCTTAAGAAAAGTATGATGTTTCCTTTGCCTTACGAAAAGTATAATGTTTTAGTTTTTTGCATGGAAAAGTAGTATGTTTCGGTTTTTGGAACGAAGAATATTATATTTCAATAAGTTTTGTCGAAAACTATGATATTTCGCTTATTACACCGAAGAGTATTATGTTTCACTGTATTGCTAGGAAAACTATGATTTTTCGCTCATTGCGACGAAAACTATTATAATTGATTGTTTTGATATGGAAGGGCCAACTTTTCACGCCGTTTAAGCCAAATTGAACCACTGCATTTTCTATATTTCTATTTTTGTAATAATATGCAATATTTACTAAGGCTGGTAACGTCGCAAAGGCTGTGGTAAGGACTCGTCGGATGTCCAGGGTGCTCCCACGACTTGTCGCAGAATTTTCAATTGAGTTCGAGTTTTTTTAGTTTGATTTGTGTAATTTTAGACTCGATGTGTTTTTTCCAGGTTAGTCTGCGATCGAGATACATACCAAGATATTTAGTTTCAGTACATTGTGGTATAACACTATCATTTATTTTAAGCGTGGGGCAAGTGTCTTTATTTAGGGTGAAGGTCAGACTAGTAAAGTAATGAAATTTTCATTACGCATTACCATTACCATTACCATTACAGGTAATGAAATTTTATTTCATTACCATTACCATTACTGCAATGGTTATTGTAATGGTAATGGTAATGAAGTAATGAAAATTTCATTGCAATGGTAATGAAATTAACATTATTTAATTGCGATAATAATGATAATGAAGTAATGAAATTTCCATTACTTCATTACTTCATTACCTATCTGCCCCAATTGCGTTTTTGCCCTTTTTTGGGCGAATCATGCCAAGTTTAATTGTAGCTTGTATGATTCATGTCAGTTGGGATTAGGACAGTTTCTGAGTGCGTCCTTGGACATTTTATGGAAGAATCATGTCAGGTGGGATTAGGACAGCTTCTAAGTGCGTCCTTGGACATTTTTTGGGTAAATCATGTCAGGTGGGATTAGGACAGATTCTGAGGCGTCCTTGGACATTTTTTGGGTGAATCATGTCAGTTGGGATTATAACAGCTTTTGAGTGCGTCCTTGGACATTTTATGAATGAATCATGTCAGGTGGGATTAGGACAGCTTCTAAGTGCGTCCTTGGACATTTTTTGGGTGAATCATGTCAGGTGGGATTAGGACAGTTTCTGAGTGCGTCCTTGGACATTTTTTGGGTGAATCATGTCAGGTGGGATTAGGACAGCTTCTGAGTGCGTCCTTTGACATTTTATGGATGCATCATGTCAGGCAATACTTTTAACAGCAATATATCAAATAAAAGTTATACCAAATGTATATGTTGTTATCCTAATCCCACCAAGTCCAAGGACGCACTCAGAAGCTGTCCTAATCCCACATGACATGAATCATCCATAAAATGTCCAAGGACGCACTCAGAAGCTGGCATAATCCCACCTGACATAATTCACTCAAAAAATGTCCAATAACGCACTCAGAAGCTGTCCTAATCCCACCTGACATGATTCACCCAAAAAATGTCCAAGGACGCACTTAGAAGCTGTCCTAATCCCACCTGACATGATTCTTCCATAAAATGTCCAAGGACGCACTCAGAAACTGTCCTAATCCCAACTGACATGAATCAGACATGATTCGTCTAAAAAATGTCCAAGGATGCACTCAGAAGCTGGCCTAATCCCACCAGATATGATTCGTCCAAAAAATGTCCAAGGACGCACTTAGAAGCTGGTCTAATCCCACCAGACATGAATCATCCAAAAAATGTCCAAGGACGCACTCAGAAACTGTCCTAATCCCAACTGACATGAATCATCCAAAAAATGTCCAAGGACGCACTCAGAAACTGTCCTAATCCCAACTGACATGAATCATCCAAAAAATGTCCAAGGACGCACTCAGAAGCTGGCCTAATCCCACCAGACATGATTCGTCCAAAAAATGTCCAAGGACGCACTTAGAAGCTGGCCTAATCCCACCTGACATGATTCTTCCATAAAATGTCCAAGGACGCACTCAGAAGCTGTCCTAATCGCAACTGACATTAATCATCCATAAAATGACCATGGACACACTTGATGGTAGCTACAATTAAACTTGGCATGATTTGCCCGAAAAGTGGCAAAAACGCAATTGGGGCAGATAGGTAATGAAGTAATGGAAATTTCATTACTTCATTATCATTACTATCGCAATGAAATAATGGTAATTTCATTACCATTGCAATGAAATTTTCATTACTTCATTACCATTACCATTACAATTACCATTGCAGTAATGGTAATGGTAATGAAATAAAATTTCATTACCTGTAATGATAATGGTAATGGTAATGGTCGCTCAATTTCCCAAGTCTGGTGAAGGTTATATGTGCGCTTTTAGACTCATTGACTTTAATTCTCCACTTTGATAACCAATTTTGCAATGTGTTTAAATGCTGTTGCACGTGTTGTGATGCCATTTTGGGGTCTGAGTGTGAGCCCAATATTGCAGTGTCGTCGGCAAATGTTGTGATAAGGGGACTCCCCTTAAGAAAAGTATGATGTTTCCTTTGCCTTACGAAAAGTATAATGTTTTAGTTTTTTGCATGGAAAAGTAGTATGTTTCGGTTTTTGGAACGAAGAATATTATATTTCAATAAGTTTTGTCGAAAACTATGATATTTCGCTTATTACACCGAAGAGTATTATGTTTCACTGTATTGCTAGGAAAACTATGATTTTTCGCTCATTGCGACGAAAACTATTATAATTGATTGTTTTGATATGGAAGGGCCAACTTTTCACGCCGTTTAAGCCAAATTGAACCACTGCATTTTCTATATTTCTATTTTTGTAATAATATGCAATATTTACTAAGGCTGGTAACGTCGCAAAGGCTGTGGTAAGGACTCGTCGGATGTCCAGGGCTTCGTACACAGAAATAAATTTATAATTTACAGGAATTATATTAAAACAGAGACTTTATTCAATATATCTCAAATTAGTATTTTTAACAAAGTTTCAATTGGAAATTGGATTGGGCGAACAGTGGCGTTGGTCGTTGACTTGGCGGCGTTGCAGCTTGTCTGCGGCATTGGCAATTCGTTGATGCTGGACAGGATCACGATGCGTGGATACGCGGCGATGGTGATGTAGGCGTTCCGATGCGTAGAGTGATTTGGGGAGCAATAGGCGTGGCTAATGTGAGCGTAGGCGTAGCAGGGCGTGAACGTGGGTGCAGTAGAGTATGCAAGGTGGTCGATGCGTCCCCGTACTTCGTGGTGTGGTCCCACACAGGGATTCCTTTACAATCTGATAATGGGGTAACACCGCCCAATGGCGTGGATAGGCTTCGTAGATGGTGCCACGCACTGACTTCGATGAATTTCTCAAATAGTGCCACTCGATGGCGTTGATGAAATATATAAACAGGACCACTCGTTGGCCTCGATGAAATATATAAACGGTGCCACTCAATGGCTTCGATGAACTTCACAAATAGTGCCACTCGATGGCGTTGATGAAATATATAAACAGGACCACTCGTTGGCCTCTATGAAATATATAAACGGTGCCACTCAATGGCTTCGATGAACTTCACAAATAGTGTCACTCGATGGCGTCAATGAAATTCGCAAATAGCGCCACTCGATGGCGTCGATGAAATATATAAACAGGACCACACGTTGGCCTCGATGAAATATGTAAACAGTGTCACTCAATGGCTTCGATGAAACTTATGGACTTCGATCTTCACTTGGTTTCCATAAATTCCAAATCCTTGCTGAGCATGCCTTCTACTTTGCTGTCCCTCACGTTGCCTTCACGCTGGTCGATCTCGCAGCGTGAAACTGATTCGAAATATAATCACAATAGCTCAAATTTTTTTAAAATAATAAAACAATAATCCTATTGATTTTATTAACTAATACATGATAGTGTAATAACTCAAAATAGAACAAACAATAGTAATGGGAAGAAAAGAAAGTTTCTATTAATTTTTAATTAAGGCTGAAACAAGAGTTAAGCAGAAAAATTAAATGTCTGAAAGATAAATTTGCGTTAGGAAAAATTTAATATTTTGAGAAAACAAATGGTTTGGATTTTAATAATAATAAACTATTAATTTGGGGTCCTTTAAGGCAGAATCTTCCTTTCTTGTGAATGATGATTGGGACTATGGCACATATGGAACAAATCCCGCGGCCCCCACCCCTACCATCATCCAGGTCCTGTTCTTGAAGAGTATGACTGGGACTACGGCACATATGGAATAAATCCCGCGGCCTCCATCCCTGCCATTTTATGGAGGCCGCGGGATTTATTTATTTATCAAATGAAATTTGTACAAAAATGGAATATTTCTTTGGGAAAGTCCTCTTCTCTCGCAAATGATGGTTGGGACTATGGCACATATGGAATAAATCCCGCGTCCCCCACCCTTACCATCATTTTCTTTAGCGTTTTTAATGCTGAATGATGACTGGGACTATGGAACATATGGAATAAATTCCGCGGCCCCCATCCCTGCCATCATCCTAGCGTCCATTTTATTCTACTCTACACTACCCGATAATACCATTCGGAATATAATCACAATAGACCAAAATCAGGGTGAGGGCTCGCCTTTTATATGCTCGTCGTATCACCAACTCGTTGTTGATTTGTTGCCGTAGATTTTGTCGCTATACTTGGGGTAGTGTTGCGTGCCTATTGCCGTGCCCTGTGGTATTTCCAACCATTCTTGAACCGAGCCAGTGTGTCGTTTTCATGACCGGTGTGACCATTGTGTCACCGTAGTGCCAGGTGTGACCATTGTGCCACTGTTCGCCCTAAATTATGTACTATGAAAAATCGAATATTTTTAGTGGATATATATATTCATTAAACTAAAATTTCAATTAATTATATAAATTCACGTATGTGGCCCTAAGGGCCGGTGTATTTCAAATGAAATACTAATTATGTTATTGTGACGACTCTTAATTTTTAGGGGTCGTCACACCCCCCCTTACTTCCGCGACAAGAAACGGATTGTCTCCGTTCCATGTCGACCTAGAGGCACCAGGTAGTCACCCTCCGCTCACAGTATGCGGAATCGGTGTCGTTTCCCTGGTACCCGACGTCTCCTGGCCTGCAGGATGCGGCGTTGGACTGCCGGATGGAGCCTTGAGAAAGGGTCTTCGTCGGTTGCGAGGTTGACCTGCTGTGGTGGTGGGGTACTCGAAGGAGTGTGCGCGGCTGGTGACTCCATACTTGGTGGGGCGGTGGGTGTTGGCTCGCTTGGACAAGACCATTCCAGTCGCTCTTCTGTCGTTGGTAGTTCGAGTGGCCCCTCATTCATCTCATCATAATGTATTATCTACGCCCTGCCAACTGTCTGATCGTGAAGCCGCCATCTTCTTTAATCGGGATGCCAGTGTGATCCTTTCTGTCACAATCCCTCGGCGTGCGGTTTTCCTAAAGCTCTATATCCTATTTATTCCTAATATATATATTCTTCATAATTCAATATAAAATTCATGTTTTTGCAGTGGCAGGCATTCTCCTCTGTCACTGCTATCTTACCCTTGTTCCTTACCTCACTATCCTACGCCGTTGCCACTGCCTCCGGCGCACTATTCCTCTCCTGGAACTCCCGCAAATCACTTATATGCGTCGTCGTGGTTTTCCGCTAACACCTGCTTCCGAAGTGGCGTTGCGACGCGGAATATGTCGGTAAAGCTGGTTTCCCTGGATCATGTAGTCGGCGTACTTCTCAGGATTCTTTGTGACCTCCTCCTTCCGCTTTTCTAGCCATCGACAGCCCTCATCCTCCTTCTCCACCGCTTCCGCAGTCCTTAGTACATCTCGGGGTTGGCGTGACAGCGCATCTGCTACTACATTTAATTTCCCTTTCCTATATTGGATAGTGTACCTGTATTGCTGGAGCTCCAGCGCCCTTGCTCCCACTTCCATCGACGAGTCTTCTTTAACAGCGCGGTCAGCGGTTGCATCACTTTTGAGAAATCTGGCACAAACCTTCGGTACCAGGATGCGATGCCCAGGCATCGGCGCAACTCCCTTAAATTGGTGGGCGGCTTCAGCTCCTGTATTGCCGCAATCTTCTCCGGATCTGTATGGATTCCATCTGGCGTGACGATGTGACCTAGATATCGTATTTCTTTTTTAAAAAACTCACATTTTTCGATGTTAAACCTTAAGTTGGCTGCTCGTAGTCGCCGAAACACCTCGCGTAGATTGACCATGTGTTCCTCCAAGGATGCCCCTGTGACAATAATGTCATCCAGGTAGGCGAAAGCGTGCGGCTCCATCTCCGGCCCGATGACTCCGTCCAGGGCGCGTTGAAAAGTCGCTGGCGCCGAATGTAAGCCGAATGGCATAACGCACCATTGATAGAGGCCTCGCCCAGGCACAGTGAACGCCGTATACTATTTACTTCCAGGTTCCATTGGCACCTGCCAATATCCATTTTTTAATTCCAGCGTGCTGATTACCTTTGCGTTGCGTAGCCGATCCAGGATGTGTTGAATGCGTGGCAGCGGATAGGCATCCGGCAGCGATTTGGCATTCAATTGCCTGTAGTCCACACATAAACGCCATTTCTCACTGTGGGGCTCCTCGCCGGCTCGATTCATCCTTGCTGTATGAGCTCATCGATCTGCTCATTTATGATTCCCATCATCGCAGGATTCTTGGGGTAGTATCGCTGCTTAATGGGCAGGTCATCCTTCATGATAAATCGATGGCTGGCGATAGTCGTGGTCCCCTTCAGCTCTTCAAATGGCGGCAGCTCCTCCTCGAGAAATCTGTCTATCAACAATTGTTCACTTTCTGTATCACCTATTACCTGAAGCTTTTCCTCCTTGTTCCGGTTTTGTGCAGACCGTGATCTGCCTCCAGATTTTCCAATTTTCGCAGATTGTGAACTGCATCCTGTTTTCCGATTTTGCGCAGACCGTAAACTGACCTTCAATTTTCCATTTTCCGCTGACTGTGAACTGCATCCAGATTTTTTCCAGTTTTGCGCAGGCTGTGAACTGCATCCTCCATTCCAGTTTTGCGCAGGCTGTGAACTGCATCCTATTTTCCGATTTTTCTCAGACCGTGAACTGACCTTCGATTTTCCATTTTGCGCAGACTGTGAATTGCATCCAGATTTCTTCCAGTTTTGCGCAGGCTGTGAACTGCATCCTTTATTCCAGTTTTGCGCAGGCTGTGAACTGCATTCTCCATTATTCTGCCCCTTTCGTGTGGGTGTTGTGTTTTTCCGGATGGCGCCGTCGGTTAGACGCCTGCTGTCCTCCTGCTCCATGAGTCCGGCGTCAACGTTCTCGAGTGGAGTACCAGTATCTCTAGCCTGTGAATGCATTCTTACCGTGTGGGTTCCGAGTGTCATTGTGGCATGAATCTGCCCCAGGAAGTCCAAACCGAGGATGAGAGGGTCCGTTGGGGTGTGCAAAACCAATACCGTCATCTCTGTCGATCGGCCTCCCATGGCCACTTCCAATACGAGCGCTTCCGTGACTTCAATCACCGATCCATTGGCCAGGCTTATGTCGTATTCGATATTTACCTTGTTGAACGGTGTCCAGAATTGTTTCGCGTACTCCCGGCAGATGAAACACCGTGAAGCCCCTGTGTCGATCGTCGCTGTTGCCTCCACACCATCAAGGGTGACTAGTGTAGAGATTCGACGTCCATCGAAGTTTAGTGCTAGCGTCGCGGAAGGGGTTCGATAGTCGGAGCGCCAGCCGCCCTTTGCTCTCTGCTGGTTCCGCTGTCGTTTCCCGCCTGCCTCCTGCAACCAGCTGGCTGCTGGTCAATTCGTCCTTCACGAACGCGACGAATTTCTTCCGCAACTCCTCGACGCTGCCGCTGCCGTCGAAACCGAACTCCACGGCGTATGCGCGTAGCTCATCGCGTCGCAGGTAGTTAATCCACGTTGTTCTTACCATTTCGATTTCGCTCTGTTCGTTGTTTTCCAATTGTTGTTGGCTGAATCGCTAAATTTTGCTGCCTCCTGGTGGTAGCTTCCTAAATGATTATTGGGTGGTGGTTGTTTTTAGTCTGCTTCTGTTTAATGTCCCTGCTCGGGCGCCATCTGTAACGTCGCAAAGGGGTAAGGACTCGTCGGATGTCCAGGGCTTCGTTCACAGAAATAAATTTATAATTTACAGGAATTATATTAAAACAAATTGGAAATTGGATTGGGCGAACAGTGGCGTTGGACGTTGACTTGGCGGCGTTGCAGCTTGTCTGCGGCATTGGCAATTCGTTGATGCTGGACAGGATCACGATGCGTGGATACGCGGCGATGGCGATGTAGGCGTTCCGATGCGTAGAGTGATTTGGGGAGCAATAGGCGTGGCTAATGTGAGCGTAGGCGTAGCAGGGCGTGAACGTGGGTGCAGTAGAGTATGCAAGGTGGTCGATGCGTCCCCGTACTTCGTGGTGTGGTCCCACACAGGGATTCCTTTACAATCTGATAATGGGGTAACACCGCCCAATGGCGTGGATAGGCTTCGTAGATGGTGCCACGCACTGGCTTCGATGAATTTCTCAAATAGTGCCACTCGATGGCGTTGATGAAATATATAAACAGGACCACTCGTTGGCCTCGATGAAATATATAAACGGTGCCACTCAATGGCTTCGATGAACTTCACAAATAGTGCCACTCGATGGCATTGATGAAATATATAAACAGGACCACTCGTTGGCCTCTATGAAATATATAAACGGTGCCACTCAATGGCTTCGATGAACTTCACAAATAGTGTCACTCGATGGCGTCAATGAAATTCGCAAATAGCGCCACTCGATGGCGTCGATGAAATATATAAACAGGACCACACGTTGGCCTCGATGAAATATGTAAACATATGGCTTCGATGA
The DNA here is from genome assembly GCA_951394025.1 of Heteromyza rotundicornis. Taxonomy (NCBI): domain Eukaryota; kingdom Metazoa; phylum Arthropoda; class Insecta; order Diptera; family Heleomyzidae; genus Heteromyza; species Heteromyza rotundicornis. The sequence goes on from OX596013.1 coordinate 9,301,528, forward strand.
AATTTATGGACTTCGATCTTCACTTGGTTTCCATAAATTCCAAATCCTTGCTGAGCATGCCTTCGACTTTGCTGTCCCTCACGTTGCCTTCACGCTGATCGATCTCGCAATTAGCCTGAAACTGATTCGAAATATAATCACAATAGCTCACATTTTTTTAAAATAATAAAACAGTAATCCTATCGATTTTATTAACTAATACATGATAGTGTAATAACTCAAAATAGCACAAACAATAGTAATGGGAAGAAAAGAAAGTTTCTATTAATTTTTAATTAAGGCTGAAACAAGAGTTAAGCAGAAAAATTAAATGTCTGAAAGATAAATTTGCGTTAGGAAAAATTTAATATTTTGAGAAAACAAATGGTTTGGATTTTAATAATAATAAACTATTAATTTGGGGTCCTTTAAGGCAGAATCTTCCTTTCTTGTGAATGATGATTGGGACTATGGCACATATGGAACAAATCCCGCGGCCCCCACCCCTACCATCATCCAGGTCCTGTTCTTGAAGAGTATGACTGGGACTATGGCACATATGGAATAAATCCCGCGGCCCCAATCCCTGCCATAATTTTCGTCCTGTTCCTTAAGTGTATGACTGGGACTATGGCACATATGGAATAAATTCCGCGGCCCCCGTCCCTGCCATCATCCTCGTGTACATTCTGTCATTTACAAGATTGAAATTTATCAAGGGGGTATTTTATGGGAGAAATCCTTTTTGCTCCTGAATGATGATTGGGACTATGGCACATATGGAATAAATCCCGCGGCCCCCACCCCTACCATCATCCAGGTCCTGTTCTTGAAGAGTATGACTGGGACTATGGCACATATGGAATAAATCCCGCGGCCTCCATCCCTGCCATCATCCTGGTGTACATTCTATCATTTACAAGATGGAAATTTATCAAGGGTGTATTTTATGGGAGAAATCCTTTTTGCTCCTGAATGATGATTGGGACTATGGCACATATGGAATAAATCCCGCGACCCCCACCCCTACCATCATCCAGGTCCTGTTCTTGAAGAGTATGACTGGGGCTATGGCACATATGGAATAAATCCCGCGGCCTCTATCCCTGCCATCATCCTCGTGTATTATTTATCAAATGAAATTTGTACAAAAATGGAATATTTCTTTGGGAAAGTCCTCTTCTCTCGCAAATGATGGTAGGGACTATGGCACATATGGAATAAATCCCGCGTCCCCCACCCTTACCATCATTTTCTTTAGCGTTTCTAATGCTGAATGATGACTGGGACTATGGAACATATGGAATAAATTCCGCGGCCCCCATCCCTGCCATCATCCTAGCGTCCATTTTATTCTACTCTACACTGCCCGATAATACCACTCACCTGATTCGGAATATAATCACAATAGACCAAAATCAGGGTGAGGGCTCGCCTTTTATATGCTCGTCGTATCACCAACTCGTTGTTGATTTGTTGCCGTAGATTTTGTCGCTATACTAGGGGTAGTGTTGCGTGCCTATTGCCGTCTCCTTTTCCCTGTGGTATTTCCAACCATTCTTGAACCTGAGTGACCAGGTAGGTGGTTGGATGACCGGGGTGGCCAGTGTGTCGTTTTCATGACCGGTGTGACCATTGTGTCACCGTAGTGCCAGGTGTGACCATTGTGCCACTGTTCGCCCTAAATTATGTACTATGAAAAATCGAATATTTTAAGTGGATATATATATTCATTAAACTAAAATTTCAATTAATTATATAAATTCATGTATGTGGCCCTAAGGGCCGGTGTATTTCAAATGAAATAAAGACTAATTATGTTATTGTGACGACTCTTAATTTTTAGGGGTCGTCACAGGTTGACCGAGGTAGTAGGGGGGAAATTTTTTGCTGATATCTCTAAATCCAAGTGCGGAATGAAAGCTCCAAAGGTTTCGCAGTAATATATGTAATTAGGTCTTGTATCACTTCACCAGCACACAGACACACGCACACACACACACACACACACACACACACACATGCTAAGAAGGTACTAGCATTAACACATTTTCGTGTCGGATGGACAAGCTGTAAAATGTCGGAAATCGTCTCTCCGCAACGATGCTTTAGATGTTGGGGTTATGGACACATTGCCGCCAGCTGCAAAGAAGTGGATAGAACTGGACTCTGTCGAAGGTGTGGAGAAGCTGGTCATATGGCTATCAATTGTAGTAAGGAGGAAAAGTGCGCGCTATGCACAGGAGCGCATCCTGCGGGTAGTACAAAATGCCCCCGGTACCAGGAAGCAAAACAAAAGAGGAAAGTATGATGCTCTACCAGTTAAACCTCAACCACTGTGCAGCGGCACAGGACCTTCTGTGGCAGAGTAACAAAGAGCTAAAGGTAGACTTAACAATACTAGCGGAGCCATATATGAAAGACGATGCGCATTATTGGTTATCCGATGTAAATGGCAAAGCAGCGATATGGACAATAGGAGATGATATGTCTCAAAACCATATGGCGATACCCTGAGCGCGGGTACACGTGGATAAAATTCAAAAATATTTACATATTCAGCTGCTATGCACCACCCAGTTGGACGCTTGAAGAATTCGAGGAGATGATGGCATCCATGGCAACGGAAGCCAGGGGTAAATCTCCAATAATTATCGCCGGAGACTTCAACGCCTGGCAGTCTGCGCACAAATGCTAGAGGACGAGTGATTGAGGAGATTTTTGATACGCTAGACCTAGTGCTTCTGAACGAAGTAGGACAGTACACATTTGACACTGGAAGGGGCCGGTCAATTATTGACTTAGCTTTCGCGGACTGCCACACAGAAAATACAGCCAAATGGAGTATCAGTAGCGCCTACACGAACAATGATCACAATGGCATCCTGATCGATGTGGAACAACGAGTGGTGTCGCATATGCAAATACGGAAAGCACAACACATAGGATGGCGAAAGCGGGCATTTGACGCAGAGGCGTTCGACGTCGTCTGGAACCAGGCTGTATTTGATGGAGAATCGGCGGTTAGCAAAGCGTTGCAGGTGGGAAAACAGCTGAGGAATGCATGCGACGCATCGATGCCTCGGCGAGCCAACACAACATCTAGGAGACCCGTTTATTGGTGGACGGACGAAATCGCCGATGTACGGAAAAAATGCCTGAAGGCACGTAGAAAGACGCAGAGAGCCCGTGGAAAACCGGAGTTCAACGCTCTACAGGCGCAGCACAAAAACTGCAGAGCATCATTGAAAGAGGCCATAAGAAGTAGCAAACGACGGTGCTTCAAGGAGCTTATGGATCGGGCCAATTCAGATCCCTGAGGTCAGGCTTATAAAAATGTAATGCAAAAAGTAAAAGGATCGAGGGCTCCGCAACCCACGTGTCCAGTCCTCATGAAACGCATAGTAGATGTGTTTTTCCCCATACACGAGGGAACTCTGTTCAACGAATTGGACATTGAAGTATCCTCGGTACTAGATGTCACACAGGAGGAGGTGTTTGAAACTCTTGCAAGGATCGGAGATAACAAAGCCCTAGGTCTTGACGGTGTTCCAAACGCTGCTTTTAAGGCCGCCGTGGTAGCTAAAGTTGTTCTCGGAGCTCTACAATGAATGTATAAAAGAGCGAGTTTTCCCGGACCAGTGGAAAAGGCAGAGGCTGGTGTTATTGGTGAAACCAGGAAAACCGCCGAATCAACCATCGTCGTACAGACCGCTGTGCATGCTGGATACGATGGGTAAGGTATTGGAGCGCATCATCTGCAATTGACTACAGCAGCAGCGGGAACGACCCGGTGGACTATCGGAAAACCAGTATGGCTTTAGAAAGGCGAGACCGACAGATGCTATTCAAAAGGTCATGTCCATTGCAAAAGAAGCTTCTAGTGGGAAGAGGTGGCTTGGTGGCACCAACAAAGCCTTCAACTCCGCAAGCTGGGAGAAAATCATGTGTGCACTGGAGGGCTTTGAAGTACCGATATACTTGCGTCGGATCATCAGCAGCTACTTCCGCAATAGAATCCTACCGTACGATACGGAAACTGGTGTGCAGTCGTACAAAATTACGGGCGGCGTTCCACAATGCTCGTTGCTTGCACCACCGCTATGGAACGCAATGTATGATGGCGTTCTCAAACTGGAATGCAGACGATATCGCATTAGTGGTTGTGGCCAAAAAGCTTAGTGACCTACAACGGGGGTGTAACTACGCAATCGACAAAATACGCAGATGGCTCAACTCAGCAGGGCTGGAACTAGCTGCACAGAAAACGGAGGCTGTCCTCAACAGTACGCGGAAGAAGGTCGAAACAATGGTGATCAGAGTGGGTGACCACCACATCACTTCTCAACCACACATAAGATACCTCGGGGTGCAGATCGATACCAGGGTGTGTTTTAAATATCACCTAGCTATGGTTAGCGAGAAAGCAGCCAGGGTAAATGGCGCACTCACAGGCATAATGCCGAACATAGGTGGCCCACGCGCTGGCACGCGTCGACTCTTGTCCACAGTTGTGGACTCAATCGTTTTGTATGCCGCACCGATATGGGCAGATGCCAAGAAATCGCACTTCAAGGAGGCACTCGCAGTACATAGACGAAGCGCTCTACGTGTAGCAAGCGCTTTTAGAACAGTGTCCGACGATGCCATTGGTGTTATTGCTGGTAAATTACCTTTAGATATACATGCACGTGAATTCAAGAGGCTATACAGCAGCGTAGGTGAGAGACCCAACAATGATCGAAAAAAAGAAGAGCGTCGACGGTCGCTTATGGAGTGGCAAAATCGCTAGGAGCAATCCGAGAAAGGGAGATGGACGTTCAAGTTAATCCCCTGCATCACGGAATGGATCCAACGGAGGCACGGCGATGTGGGTTACTACATGACGCAATTGCTTAGCGGACATTGTTGCTTCAAGTCCTACCTATACAGATTCCACCTGGAGGAGGATCCCTTTTGTACAAAATGTACAACAGAATATAAGGATGCAAACCACGTGCTGTTCTACTGCAGTCGGTTCGACAACGAGAGAGTTGAGCTGGTTAGAGTCTTCGGAAGCCCACCATCTATAATGAATTTCACCTCAGAAATGCTAGACTCCGCCGAAAAGTGGAAAGCAGCATGCTCAATGGCATCGCGTGTACTGATTGCGCTCCGTAATGCGGAAAGGGCACGACGCAGTGTACAACGGCGGCAGCAACGTGTAGCTAGTGGTACGAATGCAGGGCATTAAACAACACAGACATAACAAGACAGTGACTTAATACTGATGTTTGAGCGCTAACGCTCGTGACGCCTTCCCGACGTAATACTTAACGGTAGTCCCGGGACGGAAATCCGTCCAGACGATGAGGAGGTTTTAGAGTCTCACACAAACCAAAGGCTCTAGACGCTTTCCCCCTCTTAAAATTTCGTGTCGGATGGACAAGCTGTAAAATGTCGGAAATCGTCTCTCCGCAACGATGCTTTAGATGTTGGGGTTATGGACACATTGCCGCCAGCTGCAAAGAAGTGGATAGAACTGGACTCTGTCGAAGGTGTGGAGAAGCTGGTCATATGGCTATCAATTGTAGTAAGGAGGAAAAGTGCGCGCTATGCACAGGAGCGCATCCTGCGGGTAGTACAAAATGCCCCCGGTACCAGGAAGCAAAACAAAAGAGGAAAGTATGATGCTCTACCAGTTAAACCTCAACCACTGTGCAGCGGCACAGGACCTTCTGTGGCAGAGTAACAAAGAGCTAAAGGTAGACTTAACAATACTAGCGGAGCCATATATGAAAGACGATGCGCATTATTGGTTATCCGATGTAAATGGCAAAGCAGCGATATGGACAATAGGAGATGATATGTCTCAAAACCATATGGCGATACCCTGAGCGCGGGTACACGTGGATAAAATTCAAAAATATTTACATATTCAGCTGCTATGCACCACCCAGTTGGACGCTTGAAGAATTCGAGGAGATGATGGCATCCATGGCAACGGAAGCCAGGGGTAAATCTCCAATAATTATCGCCGGAGACTTCAACGCCTGGCAGTCTGCGCACAAATGCTAGAGGACGAGTGATTGAGGAGATTTTTGATACGCTAGACCTAGTGCTTCTGAACGAAGTAGGACAGTACACATTTGACACTGGAAGGGGCCGGTCAATTATTGACTTAGCTTTCGCGGACTGCCACACAGAAAATACAGCCAAATGGAGTATCAGTAGCGCCTACACGAACAATGATCACAATGGCATCCTGATCGATGTGGAACAACGAGTGGTGTCGCATATGCAAATACGGAAAGCACAACACATAGGATGGCGAAAGCGGGCATTTGACGCAGAGGCGTTCGACGTCGTCTGGAACCAGGCTGTATTTGATGGAGAATCGGCGGTTAGCAAAGCGTTGCAGGTGGGAAAACAGCTGAGGAATGGGTGACCACCACATCACTTCTCAACCACACATAAGATACCTCGGGGTGCAGATCGATCCCAGGGTGTGTTTTAAATATCACCTAGCTATGGTTAGCGAGAAAGCAGCCAGGGTAAATAGCGCACTCACACGCATAATGCCGAACATAGGTGGCCCACGCGCTGGCACGCGTCGACTCTTGTCCACAGTTGTGGACTCAATCGTTTTGTATGCCGCACCGATATGGGCAGATGCCAAGAAATCGCACTTCAAAGAGGCACTCGCAGTACATAGACGAAGCGCTCTACGTGTAGCAAGCGCTTTTAGAACAGTGTCCGACGATGCCATTGGTGTTATTGCTGGTAAATTACCTTTAGATATACATGCACGTGAATTCAAGAGGCTATACAGCAGCGTAGGTGAGAGACCCAACAATGATCGAAAAAAAGAAGAGCGTCGACGGTCGCTTATGGAGTGGCAAAATCGCTAGGAGCAATCCGAGAAAGGGAGATGGACGTTCAAGTTAATCCCCTGCATCACGGAATGGATCCAACGGAGGCACGGCGATGTGGGTTACTACATGACGCAATTGCTTAGCGGACATTGTTGCTTCAAGTCCTACCTATACAGATTCCACCTGGAGGAGGATCCCTTTTGTACAAAATGTACAACAGAATATAAGGATGCAAACCACGTGCTGTTCTACTGCAGTCGGTTCGACAACGAGAGAGTTGAGCTGGTTAGAGTCTTCGGAAGCCCACCATCTATAATGAATTTCACCTCAGAAATGCTAGACTCCGCCGAAAAGTGGAAAGCAGCATGCTCAATGGCATCGCGTGTACTGATTGCGCTCCGTAATGCGGAAAGGGCACGACGCAGTGTACAACGGCGGCAGCAACGTGTAGCTAGTGGTACGAATGCAGGGCATTAAACAACACAGACATAACAAGACAGTGACTTAATACTGATGTTTGAGCGCTAACGCTCGTGACGCCTTCCCGACGTAATACTTAACGGTAGTCCCGGGACGGAAATCCGTCCAGACGATGAGGAGGTTTTAGAGTCTCACACAAACCAAAGGCTCTAGACGCTTTCCCCCTCTTAAAAAAAAAAAAAAAACACACACACACACATATCCTCGTTATGGAACATAATGTACGACGGGGTACTACGCTTGGAACTTCCTACGCAGGCAAGCATAGTAGGATTTGCTGACGATATTGCAGTTTTAATAGTTGCGAAACACGTAGAGGAAGTGAACGCGATTGGAAGTAGGTCAGTGGAAATAATACGCAATTGGCTGACAGTGGCTGGCCTTACCCTGGCGGAGCAAAAAACGGAGGCTGTCCTAATAAGCAGCAGAAAATCTCCGAGAAGTGGCCACCTTAAACGTAGGCGGATACACAATAGTGTCAAAGCCATCGATAAAGTACCTGGGCGTAGTAATAGATGCGAGGCTGACTTTTAAAGATCACCTAGAATACGCGTGCGCGAAAGCTTCAAAGGCAAGTGCATCCCTGGCTAGGATAATGCTGAACGCAATAGGGCCCAGGCAACGACGTAGACAACTTCTAGCGGGGGTGGTAAAATCTATACTTCTTTATGGATCACCCATATGGGCCAAAGCCCTTGAAACAGCATCATATGGAAGAGGTGTGAGATCGGTATATCGAATGTGGCCAATCGATTTGCTGGCCAAACAGACAGTATGCGAGAACACAAACCAAATTGGCGACACCAACCGAAAGCAGAGGCACGAAGCAGCGAGGCAACAAAGTATGCTGGAATGGCAAACCCGCTGGGACAACTCTGAGAAAGGGCGCTGGACGCATCGTCTAATCCCAAACATTTCGGCCTGGTTGGAAAGGAAGCAGGGAGAAGTTGACTTCTACACGACTCAATTTCTCAGCGGTCATGGCTGCTTTAGAGCATATCTGTATAGATTCTACCACGAAGACTCACCGTACTGCGAGCTCTGTAATGGAGTCTTTAATGAAGACGCAGAACACGTATTCTTTGCATGCCCGAGGTTCTTACCAGCACGAGAGCGGTTGGGTTACATCATTGGTGAGGCACCGACCCCGGAGAATATCGTGGCAAATATGATAGAGTCACAAGAATAATGGAACGGCGTGTGTGACATGGAACTGAGACGGCTGGAACGGCAGCGAAAAATCGTCACGAATTCCCAGTGACAAGACGCCAGCGTTAGAAGGACGCTGAAACCTACCCTGCGAAGTAATGTTTGTCGGCGGTTCCGCAGGGAGTTATAGACTTGTGTTTTTAGTGGGTAGAAGCCCCACATAACTGAGGAGTACGGGGTCCCTAGTATCTTTTCGAAGATTTACCACCTCTTGCGCATAAAAAAAAAAAAAAAAAAAAACACACACACATACACATTTTGGTCTTCACGGGGCCAGGCCATAGGCTATCGTGGGGGTCAGCAGGTGGCGGATAGCTGAAAGGCCTACATATATGTAGGTCCGCTGCGAATAAGTTCTTTAACAAATAAGCAGTCCCCGACCATTGACGACACGATCTGAGGGTGCGAAATAAATGTCAGCATAAGCTCTATGATGTTCGTGTGACAGGGCGAAACGACGCCGCCCTTCAATAAGTGTCCCTCCATATCCGCACATTGGACGGGTAGGTACAAATAAACCCAGAAGCGTCTGTCCCATAGTGGGCGGCTCCCTGGTCTGCGGCTGATCCCAGAGGGGCGGCAGTTACTAAACCTTACAATAGGTATAAATTGTACTGGGCTGGATTAAGGTGTTATACGACCCGTGCCGAAAATCAAAATGGCTGAGGGCCCAGTCAAAAAACTAGCTCAGTCTCAAACGGAGTATCCGGATACCTGGCGTCCTCCGGATTAACTAGTATTGTCTGTATATTGCGGATCTCTGTGCAGATGGACCACCCTTTCTCCGCCACTCGTGGGATCTAATATGTCTTCTCCTTCTCTTTTAAACCAAAAAGAAACACAAGAGACCGATACTCTTACAACTCCGGCAGGGAACGAGGTTCTCAACAACATCAGGGAACCTATAGACCTCTTTAAGAAAAGCGCGGCTATGTCCAGGTCTCCCAATGACCCCGCACAAAGCCAGAAAGGGTGGTGGCACAAAAATGGTGCAAACGGTAGCGGACAATCTCCGAATTTGGCAAATATGTCAATAGGCCAGACATCGTTTTGGAAGCTCGTCGAGCAGATCAGGAATCTGGTAGACATGCTCGGGGATGGAAAAAGGCGCTCAATCCATCAACCAATGAGATACGCCATTGAGAGCATTAAGGCGTTCAATGAGCTCGCTGCAATCGAGACGCACGATGACGCAGCCAAAGAGGTGATAAGGAGCCATACGGCGTCACAGACGTCGCCATGGTTCAAGCTTGGCGCTGAAAACAAGAGAAGGCAGGAGCCTAATCTTTAAACGCCACCAACGAAGCGCACGAGTGCAGCACCGAAACTCGGTAGGCAGAGGAAAGGAAACGTTACCGTGACAACGCATGCAGAGCCAAAGAAGAAAACGAGCGCAAGCAACACTGCAACACCCGTACAAGGAGCCGACTTCCAATCACAGCCAAAGCAGAGGCAAGAGTGGTCGAAAGTGCAGCACAGGAAGCAAAGGACTCGTCCTAGAACGGACCCTCTGATCATCGCGGCTACAGCTGATCGGTCGTACGCAGACATCCTAAGGGACATAAAGGGCAACGAGGCCCTCAAATCACTTGGGGAAAATGTTAAGGCATTCGTCGTACAGCTAAAAATGAGTTGTTGCTTGAACTGAAGCGGTCACCGGAGAGCAATACCGCTACTTACCAATCGGCAATAAAGGGAGTACTAGGCGAGACGGCAAGTGTGGTGGCAAGAACACAGTCCACAACGATCCTGCTTATGGGTATTGACGAGGTGACAACAGCAACCGAAATTTGCGATGCTCTACACACGCAGGGTGACACAAGTCGACCGGACGAGGCATCGATACGCATGCGTCAAAGTCATCAAGGCACACAAACGGCATACGTCGTCCTGCCATTTGATGATGCAGCGAAGGTGATAAAGATGCAGCGGTTTCGCATTGGATGGGTGTCCTGCCGAGTTCGCGAGAGCGTTTCGCCAAAAAGATATGTTTCAAATGTTGGGGGTTCAACCACATCGCACAAAATTGCAAAGAACGGGTAGACCGCAGCAATCTTTGTAGGAAGTGTGGCGAAGAGGATCACTTCGCAGCGGCATGCACAAACAAAGCAAAATGCGCTCTGTGTGACGGAAGCCACGCGGCTGGAAGCTCTCGCTGTCCGGCACGTCAGAAGGCGGTGCAGAAAGGTGGACGATGAAAATCATCCAATTAAACCTCAACCATTGTATTGCGGCCCAGGACATGTTGCAGCAGAACATCTTCGAGCAACAATTCGACCTGGCCATCCTCACAATGTGAAAGGATGCGAATAGACTTCGGACGCACCCAGTAAAGCGGCGATATGGACACTTGGTGGCAAAGTGTGCCAGAACAGAGCACCAGTAGCAAACAATGGCTTCACCTGGGTAAAATTCAATGGAGTTTACGTCTTCTCGTGCTATGCTCCACCTAGTATGGACATATGGCAATATGAACGGATGCTAACGGAGTTGGTGATGGAAGCACAAACAAAGTCCCCGGTAATTATTGCTGGTGACTTCAATGCGTGGCCTACAACATGGGGCAGTAGAAGCACAAACCGCAGGGGTACGATTCTGATGGAGCGTTTTGCGTCATTGGATGTCGAGCTCCTAAACAACGGTCAGCACACGTTCGAGGCGGAGTGGTCTGCAGTGGACCTTACTTTCGCGCACAACTCGATAGCACATCGCTGTACATGGAGCATAGGCGATTTTTATACGCACAGCGACCATCGAGCCATTGTCATAGATGTACAAAGCATCGTCCTGCCGCGGAAAATACTAATAGCGCAGACTAAGGGTTGGAAGCAACATGCCTTTGATGCTGAAGTATTTCAGATGGTGTGGAGCGAAATGGAAACGGCTGACGACGAAGCCACCAAAAACGATAGGCATCACGAAACGATTAAGCGTAGCATGCGACGCAGCAATGCCGAGGAGGACACTCGTGCCAACCAGAAAACCAGTCTACTGGTGGAATGAAGACATCGCCGAATGTAGAAGATGCTGTAATCGGGCTCGCAGGAAAGCGCAACGAGCTCGAAACCGCATTCTGCCGCTGTGGCAATTACTGCACGCGGACTATAAAGAATGCCGCCAACGATTCAAGAAGGCTATCCGTGCCAGTAAAGACTCCTGCTTCAAGGAACTGCGTGAAGGCGCTGACATCGATCCCTGGAGCAAAGCCTATAAGGTGGGGATGAGCAGCGTTCGAGGGCCTAGGGCTCCACAAACTTCGGATCCTACACTCATGGACAACGTGGCAGCTGCGCTCTTTCCCCCACAGGGGGGACGGGTGCACCACTATCACCTGCCGGTGGGTGTAGGACGCATCCCGGCGGTGACGTTGTACGAAGTACACCTCACGCTTCGAAAAATGTCGGATTGAACGGCATCCCCAACGTGCCGATGAAAACGGCAATCAGGGAGAGCCCGGAGACATTTGCAAAAATGTATACCGCATGCCTCAACGAAGGAACGTTCCCTACTTTCTGGGAGTGCCAAAGATTGGTGCTACTATTGAAGCCCGGAAAACAAGCCGACCAGCCATCTGCGTATCGACCACTCTGCATGCTCGACTCGCTAGGAAAGGTACTGGAGAGCATAATCGTGAACCGACTTCACGATTCGCTAGAGAAGTCTGCTGGCTTATCCACGCCGCAATTTGGATTCCGCCGAGGAAAATCCACGGTCGACGCCATCCAGGCGGTGATGAGGATTGCTCGTGAGGCGACAAGCGGAGGTAGGTGGAAAGGGGGCGACAAGAAGTACTGCGCCTTCAACTAAGCGTGCTGGACGCGAATAATGCAAGCGCTAGGCAATTTCGGAGTACCGGGGTACTTGCAGCGAATCATCGCCAACTACTTCGAGGGCAGAATGTTGCAATATGACACCTACGACGGCGTAAAAACGTACGAGGTCACTAGAGGCGTGCCTCAAGGTTCGGTGCTTGGGCCAACATTGTGGAATGTGACGTACAATGGCGTTCTGACTGTCGATCTTCTCTCGGATACCACTCTGATCGGCTATGCGGATGACATCGCACTGGTGGTAGTAGCGAAACACATCCACACGCTGCATCGAGAGTCATGAGGTGGTTGGACGGTGCGGATTTGAATCTGGCAGCGCAAAAAACTGAGGCGGTTCTCCTGAGCACCCGGAAAAAGCGTGAGGTCTTCACCTTCAGAATGGGGGACCACGAAATAATATCGCAGCCGTATCTTCGGTATCTTGGCGTGCTGATAGACACACGAATGTCCTTTAAGGATCATTTATTGGCGGTCAGCGAAAAGGCTTCAAGGGTGAACGGTGCATTGTCACGCATCATGGCGAACATTAAGGCACCACGCTCCAGCAGGCGGAAACTCTTGGCAAGAGTGACAAGCTCAATTATGCTCTACGCTGCACCAGTGTGGGCAGATGCCACGCAGACGGCTTCATACATAGCTGGCATAAGGGCGACATATCGGCATAGCGCACTGAGAGTCGCCAGTGCCTTCCACACAGTGTCGGATGATGCCATCGGTGTGATCGCGGCAATGCCACCGGTAGATATTCGAAAATCATGATCGAGCTTCGACGCATTGAACGCAGTAGACATACTGAACGAACACGTTCACGCCACGCAGGCAACACTCGCGATGCAACGAGAACTGTGGACTGATGACCCAAAACTGACGATTGAGTAATAAAGCTCATACGGCCTTCCGACGAAATACCTGACGGTGGTACCGGGAGGACCCACCCCTACGCGAGAGGAGATATTTAGTGAGTTGAAGTTTCACACTGACTGAGGCTTTTGACGCTTTTACTGCTCATTCAAAAAAAAAAACACACACATTTCGGTCCTGGTCGTGTACTGTTGACCATCTTATTTCCAAACATGCTGCCTAAGACACATTTTCGCCTTCATATCAATCCAAAAACATACATTTTTTGAAAATTTAATTTTTTTAAACTGACATATCAAAGTTTATTCAGCCAGAAATATATCACTTCTCGTAAGAAAAACTGAAATGTTACGCAGTAGTAAATTTCGCAAGGCCTCTCCGCTAGAGGCATGCCTGCACGCCTGTTTAGGTGAAGAAATTGCAAATTCCATCCTTGCTTCTTGAAGCATGATAGTATGCCTGCGCTAGAAAGGAGATGGGGTGGTGTCAATAGATTTTCTACGCAATGTACTGAAATATTTAGAAGATATTTTATGTTTTTCAAAACGTGATTTCGAAAATTTTTTTTTTAAATTAATTTTTGAACGTTGTTTTCAGATCTGTTTACGGTTTTTTGTTATCAGCTCTTGTTTTTAAGATGTAGTAAAAATCGTGAAACTGAGCTTCCTTCCTAGCGAAGGCATGCCAGTATGCCAGCGCTAGAAGGGAGAGGGGATGGTGTCAATGGATTTGCTACGCAATACGCTTAAATATTTTGAAGATATTTTATGTTTTTTGGATCGTGGGTTCAAATCCTGATTATGGCAATTTTTTTTTTGGTTTCTTTTTATTTTAAAAAATTTTTTTTAATACATTTTTTTACTTAGATATTAGATCTGTTAACGGTTTGCCGTTATCAGCTCTTGTTTTTAAGCTGTAGTAAAAATGGTGAAAACATAGCTTTGAGCAGATTTAGAACCACAATTTTTGAACGAATTGTTTGATTAGTAATTTATTTTCTTAAGTTTTTTAAAGGAACACAGTATTGTGGAACATTATTTCGTCGTATCTCTTTCAGATTATGAAATAAAATGGAATACCTAAGCTCTAAAAGGATTTTTTTCCAAATTCAAATATTTTTAGAAATATTTAATTAATTAATCTAATTAAAATAGTTGATTTCCACATTGATGTAAAGAAAATCTCATGAATTTTCTAAAACATTCAAATTTCCAACAATATCACATATTGATTTGGAAATATTTTAGGAATATGATTTATTTTATTTGCAAAATTGATTTATATATACCGACATTTGAGAATTCATTTTTGGAGGCTTGAAAGAATTTTTGTGGATGCCGAAGGTTATTTAATGCAAATCCAATAACTTTACATACACATTTATACCAAAATACCCAGAATTTGTTTCTGGAATTTAGATAATTATACCCCCACACTCACTGTGGCAGGGTATACTCACTTTGTCACAACGTTTGTAACGCCCATAAGGAGGCGTGTCCGGTATGGAAAAGTATATATATTCTTGATCAGCATCACCTCCTGAGTCGATTTAGCGATGCCCGTCTGTCTGTCCGTCTGTCCGTCTGTCCGTCTGTCCGTCTGACCGTCTGTCCGTCTGTCCGTCTGTCCGTCTGTCCGTCTGTCCGTCCGCACGATAGAGGTCGCAGTTTTGGAGATATCGACTTGAAACTTTGGGTACATGTTTTTCTCGTGAATACTGAGATCAGCTAAATCGGACAAAAACTGGGCGTGGCTCCCATACACCGAAAAAAGCTAAACATTTTTCAAGTCTTTTTTATTGTTGTATTCGATTGGAAATGTTTAGAAACGTATTTTTACCAAGGTCCGAGGTTCCGAAGCCACATATATAAGGGTCTGAATGGGGTCTTGAGACCAAAATTTTTTTTTTGGTGGATTTGATTGGAAATTTTTAGAAATGGATTTTGGACATGTTCCGGGCTCCAAAACCACCTATAATTGGGTCAAAATAGGGTCTTGAGACCACATTTTTTTATATTCGAGGTACTTCTTCCTACAGTGTGGGGGTATTTCAGCTTCGGTATAGCCGAAGATAGTCCACTCTCTAGTTTTTTCTTTATTTTTATTTTGCAATATGTTTATAAGAGTTCATAAAATTCTCTACATTCTGCATCAGCCTCCAAAAAAAATTTCAATAATTTCGTTTGCTAAAAAAATTTACAATTTTCACTATAGAACATTTGAAATGTAATCCGTTCAAAAGTTGTGGTACTAAAACCGAAAAACCGTTAACTACCATGAATTGAATTAACTCTAAACATACAATTTTCTATGTAACCGCATTAATGAGTCGATAATGTGTATGATTTTTTTAACTCGAATTATTACGACAAATTTCTGCAATTTGTATAAAAAAAACTCAAAGTTACAAAAAAATAAATTTTTCAATCAAATTTATTTAAAGTAAATAAAATGCTTAAATACTTTTCAAAACAAATATTTACAAAAAATACATAAGATCTAATATACGCAGTTAGATCATAGTAAAATAATGCCATTAGTAGGCGAACATGCTAAAAGGCAGCACACGCAATGCAAGTAAGTAAATAAAAATTTATATGAACTAAAGAGTTCGATAATATAATATCAGAATCATAAAATATAACAATTACATGCCACAAATCTAATTTACAATGAGTGAAAAATATAACTTTAATTTAAAATGAACTAAAAAGGGAAAATCTAAAAATAGATGCTCCCAATATATTTTTTGGGTTATTTTTAGCTCAACCAATCAAAGGCGAAGTGAATTTTTGCTGCGATTTGAATAAATATTTTTAAATAGTTATACCGTGTTAATTATTTTGAAAACCTTTTAAATAAATTAAATAAATTTAATTCTGGCTAAGTGCAATAAGTTTTGTGCAAATAACAAAGTTTTGTGCTATATTTCCGTGAATTCCTGTCAGCTAAGTATCACTACAACAAAAATTGCAAATTTTTTTTGTTTTTGCTTATACTGTCCACTTTGACATTTCTTGTGTCACCAGCTTTATATAGATTCCACATTCTCAGACTGATCATATTTTCAGAGCATACTTTCAGGCACTTGTTTTAATATAATTTGAAAGTGCCTTTTCCCAGTCAACATTTTGTCTCGTTACAATTTACACTTTTTTACACTTTTTGTATTTTATTTTTTATAAATTTTTCATTTAAATATGACTTGCTCTTTCCGTAAGTGTGCCATTAAAGTCGATAATGAACGCATGGTCTCTTGTTGGCTATGTGATATCTTTTATCACGTCAAATGTGCATCCCTTACTGGTAGAGTAGTCGATCTGATCGAGGGTAAAAAAGGTCTTCGTTGGTCCTGCGAAGATTGCCGCGATACAGAGCTGGACATCTGTAAATTGGTACGTCAAGCCCGAAAGGGATTTAATGATGTATCAAAGGACTTAGCAGCTGCCCAGTCTAAACTGAAGGAGTACGAAATTAACTTTCAGAAGTATAAATGTTTGGATGAAACAGCTCCGAAACAAAATACTTCTGTTGGGCTTTTACCACCTACCCCAAAGCCAATTTTAACTCCGACAACTCCATCCTTTTCCGATATGTTTGCTTCACCAGTTACATTTTATTCTCCTGATCCTGCGGTTTTGGAAACGAGGGTAGATGACGCTCCTGAGAAAAATATGAACGGAATCTCAAATATTGATAAAAATGTTTGTCCTTCCATAAATATTATTTCTCCAAAGGATTCTTTGCGGGAAGTACAAGAAACGAGAACCCCAAAAAGGCTTGTTGTTGTGCAACCTAAAAAATCTATTTTCGTGTCCAGATTTGCACCAGACACATTAACTGAAGATATTATATTTTATATTGATTCTAAACTCAATAAAACCGGTAATAATATAAATGCTTTTAAATTCAACTTTTCATACGCTAGAAACATTTCATCTTTCAAATTATCTGTTCCTGCAGAATTGTTTGATGAGATTGTTAATAAAAATTTTTGGCCGGATAAAACTTTAGTTCGTGAATTTGTTTATAAACAAAAATCAAATCTAGTAAATCCAGTTCAACTTCCTCAAAGAAAATTAAATTCTAATCAAAAAAACTAAATAAAATCCCGAATAATGTTGTTTGTCTTCTGTACCAAAATGTTCGAGGGCTAAATACAAAGTTGAACGATATTTATATTAAAAGTTTCGATTGTAGTCATAATGTCTTGGTATTTACCGAAACTTGGCTTAAACCAAATATTTTTGATTCAGAAATTATGTGTGCTGGGTATCAAATTTTTCGGAGGGATCGTAAATGCAGGACTGGTGGTGGAGTCCTCATTGCAGTAAAAAACCTTTTTTCATCTGAGGAAGTCATACTTTCAGATGTCTCTGACTTGGAATTTATTTGTGTACGAATTCGAGTTTTTAGTATCGATATTTTCGTTACTTGCTCGTATATCCCACCGAATTCCGATATTACCGTTTATCTAAGACATGTGTCACTTATATCATTGGTTTACTCAAATGTTAAACCTGCCGATTCCATTGTTGTTTTTGGAGACTTTAATTTACCGAATATATCTTGGAATTTTTGTGGCGATTCAAACCAGTTTCTTCCGTATTCTTCTCGTGACTGTTTAAACGACTTTCGTGACTGTTTAAACGACTTTCTGGATTCATTTTCAGATATGAGTTTACAACAAGTAAACGGGATTGAAAATAAGAATAGTAGAATTTTGGATTTAATTTATGTTGATGACTCTTCGAAGTTTTCAGTGCAACGCTGTGATGCTTTTGCATGTCCAGAAGATAACCATCACCCGACACTTGAATTATCTTTCGAATTTGTTCAAAACAACTTAGAACCAGTTTCTACACCGTTGAAGTCATTTTTTTGCTTCAAGAATACAAATTTTGTTAAAATGAACCAACTCTTATCTGAAACTAGTTGGGACCTGAACTTTAAAGATGTTGACGACTGTGTATCAATTTTCAATTGTACGCTCAACAAAATCTTCGAAATATGTGTTCCAAAGAACATTAAAAAGAATTCGAATAAACTTGGTGCTGTATGGTTTACAAAAGAATTGAGGAAACTAAAAACTTCGAAAACTCGGGCATTTAAAACATATAAAAGAACTTTAAACCTTCAAGATTATTCAAAATATTCGCTTCTGAGACATAAATATCAAGTACTTAATAAAAAATGCTATGATGAATATTTGAACGATTTGAAATCCAAAATCAAATACGATTCTAAAACTTTTTATAACTTTGTAAATTCAAAAAGGAAAAACACTGGTTTTCCAACTACAATGAAATGGAATGATCGTGAGTCCAACAATCCTACTGAGATTTCTAATATGTTTGCTGACTTCTTCAAAACGACATATTCTGATAATACTTATGGCAACACATCGTATCCATATAACATCCCCACTTATAATTCCATTCTCAATCCTGTTATAGAATCTGATGATGTCTTACAACACCTAAAATCGTTGAAATATTCATATAGTACTGGTCCAGATAATATTCCTAGCTGTATTTTGAAAGTTTGTGCAGAAAATTTATACATTCCACTTTCAAATATATTTAATGCCTCTATTGAAAGAGGTTATTTTCCGAATTCATGGAAAGAGTCATACATTATTCCTCTTTATAAAAGTGGAACCAAATCATTCGTATCTAACTATAGAGGTATTGCTAAACTTAGCACAATACCAAAGTTATTTGAACAAGTTGTCACAAAGCAATTGGTTCACTCGGTCACAACTTTAATATCTCCTTCACAGCATGGTTTTCTGAGAGGTAGATCAACATCTACAAATTTATTGGAATTTTCTTTATTGGGATTTTCAAAGAATCTTCAAACAGATGTCATATATACTGATTTTAGTAAAGCTTTTGATAAAGTTAATCATTATTTGTTGATTGAAAAGCTTAAAAGATACGGATTCCCAGATCTTCTTTTAAAATGGGTAGAATCGTATCTGACAAATCGGAAGCAACAGGTGTTATTCGAATCATCAACATCAAAAACTATAGATGTCACCTCTGGAGTTCCTCAAGGAAGTCACTTAGGTCCTATTCTGTTTAATCTTTTTATAAATGACCTTCCTTCTGTCATTAAACATTCGAATGTACTGTTGTATGCTGATGACGTTAAATTGTTTCTATCCTTTGACATCTTAGATCAACATAAGTTGTTACAATCAGATCTGACCAGTATAGCTATCTGGTGTGATAATAACTTAATGGAACTGAACCTGAAAAAATGTAAATTTATGACATTTGCTAGAAGACACCAACTTTCATCGCTGTATCATATAAATAACTGTAATCTAGAAAAGGTTTTTACTTTTGTGGACCTGGGTGTTACTATGGATCCAAAACTTCGCTTTCATCTACATATTGACTTATGTGTGAATAAGGCGAGGGGTGTTCTTGGTTTCATTAAAAGATGGTCAAAAGAATTTAATGACCCATTCGTTACCAAAAGTCTTTACATATCACTTGTAAGACCAATTTTGGAATATGCATCAGTCTTGTGGAATCCACAATACAACTGCCACTCTGATAGAATTGAATCGGTTCAAAAACAATTTTTATTATTTGCTTTAAGAAACCTTCGCTGGAATCCGAATCAGAACCTACCTCCATACGAAAATCGTTTAAAACTCTTGGACATCCCTACTCTAAAAAATAGAAGAACGATGCTTAATGTAACATTTTTGATTAAATTGATAAATGGTTCTCTGAATTCTACATTTTTGCTTCAAGAAATTGATTTTAATATCCCAACCCGTCGTTCCAGATCTTTCATTCCTTTGATATTAAGTATGTGCCGCTCTAATTACGCGCAGAATGAACCTTTTCGTTGTATTTGTAGCGATTTTAATAGCCTGTATTCTGTCTTTGACCTGTCAGATTCACTTAATAAAACTAAAACTTTTATTTTAAATGCACTTGATCACACTTAAGCCTTTGTTGCTCTTTGAGTTTTTGGACCGCTTAGGGTCTAACGAAATGACAGGGTTGCCAAACTCCACAAAGATCGGCATTGTCGATTTTTTGAAAGTGTTGTATTTTTGTTGTATTTTATATTTATATTTCAGCAGAATTTTGTTTTTTACTGTATATTGTATACAAATGAAACAAAATTTTTAGCTGAATTCACATTCGTTCCGTTACTGTTTACTTAACTGTTCTATTTGTATTTGATTTTTTATATTTCGTATAAAAAAACAAAATACTAAAATTAATATTTGTAATCTTTGTCGCGTAAATTAACTGTTTGGATTGTTTTGTCTTTGTATTTTTGTTAAGTCTAATATCGTAAAGTAGGCAAAAATTATATTTGATCAAATTCATATTCGTCGCATGAATTCTGATGCTTCATAATATTTTCTTTTAATTCTATTATTTATTATCACGTTAATCTTATATTATGTTATGTTTGGAAGAATTCTCTCTTGCATTCATAACCTAATTCGCGTTTTAGTAATATGCGTTTTATCAGTTGATGATTTTAATCTGTAGCTGAAACGAATTTCCAAATATGTTTACCCGCGATCGGTTACACAGCGTAATCCGAATTACGGCTGTTCGGTC
Source organism: Heteromyza rotundicornis (assembly GCA_951394025.1). Lineage (NCBI taxonomy): Eukaryota > Metazoa > Arthropoda > Insecta > Diptera > Heleomyzidae > Heteromyza > Heteromyza rotundicornis. The sequence goes on from OX596013.1 coordinate 9,322,342, forward strand.
ACCAAATCCGTGCGTCATGCGGATGTGCCCCTCGGTCGGTTGGGCGGGTTATTGGGACCGTTGGGATTCGTCGTTAAAAATAAAAAAAAATAAAAAAAAAACTCCGCTTCTACGACCATGCCTGCCAGCAGGAATACGCATGGAAGCGACAGACGTAGGCCTGTTTATTTGTCCCGTTTCATATAAAAAATAAGTAAAGGTTGGAAGCGGAGAGGGAAGGCATCCGAACTCCTAAAGAGGCTGTATAAACATAAAAGAGACGCGTTGGTGGTTTGAGAACAAGTGACGCTCCGGTTGCCCAAAGCCTTTATTTATAACTTTTTAAAAACTACTTAAATACATGATACGTACGAAGTACGCATCTTGTGTATACATTATTATCTATGTAAAGATAGCATGCAACGGAATTTCACACCATCTGCATGCCATCAATAAAAGATGGTAATTACTTCATAGAAGGAAGAACCGTTCTAAAAACTGGCACTATCAGTGGCCGAGCGGTAATTCTAATATCTTCATAGGAGGAACGACCGTCGTATCATCCTACAACTATCAGTGGCCAAGCGGAATTCTAATCAGTTCGAAAAAGGAACGACCGACATAAATCATAAAATAACATGCACCAAATGTGCGATTGATAAAGAACGAATTTTCTCTTGGCACTGTTTGAATAATTGAACATACTGCCCTCATTGAAACATTACAGACTTTCAACTAATTACTTATTGGCATAATATTTACTGAGCTTTAAATTATTTCTTACAATTTAATTTAATTGTTATTCAATTATTTTAAAATTATTATTTAATTACTATTGACTCCAAATTTACCAAAAAACGTAACCTCACTCATAACTAACAAGAGTTAGCGACTAAAAGTAAATGCCCCAATTGGAACTAATCCGCCTGTTGCCTTGCAGAGCTTCTTTAAGACGACGACGATGATGACGGTTGCAACGACGAATAATATCAGATTCGTGATACTCAGTCCGTAGTGGAAGACGTCATGAATGTCCAGATCAATTGGGAAGCCAAAGATGGTGTTTGGCACTGGAATATCCGGAATTTCATATGTTTCTAGCTCACCTCTTATCTCAAAATGTTTAAGGGGTGGTAGATGATCCGTTATATTTATCCAAGGGAGCACGAACTTTACTTCGGAGGAATAAGCATCATAAGCCCATAAGTTGACATCCAAATCTTGAAGATGACAATCCGGCATTAACTTGAGCATGCCTGTTCCGTGAAGTTGTTGAGATATGCGTTTTTTGTTGCAACTAATCTCTACCGCTGATTCTTCACTCATAGAAAATATCCAGGTGTTGGTAGCATGGAGTTGAGCCCAGAAGTTATGCAATGCCATAATGTTGACATCGCAATTTCTCGGTATTTCCCGTTGTCGCAAAAATAGTTGCACCTCACATTTCGATGCTGGTCCGATGTTGTACAACGAGTGCGTTTGTGGGCATAACATCAGCGTCGACATGAGCTGACAATGATCAAAGTTGTTGTCTGTTAGACCATAATACATAGTTTTTCGGTCGTCCAGAAGAATATATTTGAACGTAGGACGACTACTAACGAAGAAATCATCATGCAAAGTTGGATAAGCGTAAATTGCGTAGGCTTGAAGCTTCTCCTTGCTGATCAGTGGGATACGGATGTTGAATAAGATGAACTCTGCAGTTGTCCTGGTCGTTGTACTTGCTACTTTAGATAATTCAATGGGATTAGTTTCAGGTAGCATTAAATGCTCATTAAAATTTGGTATTATCATCGCGATTTGCTGCTCGAATTTCTGTAACGGCAGCACTTTTTCAAGGAAGTTGCCCTTCGAATTCCAGATTACATCTATAATGGCGCTTTGGATTTCTTCAAACGATTCCATAAGTAGTGTGTTAGAGATAGCACTGATAAGTGCTTCACTATCGGTGTGCTTATTAGCGGCTTCAGCCAGGGTGTGAATGGAATTGTTTATAAACTTAAAATTCTTCCAAACAACTTCGTTGTGACCCTTTAGCACCTCGTTGGTCATATCTTGTAGTGATGACTGGTTGCGTGCCAAAGCCAATAAATATTCTTTGTTCGTACTACTCTGCTTTATCTTATGTACCAGTTCGTCAGCATGGTCTTCATCCATCATTCCAAATAGTGCGTTGAAGATCTTGCCCACAAATTTTAGTGGTGCTCGGCGGGCTCTTGATACCTTCTTCTCGTAGTTGTAAACGATGATATCGTGCTTTTGTTTGATGCGAGAATATCGTTCATTAATCTGATTTGCGGATTCAGCTAGATATGGCTCGTCGCTCAACGTTGTATTAAGATGCTGAATCCTCAGCATTGCCTTGTCGAGATTCTCCTTATGGTTCCAGTAGGCTTTTACGTCAATGTGCACTACGATGTTCCACGCCGTCGTCGTCAGGCCGACTTGCCCTATTTCTTCAAAAAATAGTCCTGATAAATCCTTTATAGGAAATACTTCTACTTGAGCCTTTATTATAGGCATAATACATAATAAACTTAAAATGGTTAACATGACATTTTTATTCTTTAATCTCTTTGATTTTCTTATACCTAATTTGGAGTCTTTATTTTTAATCTCTTGTTTAGTTTTCTCGTTATCATTTTCGTTATCTTCCGTAGGAAAAAGACAAACATTGTGTACCGATCGTTTCGAAACACCAGTGCTGGTCCTTACATCTACCATTCGACACAATCCGTCAGCTCCACAGATTGTGTTAATAATACGTCCCCTATTGCGAATATTCCGAAATCAGGGTACTTGCGAGACTATCAGCGTGGAGGCAAACGTGTGAAGAGCAGCGGAAAATCTCTGGAAGAATACTTGGAGTATATATCGAAGTCAACAAAGTGTATGGAAAATACGAAGGTCCTCGAAGTACAAAGGATTTTTGAACCACGGACAACATTGTGTGGTATTGCGCAAATATCCTTGGAGACATTTTGATCTGCCGTTCATGCTCACCACACCCACGTTCAAGCCTTGCTACGCCTACGCTCGCACTAGCCACGCTCCTGCCTATCCTTTTTCGAAATCGCACTACGCATCCCGACACCTACGATATCATCGACTATCGCCACATATCTACGTCGTCACCCAACAAATTGCCAACGTCGCCGATCAGCTATAACGCCAAAACATCGACGACTATTGCCACTGTTCGCCCAATAAATTCCAATCGAAATTTGTAACTTTTGAATTTGAACTATTATTGAATAAAGTCTCTGTTTATATTATAATCTCTGTAAATTATAAATTTATTTCTGTCAACGAAGCCCTGCACATCCGACGAGTCCTTACCCCAGCCTTTGCGACGTTACAGATCTCCAATTCATCTTGGCTAGATTTTCTTCCTTCAAAAGAACCAGACTACCCACTTCAATGTTTACGGACGGACGCTGCCATTTGTATCGTTTTTGTAACTCACTTAAATATTCGTTTGACCATATTTTCCAAAACTCTTGGTTATTGTTTTGCACTGCTTTCCAGTGATCCCGCAGCCCGTGATAACATTGATTATCACTTCTATCAACAAACGTTGAAAAGGATTCTCCAATTAGAAAATGACCCGGAGTTAAAATTTGGAAATCATTCGGATCTTCCGACAATGGCATAAGTGGTCTCGAATTCAAAATTGCTTCTATCTGTGCAACCAAGGTACAGAATTCCTCAAAGGTCATAATGCCTTCCACAACTCTGTGGAAATGTTTCTTCACTGATTTAACTGCGGCCTCTGCTTTGCTTCTGAACAAATGATATATTTCATTGAGGCTATTTGCAGCCCCAATGAAATTAGTTCCATTGTCAGAGTAAATTTTTTGTGGGCAACTGCGCCGTGCCACAAATCTTTTTAACGCTCCAATGAATGACGCTGAACTCAAGTCAGAAACGACTTCCAAATGGACCGCTTTTGTTGAAAAACAAACGAATACACAAACATAAGCCTTATCTGTTTTCTTGCCGCGAATTTTATGGTGAATAAATATTGGCCCCAAATAGTCAATACCCACATTCAAGAACGGCCTAGTTTCTATAAGCATATCTTCCGGAAGGTTCCCCATCATTTGGTGCAATGCTCTGGGATTTGCTCGAAAACACCTGTAACATTGATTGACTACCTTGCTTGTTAATTGTTTGCCCCGTAATGGCCAAAACCTTTGCCGTACAATTGCTAGCAATCCCTGTGCTTAACTAGCAGTGCTACCCATCCATCATTATATGGCAATAAAACAGGATGTTTGGCTTCAAAAGTTAATCTACTTTTTTGAATTCTCCCCCCAACTCTAATAACTTCCATGTTATCCATTATGGGAGAGAGTGATATGATTTTTGAATTAGATGGTAACATTTTATTTGCTTTTAACAACTTTATCTCGGTTGAAAAATTACGTTTTTGTATATCTTTTATTAATACAAAAAGTGCCTCATTTTTGTAAGCTAACCAATGCTTCAACTGCCATTTCTTCATGATGTTGTGGTGTATATGCATATACTACAGTGTAGCGCACCAGCCCACAAGAGTACACAAACGAAAAAGTACCGCTAGCAGCGAACACTTGAAACTGCATTAATAGCATACGCTGCTGCCCTGAATAGGAGCGCAGCATAATAGTACGTAAACCAACGTTTGTTTGCTTTTGTCACTTTTCCCTTCGCTTGCATTTCTGTCAGCGCGAGGCAGAATGAAATTTGAATCCTGGCTTTGGCAATAAATGCGATCGGCCAATGCCCTTCTGGCAGCGGTAATAAAATATTGATCAGAATGTAGAAATGATTTTTGTATTATAGAATTGTAGATGTAAGCATATTTTTTAGGAATTGAATGTAATTGAAAGTAAATTGAAAAGAAATTGAAAGGGTCGCCAGGGTATAAAAGCCATGGCGATTCAGAAATAAAGCAGAGATACTTTTTGGCTTTTAAACCGAAAACTTCTTTCATTTGACTAATTGCGGCGACTTCGCCAAGCATAACTGTCAGCGGAGGACCGCTTTAAACATCCAAACAATAGAGTAGGGACTACTGACCAAAACAGATTTTACATAAATATTATAATGTCTACGAATTTTAGAATATGCGCAACCACATTTTGTAGTAATTCAAAATTGTTCTTGTGGTTAATTTCCTCCAAAAAGTTGGCCTCCTGGACCGTTAGACCCACTACCTTCTTTCTCTTGATGTCTGGAATCACATCCATTTCTATCTGTGGACTTTCACTTACTTCTTCTTTGCAAACCTTCAAAAATTCTGGCCCATAAAGCCACAGCATATTACCAACGATTTGGCTTGGAAATAGCCCTCTTGAGACGAGATCAGCTGGATTTACCTTCGTGCTTACATATCTCCATTCACTGATTTTGCATTCGGATTGTATTTGTGCCACTCTATTTGCGACAAATATTTGTAATGTTGCGGGTTCCAATTTTAGCCAACTCAGAACAATCGATGAATCTGTGTAATAAAACTTAGATAAGTGATAAAATTTCAAACTTTCAATTACCTTTTTCATTAATTCCGTTAACAAGACTGCTCCACATAATTCCAATCTTGGCAAAGTCACTACTTTTATTGGTGCAACCCTTGATTTTGATGCTGCCAGGCGTACCGTTATCTCTCCATTACGATTTAAGGTTTTTATGTATATAACCGCTCCATAAGCTGCCATGGAAGCATCCGAAAATCCATGCAATTCTATAATTTCAGGATTCGGACCTACTAAATGTCTTTCAAATTTAAGTTTATTAAGTAGTGGCAGTTCATTTCTCATCTTATTCCAAGTTGTTAAAATGTCTGTCGGTACATTGGTGTCCCAATCAACCTTTAATTTCCATAGTTCTTGAATTAAGATTTTTGCAGTAACTATTACTGGATTAACCAAGCCGAGGGGGTCAAATAGTTTTGAGATGTCCGACAAAATACTTCTTTTTGTTACTCTCTACTTATTTTCCCCTTCCCTATTACATTTCAGTCCCAGCTCGTCGACAGCAGGGTGCCATACTATTCCCAACGTTTTTATTGTACTCGTATTCCCTGTATCGATTTCAATGTCTAATTGAACTTCTCGTTCTTGCGAAGGAATATTTTTTAGTAATTCAATATGGTTTCCACACCATTTCCTTAAATAAAACCCGTATTTTGAGAGAACGTCCTTTAATGTCTTTTGTAACTCAATAACTTTTTCCAGACAATCCCCACCGGTCATTAAATCGTCCATGTAGAAGTCAGTTTTAATTACCTCTGCAGCTTCAGGATATTTTTTACGTTCCATTTCTGCCACCTTTTGCAAACACTTGACAGCTAAGTATGGAGCAGCTGAAATCCCAAAGGTCACTGTTTTGAGTGCATACGTTCGGATTTCCTCCTTTGGACTCCACCGCCAATATATCAACTGATACTTCCTGTCGTTTTCGGTAATCCAGACTTGTCTGTACATCTTTTCGATATCTGCCGAAAAGACATATTTATGCTTCCTAAATCTCAAAAGAATGTTAAACAGATCTTCTTGTAACCTTGGACCGGTGTATAACATGTCATTTAATGACACGTTCTTGGTTTTACAAGAAGCATCGAAAACAACTCTCAATTCGGTTGTCGAACTCTCAGTGATGTGTCGCAACACACAATGATGTGGAATATAGTATTTTTCACTGAATTTTCTTTCATTTCCTACAATTTCCATATGACCCATGTCAAGATATTCTCTCATACATTCATGATATTTTTCTTTTAGAGATCCGTTTTTTTCCAACTTCCTTTCCAGTGATAGAAATCTTCTTTTAGCCTGAATGGCCGAATCTCCCAATCCTTCCAATTTATTTTTGAATGGCAAGGCTACTACAAATTTCCCCTCATGAGATCGCTTTACATTTTTTAAAAAATGTTCTTCACATTTTTTTCAGCTTGAGTTTGACGAGCCTCGTCATTTGGTATTTCTTCAATTTCCCAAAATTTCTTAAGTTGGCTATTTAAATTGTGATCCTTACTTGTTACTATGCCACAATACACTGTGGACGAGTCTACAATGGCGGGTCCACTGGCTACCCAACCTAACACACTATTTTGAAGCACATACTCCAGTGCTCCTAAATTGATTTGACCTGTTTTCATTAACTTGTAAAACAGTTCTGCTCTTAGTAAAATGTCAACTCTACCGGGAACATCAAATTGTGGATCCGCTAAGGCAATACCTTCCGGTATGTTTCCTTTAACAATTTTTTGTGATGGCTGATTGGACACTATTTTAGGAACCACCAACACACTAATTTCACTCTTGAAATCAGACACTAAAGATTCAATTAAAACAGTTATTTTCTCTGAAATTTCTGTCAGATTTTCCCCAATACCCCAATGGTAACAGAGGTTGTTTTTCCTTTTTTTCCTTCAAACCCTAATTTATTCTTAAAATTTTGGGTTATCAAGTTAACTTGCGATCCGTTATCCAAAAGAACCCGTGCCTTGACAGGCTTACCATTAGAACCCTTCACCTTGATTATCGCGGTGGACAGAAGAATGTGTTTTTCCCCTTGCTTATTCACATTCTTTTCTGTTTGTTTAACAGTAGCACTCTTAACTTTCTGAGTGTCCTTATGTACTCACTACATAGTTCAGCTAGATGATTAGAACTACAGCCCATCAGACATTGGGATGCTGTCTTACCTAACATCCTTTGCATACCAATATTTGCCTTGGGCTGTCCTTGCATAGCCTCATGGTCGAGAAACTTTGTCAGGGAATCCAACCTTGGAATATCCCTTGAATTTGTGAGTGAACTTTCATATTTCACTCTCAAATTATCATCTAGTTTTCTAATTAGTATGTAATTAATGATGGCATCCAAAAGCTCATCTGACGGTAACTTCAGTGAATTAAGGGCGTGCAATCCTTCTTGGACTGTACTTTGAAAAATTTTAACGCTTTTTTCTGTGCCAATAACTGCTGGCGCGTCAATTAATTTTTTTAAATATAAATTTGTTAATGCCCGTTTGTTGATAAATTTTTCGTCTAAAATTTCCCAAGCAACATCAAAGTTGGTATTTGTGGCCGGCAGGCTTGCAATGCACATAGCTGCAGAACCCTTCAGCACAGTTTTCAAAATACACATTTTCTGTGTATTAGGAATACCCCTTGATGCTACCATTTGAACAAACAATTCTTTGAATGTTTCCCACTTTGAGTAGTCTCCCTCAAATGTGGGTAGCTCAACTTGTGGGAGAGTATAGTGCATGTAAGTATCTGCTTTTTCAGAAGCTTTACTCTTAGTTCTATTCTCCTTACAAAGTAAGTCGCAACTTTCTTTGAGAGAATAGAACGTTTCTGCTAACTCATCGTCTTCGAACTCATTGATATATTCTAGAAATATATCCTGAGCTATATTCCTAGTTTGTTTTAAAGTATCGAGACTTTCCTCACCTAATCGGAAAGCCTCGACCTTTAGCCCTAATTCTCCTAAAACGAATTGAAATCGGCGGACTAATCCGGATTTCTTATCGTGGCCCTTCCTATCCTTGACTTGATCCCCCCACGCGCCTCTGAGGTGCTTGTGTTCATAAAGCACTTACCTGAATTCTCCTCACAGAGTCGTATCAAATAGTCCAATTTGATAGTTGTCGTTGACCAGAGAGTTTGTACTTTCACCTGAATTTTGTCCTTGAAGTACTCTTCCTTCTTTAGATTCTTCGCCTGTGAAAGGATGTCGTGGTTTTGTTGGAAATCGCTCCATGCTTTTCCCAACTCCTTTTTCATCTCCTTCAGTTCATGTAGTCCAGCTGTTGCATCGTTTGACATAGAGCTCTTTGATCTTGTTTGCCAGGACCTCTTGGCAGCGCACTAGTTGCTGAGTTTCCATTTTTTCACACTTTCACTTAGCACAAATTTCAGAAAAAAATTTTACAAATATTTTAAGGTATTTACACTTTTTTAACTTTTTTTTTTTTACTACACAATATAACCAATGCTCAATACACGTGTATTGATTTTTTGGTACACTAATTTCACGGTAGAAAAACTTTTGTAAAATTTTTTATTTTTTAAATTTTAACACAATTTTATTTTTTAGCTTTTAAAAAACAAAAAAGGAATTCAAACAGCAATAAACTTTTATTTACGTATTTTTGAAAACGTCGGGGTAACCAAAATGTATAAACATAAAAGAGACGCGTTGGTGGTTTGAGAACAAGTGACGCTCCGGTTGCCCAAAGCCTTTATTTATAACATTTTAAAAACTACTTAAATACATGATACGTACGAAGTACGCATCTTGTGTATACATTATTATCTATGTAAAGATAGCATGCAACGGAATTTCACACCATCTGCATGCCATCAATAAAAGACGGTAATTACTTCATAGAAGGAAGAACCGTCCTAAAAACTGGCACTACCAGTGGCCGAGCGGTAATTCTAATCTCTTCATAGAAGGAACGACCGTCGTATCATCTTACAACTATCAGTGGCCAAGCGGAATTCTAATCAGTTCGAAAAAGGAACGACCGACATAAATCATAAAATAACATGCACCAAATGTGCGATTGATAAAGAACGAATTTTCTCTTGGCACTGTTTGAATAATTGAACAGAGGCATACTGGCATGCCTGCAGACCTTCTTTTGACCACTGGGTTATAGTCTTAGTGGCAAAACTGTGAATCGTAATAGTTTTCTCGGGAAAACTCGAAATATAATAATTTTCGACAACCTAGTTGAATCATAATAGTTTTCTCGGAATATTGAAACATAATAATTTTCGTAAGGCAATTGAAACATTATACTTTTCTTAAGAGGCATCGAAATGGGCATATCAGCTGTAAAGAGTATATACAGTAGGGGTCCGAGGACGCTGCCTTGGGGTACACCGGCAAGAATATCAAATCTACGAGAAACGAAACTTTTATGTTTAACTACAAATTTTCTGCGGGTCAAGTAGTTGTCAAGCAAAATGTGCATGCTTGAGGGTAATAGTTTCTGTAGTTTGGATATCAATCCTCTATGCCATACCTTATCAAAGGGTTGGGTGATGTCGAGGAATACTGCTGAGCAGTATTACTTTTTCTCGAATGTTTTTCTGATCAATTCAACAATGCGATGAACCAGTTCAATCGTGCCGTATTTTTCTCTAAATCCGAATTGGTGATTGGGTATTTCACCTTTAGCGAGTATTGTAGGTAACATCATTTTTATCAGAATTTTCTCAAAAAGTTTTGATAGGGTAGAGAGTAAGCCTTTTGGGCGATATGAACTCAAGTTTGTTGGCTCTTTTACCGGTTTTGGAATCATCGTGATCTGCGACAGCTTCCAGTCAGTTGGGTAGTGACCTATTTTTAGTATAGCATTGTATATGTGCAGTAAGTGAGTAACAGTAATTGATGGTAGCTCTTTCACCATTTTAGCCGTTATTAAGTCATGACCTGGAGCTTTTTTTGGGTTCAACTTGGCAATATCATCTATAAGTGCTTTTCTTCTGATGAGTAGTGGGTTATAGTTTGGCCTGGTTGCGATCTGTGGTAACGGGTAATTTGCAGTTGAGGGGTTTGGAGTGAATACATTTTGTAGGTGACTTGCAAAAGCAGTACCTTTTTCGGCATTACTTCTCGCCCAGTCTCTGATGGGTAAACGAATTGGCAATTCTGCAATTATGTTCGTTTTAAATTTTTTGTGGCACTTCAAAGTGAATAATTTGTTGAGCTCGTCGGTGTAAGCTTTTCCATGAATTGATGCAGATCATTCTCGTTTTTCCCTTCAGTTCATTTTGGAGTTTTTGCCAATCACGCCTTATTGATCTCTTTTCTGATAAGACCGCAGTTGTTCCTCAGTTTTCAGTGACACATTTAGGGTAATATGCGCACTTATATATTTCCTAAATTTAAGCCAGTTCATATGTATGCTGGTGAGCATGTCGGGTGGGTTGACTTCTGAACTTGGCGCATATTTCACAGTAATAATTGTAGGTATATGGCCAGACGAGAGTTCCACTGAAAACTCAATAGTCAGTTGAGTTCGTTTAATCCATTCATGACGAGCGTGCCCATATGGTAACGCTGATAGCGTTCTACGGTATGTGCAATTACAAAAATATTTGAACGAATATCACTAATCCGTTTTTTGATGTTAATAAAGCATACTTTCATCTTTCTTTTGATATATAACTCTAAGCAATCACCCGTCAGTAGCGGTCGTGGCGGATAATTGAAAAGTAGTGTTTTTAAAAAGTGGGCAAAAACAGCGAAAAGTCACGATCTTCCCAGTAAGAATATTTTTCATTGCCATAAAAAGTTATATATTTTGAATGTTTTTTTTTTGGCATTTGGGTAAAATATCAAAGTATTAGAAAACGTATAAAATAAAATTATTTTTAACTTCGTGTTACCTTTTTATCATTGCGAATTTTGCTGTTACCATATGGGCACGCTCGTCACAACCCTAGCAAATTTAAATTTTCTTACTGAAATTGTTTGTTGAGCTTTTTTTATGTAAAATTAAATATATTTTATTTGTATATTGATTTGAAAGTGTGTTTGTGTTCTTAATATAATTTAAAAAAATTTTTTTTTTTAATATTCAGATTTTAAATAATTTTGCGTACATATAGATACATATTATATACAGTGGCGGACAGATAATTAGGGCCAGCCTTGAGTGACTGCCAAAATTTTAAGAATATCAACTTGATTACTATTGAAAAAGTCTATCGGACCCCATTCTATGATGACTACCAGGACACTTATCAAGAAAATCCTAGTTGAAAACTGACCTACTTTTCTAACTTTTTTCCTTGGGGCTATAAAATTTTTTCTTTTGATGCAAAAATGTGCGTTTTCTAAAAACAAACTACTTTGCTGAAGAAACTTTTCTGATCAAAAATGCTCCTGAATTTATAGAATTTTTTTTAACAAAATTTTTAAAAAAAAAAAATTTTAGATTTCAAAAAATTAGTCGATAAAAATTTTGTTTACAAAATAAATCTTAAAACATTGCTAAACTTTTAAATATTTCAAAAAAAAGTAGTTGTAAACAATAATATCTTAAATTAGGTAATTTTGCTAGGGTTGTGACGAGTGTTACCATATGGTAACGGCCAGGGCTGGGCAAACGGAGAGCGGTCGAAAAAAAAGTTAGAAATTCGTTTCTTAGGTCATTTCTAGGTAAGCCTGAAAAAATCTTGAAAAAATTCCTAAAATTTCGCTCTCTTCATTAATGGGTTAAGTGTCTTTATTACTGCAAAATCAATATTATCAGGAATTTTGCGTCTATCTGATGGCCCATATGTTGGCGTGCCTGACTAACAACATCAAGGCCGAGTCTGCTGGTGGTATTCCAGAGTAACCTTCCCTTTGGAGAAACCAGTCGAGAGCCCCAGTAAGTGTGTTTGGCATTGTAATCTCCGGCTGTGAGAAACTTTTGGCCAAGGGTCGCAAAAAATTTCGGAAACTGCTGTTCAGTACTTTTTGAATCTGGGTGGACAATAAATTGCCGATATTGTCAATCCTTTTATGTACTCATCAAGACAAATACTGGTGGCTTGCAAATATTCGGTGCAAAAATCCTGCAGAACGTAGTGTTTGATTCTGTCCCTAATTAGAATCGATGATCCGCCTCGTGCTTTTCCACCTGGGTGTTTGGTGTCATAGAGCTTGTATCCGGGTATAATAAAAAAGTGTTTTTCGGTCAATTGGGTCTCTGAAATTAGATTTACATCTATACAGTATGACTTGAGAAGGCTGTAGGAAATATTGCCCAATGAAAAATCGCCCAAAAACAAAAATGAAAAATCGCCCAAAATCTAAAAAGGAAAAATCACCCAAAAAAAAAATGAAAAATCGCCCAAAAACTGAAATGGAAAAATCACCCAAAAATAAAAATGAAAAATAGCCCAAAAATATTATATAAAAAATTTTTTGGGCGATTTTTCCTTTAAAATAAAAATGAAAAATCATACAAAAAAAGTTTTGGGCGACTATATATTTTGTTAAACTTTGTTCTTTTTCTTCTTTGTGTTACCATATGTTAATCAGGTGGTGCATTTGAAAAGGTATGTTCAGAGCTTAGTTTTTTGATTCGCCCCTTTTTAGGGCCACCGAGTATATATACAAACAGAGCGATGTTAATTTAATGACATGGGAAATGTATGGAATAGGTGTGCTGTACTCTTTGTGGGGTGTTAGCGCCGCGGGCTAAAAATGTTACCAAAAAAATTGCGCAATTTTTTTGAGGAGTGAGTAGGAGTTCTGTGGTATGCTGTTGCTATAAGCGCCGCAGGGAAAAATGTTTGTTAAAATTTTTTAAATTTGTATTGATGTGTGCCGTGTTTTTAACAGTTTCAATGTTGCTGAACTCTTTCCATAAGGTTGTTGCGATTTTACCTTTATAATTTTTGGGCGATTTTTAATTTTTGTTTTGGGCGATTTTTCCAAATTTTTGGGTGATTTTTCCATTTTAGTTTTTGGGCGATTTTTCCTTTTTTTTGGGTGATTTTTCCTTTTAAATTTTTGGGCGAAATTTCCTTTTTAGTTTTTGGGCGATTTTTCATTATGAAATATCGCCAAAAAACCAAAAATTTTTTAAGTTTGGATTGATGTGTGCCGTGTTTTTAACAGTTTCAATGTTGCTGAACTCTTTCCATAAGGTTTTTAATTTTTGTTTTGGGCGATTTTTCCAAATTTTTGGGTGATTTTTCCAGGGTTTTGGGTATTTCCTTTGAGTACATTTGCGTATGAAAATTGTTGCTGTTGTGGTGCGGCATTAGCACCATTTCCATTTCCTTGGGGTGGTGGCTATGATTTGATATGTGCAAAATTGGCTAGAGTAGGGTTTGACGTCGTTGTAGCTGCTGCTCTTAAGGGCTTCATTTGGGTAAAAACTTTATTTTTAAGGGTTTTGTAGACAGAACATCCTCTGTAGTTGACAGTGTGATTTCCATCGCAGTTACTACAATGTCTAACATTAACGTCTTCTCTCGATTTGGGGCACACTTGTGTCTGGTGAAGGTCACCAAAAATAACACAAACACTGGGAAGTGTACAGTATTTTTCCGAATGACCAAATTCTTGGCAGTTTTGGCATTGTATAGGGCCTCGACGTTTATGCTCCTCAACACTGACTCTACGGTGTAGTAAATTATTTGGTGGCGGCTTTGACGTCTTGGGTTTCGCTTCTGAGTTATTCTCTTCATAAGATAGTGAATATCTATTTTGCCCAAGATTTATGGGCTGGATACTCGGCTTTGTCTTTAAAACCTTAGGCGTATTCGTATTTTTGGGAGGAGTAGTTTTACGCTTTTGCAATGAAGGGTCTGGCTTTTGCAGGTAGCGGTGCATGCCTGTCTGCACTGCCACACGTGGAGTGTTTTTCTCTATAGGGTTTGCGCCAATTGTATCACTCGTAGTTGCTGACTGAGGCTTATCAATGGGTTTTTGTTCTCAGAGAACTTATTAGAAGGGCCTTTATTCTCATTAAATTTCTTAATTCACTGCCTGCTGGGTGTAGGGTATAGGGCTGTTACATTGTTTGCTCCATGAGAGAGCGCCCGATGGTGATGCGGGAGAGTTTGCAAAGAGTGCCTCTGACGATCGACTCTTTGCTATAATTGTTTCCTCAGATGCACTATTGGCGGGGATGGTAACAATTACAGGTTGCGATGCATTCCAAAAATAACTGTCGGTAGTTTTCATTTAAGCTTTCCGTTCTCCAAACTTTAATAAAAAATAAATGTAGTATGCCATAATTTGCGAAATTTAATTTATCGCGCAAAAATTATCTGAACTTATTTAAGAAAGAAAAATCAAAAATCCGCACGCGATAATTAAATTCCCAATTTTCCCGCTAGCAGAATCAATTCACCAGCTTCGATAAAATCGATGTCCAGCAACCACTTGGCTCAGATGCGGGACAACACAAACAAAAATGGATAAGGAAGAAAGGAAAATGAACGACCAAACAAAATTCAAGAAACAACTTGTAATCCCCAGGATGGAAAAACACTTGACACAAAAAACAAATCAAATTATGTCCGAACACAACCTGACCAATTCTATTATTTTTTCTCCAAAATTTATTAAAACAATTCTTTTTCCAACCAAATGGCCGACTGCCAAATACAAAACACTAAAACCCCTCGCTGGCAGAAAGCAGGGAAAAATACTCCCTTTGAAGAATTATTCTCCAGCCAAGATCCAACGTTGGTTCACCAGCCGCCACCAAAAATCACAATTCAAAATCAAAATCCAATTATCAAAAATTAAAATCACTGGTAATAAAACCAAAACAAAATTAATTTAAAAGAAATTAAACCACGAAAAATTAAATTGCAGATCACAAAAACTTTTGTACTCGTCCGTCTGTCCAAAAAGAACTAAAGAACCTGTCTATTTGCACGCATATATGGCGCTCACTTTCCATTTCTCTGACATCGCCCCCCCCCCCCCACACATGAGCGCGACCTACGCAGAAGCCAGTATTCGCAGTCGTGGCTTTACCCACACCTATATGTGAAAGATCTTCTCAGATTTTTCTAGAGTGTGTTTGGCAAATTTACATATACACCCCCACCAAAATGAAAATACTCACTTTGGCGGCACTCATGTATGTATAGGCGAAAGCATAAATGTCGACAGATTCCCCTGTCTCAAACAGATTCAAAGAGTAGCTTTAGTCCAGGTTTTGACATTTTACTATTGTAATGGCGAGGCTGGCAATACCTTCATCGGATCTCCGCCGCACACTTAACGAAAGCAAAAGCGAAACAAAGGAAAAGAAAGCAAGAGAACTTTGCCAGCTCAAACAAAATACTCTTCTCCCGCGCCGGTCGCATTTCACCCGCGAGTGGCGAATTTGATTTGCTTAACAAATTAAGCAAAACAAATATATTTATAAAAAATAACGACCAATAAAATTGTGCAGTGCGTTCCCTCGGTCAGTGCGTGTGTGATTTTGTTCCTCCGATTTTGAAACATACAAAACTAGAGAGTGGACTATCCTCGGCTATACCGAAGCTGAAATACCCCCACACAGTAGGAAGAAGTACCTCGAACATAAAATGTGGTCTCAAGACCCTATTTTGAGCCAATTATAGGTGGTACCTCGAACATAAAATGTGGTCTCAAGACCCTATTTTGAGCCAATTATAGGTGGTTTTGGAGCCCGGACCATGTCCAAAATCCATTTCTAAACATTTCCAATCAAATCCACCAAAAAAAAAAATTGGTCTCAAGACCCCATTTAGACCCTTATATATGTGGCTTCGGAACCTCGGACCATGTCAAAAATACGTTTCTAAACATTTCCAATCGAATACAACAATAAAAAAGACTTGAAAAATGTTTAGCTTTTTTCGGTGTATGGGAGCCACGCCCAGTTTTTATCCGATTTGGCTGACTCTCGAACTTGATCTCAGTATTCACGAGAAAAACATGTACCCAAAGTTTCAAGTCGATATCTCCAAAACTGCGACCGCTATCGTGCGGACGGACAGACGGACAGACGGTCAGACGGACAGACGGACGGACAGACAGACGGACATCGCTAAATCGACTCAGGAGGTGATGCTGATCAAGAATATATATACTTTTCCATACCGGACACGCCTCCTTATGGGCGTTAAAAACGTTGTGACAAAGTTAGTATACCCTGCCACAGGGAGTGTGGGGGTATAAAAATAAAACAACAACACCAGTAGCAAATTAATGCCGCGACAACCCCACCTCTACCTCCGCGAGAGTAGCTTGGTCTCCTGAGACTCTTTGCAAACACTCTTTGCAGTTGCATTTCGCAACGGAAACAACAAGGGGAATTTGGTGAAGTAGTCAATCACCGTTAAAATATAACAAAATCCCCGACTAGACTTCACCAAGGGTCCCACCAGATCTACGCAGATCATTTCCCAAGGTTCTAACTTCTTTGTCCTCTCTACCATAAAACCAGCTGGCTTATTGTTGTCTGCTTTCACTCCCGCTCCAAATGCCAGCTGGAATCTTCGGACAACAATGGTTATAAAACCAGGTAAAAATTGTTTATGTCTAGATTCTAGGGAAGTTAATCGAGTGACGGTGAAATACGCCTATCCGTTACCGAATATTAAGTCCACTGCCGATATAAAATATGTATCGCCATGTCGACTTTAAAGATGCGTTTTGGCAGATACCACTAGCCGAGTCGGATCGTTCGAAAACAGCGTTCACTGTCCAAGGGAGACCACATTCCCAGTTCACGGTAATGCCCTTCGGTCTCTGCAAACCTGCGCAGCGTTTATGCATACTAATGGATAAAGTGATCCCGTCCGAGTTATTGATTATTTAGAGTTATAAAAATACAGAAATGGACAGAAATGATACAATACTGAACAAAATTAATAACACTATAAATATACTCACGAAGATTCAACGATTCTTAATTGCTATATATTGCACCTGGCCTGCATGGTTACAATATAGAATCTGTGAAAACTCATGAGTGAGCGTATTTAATTATTTTAAAGAAGACAAAAAAGAAAAAAAAATATATATTTTAAAAATTAATAATTAGAGACCGACCGAAATCGCTTTTTTTAATTTCGGCCGAAACCGAAATGGCTGAAATTGTTTATTTTTTTTTTCGGCCGAAACCGAAATGACCGAATTTTCATTTTTTTAATTTCGGCCGAAACCGAAAAAATAAAATAGTAGAAATTACTTTCAGGGTAGTAGATTTCAAGAGGGGGAATAGATATGGGTTTATGCGTAGAGTACTAGAAATTCTACGAGAGTAGTAGAAATTTCTATCGGGGAAGCAGATTTGTAGAAAGAATAGTACTTTTGCATTGTATGAAACTCACATAATATTTTGAGGAGTAGATTTCTTACCATAGTAGTAGAAAATATCTTGAGGAAAGTAGAAAAATCTGCTACCGAAGTAGAGGAGTAGAAATTTATAAATCATTGCGAGAGTATTAGATCTACTCCAATTGGACATGTCTTCTTTGTCGAAACTGTTCTTCGAAACTATGATCAATGCTTAGATTTATGTTACATACCGCTTTTATCCACTTGGTTGTTCCTTATGTATTTTGATACGCTAAATCCGAAAATATTTAATTACATTTTTCCAGCACGCACAATTTTTCTGCAAACGCCACAAAAATTGCATTTTTTGTGCTGTATAAATTTCATTATTATTATTTTCGTATCCAGCGTGCAAAATGCTTTCACTCCCGCTCCAAATGCCAGCTGGAATCTTCGGACAACAATGGTTATAAAACCAGGTAAAAATTGTTTATGTCTAGATTCTAGGGAAGTTAATCGAGTGACGGTGAAATACGCCTATCCGTTACCGAATATTAAGTCCACTGCCGATATAAAATATGTATCGCCATGTCGACTTTAAAGATGCGTTTTGGCAGATACCACTAGCCGAGTCGGATCGTTCGAAAACAGCGTTCACTGTCCAAGGGAGACCACATTCCCAGTTCACGGTAATGCCCTTCGGTCTCTGCAAACCTGCGCAGCGTTTATGCATACTAATGGATAAAGTGATCCCGTCCGAGTTATTGATTATTTAGAGTTATAAAAATACAGAAATGGACAGAAATGATACAATACTGAACAAAATTAATAACACTATAAATATACTCACGAAGATTCAACGATTCTTAATTGCTATATATTGCACCTGGCCTGCATGGTTACAATATAGAATCTGTGAAAACTCATGAGTGAGCGTATTTAATTATTTTAAAGAAGACAAAAAAGAAAAAAAAAAATATATTTTAAAAATTAATAATTAGAGACCGACCGAAATCGCTTTTTTTAATTTCGGCCGAAACCGAAATGGCTGAAATTGTTTATTTTTTTTTTCGGCCGAAACCGAAATGACCGAATTTTCATTTTTTTAATTTCGGCCGAAACCGAAAAAATAAAATAGTAGAAATTACTTTCAGGGTAGTAGATTTCAAGAGGGGGAATAGATATGGGTTTATGCGTAGAGTACTAGAAATTCTACGAGAGTAGTAGAAATTTCTATCGGGGAAGCAGATTTGTAGAAAGAATAGTACTTTTGCATTGTATGAAACTCACATAATATTTTGAGGAGTAGATTTCTTACCATAGTAGTAGAAAATATCTTGAGGAAAGTAGAAAAATCTGCTACCGAAGTAGAGGAGTAGAAATTTATAAATCATTGCGAGAGTATTAGATCTACTCCAATTGGACATGTCTTCTTTGTCGAAACTGTTCTTCGAAACTATGATCAATGCTTAGATTTATGTTACATACCGCTTTTATCCACTTGGTTGTTCCTTATGTATTTTGATACGCTAAATCCGAAAATATTTAATTACATTTTTCCAGCACGCACAATTTTTCTGCAAACGCCACAAAAATTGCATTTTTTGTGCTGTATAAATTTCATTATTATTATTTTCGTATCCAGCGTGCAAAATACATAAGAATTTGTCTATCAAGTATATTTAACACACAAAAAGTTCAGTTTTGTCGATCAGTGTAAACTTTGTTATTTATTTGTTACATTTTTCTATGAAACCGAAATTTTCGGCGGAAATATAGAAATTTCGGCCGAAAACGAAATTTGGCCGAAAGCGATATTTTATTTTTCGGCCGAATCCGAAACACGGCCGAAACAGTTTTTTTTGGCCGAAAAGCCGAAAAACCGAAACCGAATTTCGGTCGGTCTCTATTAATAATAATAATAATATATATATATCATGAACGGTTTTTATAACAGTTGTGGAGATTCGATTTGAAGTTATTAACATTGTTTAGGTGTCGTAAATTATTTGGCAGAGAATTCCAGAGTCGAATAGCATGGACGAAAAATTGGCGCTCGGATATTAGCGTGTTCTATAATCTAAGAGGTTATTTAACGACAACGAGAAGATTTTGACGGCGTAGTGCGACACATGGTCATATCGCTTTAGTCCAAAGACGTATCTGGTGATATTATTGAATACTTTATTAAATTTTTGCCTGCTTGAAGCATCACAGTTGCTGAAAATCTCGCAACCGTACAACAATGATATTTATGTTCCACGCCAGAGTTTGATTGAAATATATGCCAAGATTTTTGGTTTGAGGCACAAATTCAATAGCAACGCTATTTATAGTTAATTGTGGCAGCTGATCTGTGTCATATACTTTTTTAGCAATTAACAAACATTGAGATTTTTTTGGATTCAGACACAGACCATTTTTTTGCGCCCAGACATTTATTCGAGCCAGATTAGCGTTTAAGATGTTTATAGCATTATTAAGTTCGTTAGGAGGATATGAACAGTATATTTGTACATCATCGGCATAACATGTGCACTGCGCAGGTATCGAGAACATTTGGGAGATCATTTATGTAAATTGAGAATAGTAGCGGGTCCAACACGGAGCCCTGTGGTACACCCCTCGAAAGTTGGACAAAATTCGACATCGATTCCAAGCTACACACTGCCTGCAACCGATGACTTAGGTACGACTTAACTAGATTCGCAGCATTATCCTCAAAACCAAACAGCCTGGATAACTTCGCCACGAGTATATCGTGATTGACTGTGTCAAACGCTTTGGAATGGTCAAGCAGTGTTAACAAGGTTACACAGTTCTCATCCAAGGCGGTTCGAATTTCCTCAACTACGTCAATAAGCGCAGTCACAAAACCACGCTGAGTTCTAAAACCAGATTGTTTGTTTGATAATAATTTGAATTTAGTGCAGTAATTATTAATTTGTTTCGACAGAAGCAGTTCGAGCACCTTGGAGAGATATGCCAAGATAGCAATGGGCCTAAATTCATTATCCTTTTTAGGAATCGGTAGAATTTCCTGAGTCGATTTAGCGATGCCCGTCTGTCCGTCCGCACGATAGCGGTCGCAGTTTTGGAGATATCGACTTGAAACTTTGGGTACATGTTTTTCTCGTGAATACTGAGATCAAGTTCGAGAATCAGCCAAATCGGATAAAAACTGGACGTGGCTCCCATACACCGAAAAAAAAGGTAAAAATTTTTCAAGTATTTTTTATTGTTGTATTCGATTGGAAATGTTTGGAAACGTATTTTTGACATGGTCCGAGGTTCCGAAGCCACATATATAAGGGTCTAAATGGGGTCTTAAGACCAATTTTTTTTTGTGGATTTGATTGGAAATTTTTAGAAATGGATTTTGGACATGATCCGGGCTCTAAAACCACCTATATTTGGCTCAAAATAGGGTCTTGACACCATATTTTTTTATGTTCGAGGTACTTCTTCCTACTGTGTGGGGGTATTTCAGCTTCGGTATAGCCGAAGATAGTCCACTCTCTAGTTTTTGGACATATTTGGCTGAATATCAGATATTAAAAATATTATGTCATGTTTCGAAAAAGCTGGTGCTGCAAGCTGATCATAAAATTGTATTTTGGTCTTGTTCTCAACGAAGAATAGATCTAAAAGTGTGTTGCTTTTTTTTGTGAAGTGAGTAGGTAAAGATTCGTAGACAGAAAACAGTCCAAGCCCTCTCATATTAAAAATCAGGTTGCTCTCTACTAAGATGTTACTGTTGAAATCCCCGGCAATGATTATGTCTGCGTACGGTAATTCAATTTGTTCAACAGCGGTTACAAAAGAGTCAATGCTTACATTTCTATTAGGCCTGTAAACAGTACCGATCAGGGTTTTATCAGTGCCACCAAAGTTAATCGAAAATTTAACTTCGTTAACCCGGTAATAGTTAATCAAAAATTTAACTTCGTTAAATTAAAAAGTTAATTTCGTTAAAAAGTTAACTTCGTTAAAAGTTAAATTAAATAGTTAAATTTTCTATAGAAAATTTTTTTTTACATAAAGCACATTTTAACTATATTCAATTCAAATGCCTGCACTCGCAGACCCTTTTTCCGATCAGTTTCAGCCTTCTATATGAAAATTTGCTTTAAAATAAATGATACAAATTGTTATCAAAAGCGAAATTTCGTGTATGAAACAATCTATAAAGGCATACAAATTTTATTAGAATATTAAATAATAGTAATGAGACGAATGAAGTTTGGTTAAGAACAAATGTCACAGGGCATTCTAAACACAATAGCGTTCTTAGTTTTTCGCCATTTTGAGAAATTTGAGAAATGGAAAATACGATGTAAACTGACGATGTAAACCTCACGTGATGAGTTTAGATTGTGTTTAGAAGGGTCCATTCATACATAAAAAAAGAACACTTCGAAATATACCGGCCTGTGTATGTAATTGTTTTGTGAAATAATTTTTAAATTAAGTGTCAATATCAGTTCGAAAATAGTATAAATTCTTAATTTCAATTTTTTTTTACATTCAATAATATTTCGTTGTAAAGTTAACTAATGCTAGTTAATCGAAGAAATTTAACTTAACTAAATGAAAAAGTTAATGGTTTTCGAAATTAACTGAAACGTTTAAAGTTAACCAAAAATTTAACATCGTTAATTAACTATTAACTAATTAACTAGTTAATGCCCAGCTTTGAGTGCCACACAAAATGTCGATAAACATGTATTCAATAGTACTATCAACATAGGAACTACAAACTAGATTACACCGAAAGTTGTCTTTCACAAACATCGCGCCCCCATGGCCGGCTCTGTCGACACGGAAAAGCCGATAACCGTTCACTGAAAATAATTGATCGTTCATACAACTATTGAACCATGTTTCGGTCACGCATACGACATCTACACTGTTGTTCTCGAGAATTCATCAATTTTTCGTCCCAAACTTTGGGCATTCATATGGCATACTTTTAGGCCGCTACTTTGTTTGCTGAATGTTAATCATTGTACGTACGTTGTCTGTAGAATTCCAACTGCTATCAGTGTTTGAGTTCATAATAGTAATAGAAAGATAAAAATGTGACACTAGCAACGCATGCAATTAAGCTGTTCATGAAATATATACTAAATATAATATGCAAAAGGTAATATAGGTGAGTAAAATAAAAGTAATACATAAATGGGATTAGAAACTTCGAATTAGTTTCCATTATCATCAGACGTTGCATTGGGCTGCAGATGTTGTGGTTGTTGTTGTTGGTCATCATCACGAGTTTTTATATGGACAAACTCACCACTCGTGATGGACTGCAGTTGTTGTTGTTGTTTTTGTTGCTGTTGTTTTTGTTGCTGTTGATTTTGTTGTTGTTGAAGATCCTCAACACGAGTATTAGAACGGTGAAGTTCGACACGAAACCCATCGCGTTGAGGAAGCATAGTGGCATAGTTGTTGTTGGACAGAGACTCACCATCATATGCGATTTCATTCACCATAGAAATGGATTCAGTGCAGATCGGGATATCTTCGCGAGAGCGTTTGACATAGACCAAACCGCGTTTGGTAATTACGGCCCAAAGTTTTCGTTGTTTTTTCTTGTGATGAGCTGCTTTAAAAATGTCATGATTTTGTTTAGTGAGACATTCATTGACATAAATGGGCTTTTCAGATTGAAATCCCAGGTGTTGAAGCCAAAGCAAATCACTGGTATTGCGTTTGAACTCAGCGATTGTTCTAAGAAGATAGTTTTTTTCGGTCGGCGTACCGAGTTTAATGAAGATAGCTGGGTCTGTGGGCGAATTGCCGAAACGTTTTAGACAATATATGGACTTAACTGATGGAGTGTCTATGTGAAGTGTTTTGTTACATAAACAGTTGAAAATATCAAGCAGGTTCTCCTCATTGTACATCGGTATGCCTTGTATACGAAGGTCGCACGCCACGGAGGAGTTTTCCTGTTTCGCCAGGTGGAGTTTTAACTGATTTACCTCAGCTTTTAACTGAGTCAGCTCGGGCATTGCCTGTTCAAGGCTAGTGACGCGATTTGACACCATATTAATTTCTTGGCGAAGCTCACAAGCAATTTTAGAGAGCTCTCCCAAAATGTTTGCCTCTTGAGCATCCATTTTTGTCATGAGCACTTCCGTTTGCTTTTCGAGTAGCTTCATGATGCGCGAGGTATCATAGTGTTCAAGGTTGGCCATGTTGTTTTACAAATTGTGTTAAGTTGTTTAAGAAATAGATAAATCTATTGCATATTTTTGGGCCGTGATATATTATTCGTGAATCACGTGCTTTACAAAGCTCTTGATGCTCTGTAGACAGCTGTCACTTTTTGTGTTTAGATTTGGCGGAGTCTCAGTTTTGAGTATTTGTTCAAGTTTTGTTTACAATGAACAATTCACTGATCCATTAACACTCGAGGATTAGTAGATGTAGAAATCTATACACTTCTTGAAGGTAATAAACTTTTATGATTTCGCACTTTGATTCTAAGTAAATTTAATTATAAAATTATTGCTTATTTATACTGAGCTTTACTTCACGAGGGTTACCATCCAAGTCTAAGTTTTGTTTCAAAGATTTAAAGTATTTCTATCGTGTGCGACGGAAAGCTAAAAACTGATCCCAACAAGTTTGAAGCTATAAGCTAAATTACGATCCCTAAGACCGTGAAGCAATTTATCAAAAATTTTGCTACACTCTCAGTACCTATTAAGGCCCAATTAGTCCAGACGTAAAAAACAGCTGACTGAAGCTGACTGAAGCTGCCTTACCCGAACTCCATACAAACGATTACTCGAGCGTCTGCAAACGTAACCGTAAACGCAGAAACCTGCGCCGATTTGATTTTTTACGAAAGTGTGTTGCCACTGTTCTACAATTTTACTCAAACTAAAAAAAAATTTCAAATTGTTAAAATTATTTAGAAAAACAAATATAGAATCAAAATTTGTCGCAATTAAAACTATTCTGCATACACCATTTGTTGAATATTACAAAATGCAACCCGAAAAAAGTGAAATGTAGAAATTCTTCTTCTTCGGATAGAGATATCCGGCAACACTGTTGGTAAAGCTTTGCTGGCAAAGTGGGTTGCCACTGTGCAACAATTTTATTCAAACTAAAATAAACAATTAAAATTGCTAAAACTATTTAGAAAAACCAATATAAAAAAACCAATTTATTCACGCCAGAAGCCATCGAGGCATTTAATCAGCTTAAAGAAGCACTAGTGTCCAGTCCACTCCTTGTCAGTACGAATTTGAACAAGCCTTTCTTTGTGCAATGTGATGCGTCTAATGTAGGAATGGGAGCTGTTCTGTTCAAGAAAGATGAGAATGATGAAGAACACCCAATCAGTTAATATTCCCAAAAATGAAATGCAACTCAGAAAAACTCTCGGTAACCGAAAAAGAGTGTCTAGCCAGGGTGCGGAAAAACTCGCCAACTATCGATTCAAAATTCAATCTTCTCGCGATCAATTCATTTTGCGATGATAAATTGACGTGATAATAAATAATGTATTTGTCTCTGGTTGTACGCTTTTTTTGTTTTATTGTTTAAACTTTTATCCTTTTTTTTATTGTTTAAACTTTTATCTTTAATTTATAGTAATTTTTTTTTATTATTTAATTTTTTTATTATTTAGCAATAAACATTTTTTTTTATTAATAAAAAAAATATTATAGAAACCCTCAAGCGTCTTTATAACTAGCCTGCTTTAGAAACAAGTCATTGAGGATACAAAATGGTCACTGCAAAAATACGCTCGCGATTAATTCGCTATTCAATCATTACCATATGTTTGTTTGAAACAAATCAAACAGCTTTGCCACCCGCTAAAAAATATTTGAAATATTTTTCGGAATTAAAAAATTTCCTAAAATCTTGTGGATAAAATTTTAAATGTCTCTACAATTGAATGGTTTAATGGATGTGGGCTGCAGTAACATACAAATTATTTCAAAAAATAAGTTTTAAAGTTTCTCATTTAACGTTTTTAAAAAAAAAATTGGTGCTATGTCTTCTTTGTCGCTTCTGAATCTTCAAAACTATCATCAAAACTTATTTTTGGAATGGATTATAGGCAAGAAATGGCCCTTGCCATTTCAATTTTGGCAAAATGTCAATTTTGAAATTTGGGATTTTTTCGCAACAATCCGGTAGCCCGAAATGTCATAATCGGCTTAAACATCAGATGGTTAAGATGGCTGCTAAGAATTGCCAGCGGCACTACCTTCTTTCTTTTGCCATGCGTAACTTTTTCACTCATGAGTTATTGAAAGCAACGAATTATTGGTGCGATTAGTTGTGAGAACAATTGTATTTTGATCGTTCTCCGCACCCTGTGTCTAGCTGTGATCAGTGCCATCGCTAAGTTTAGGCTATATATAGAAATTATGCCATTTACAGTGATCACTCAAGTTTGAAATGGCATGAAATGAAACAAAGCGATTTGTGTGGCGGGCTGGCGAGGTGGGGCTTCAAGCAGCAGGGCTATGCTTTTGAAATCGAGTTACATGACTTTATAGAAATGGATCGAAAAATGTAGTGCCGGTCATGCTATCACGTTTTGACATTGAAGAACTGAGTTTGAACGAAGGCAATGACATAATCAACATAGAGTCGGACGAATTTCAAAATAAAAAGTACTCGAAATTGCTAAAAACAATAGAGAAGAATCAAGACAGGTTACACGATGTGAAGGTTATATATGGTTATGTCTACAAACGCACTCACTTCTATAATGGTTAAACGAATGACGAAGATCACTCGTGGAAGATGTGGTTACCGGAAGAGTTGAAGCACGAAGTGGTTCGAAAATCACACGAAGGTATTACTGCAGCTCATGGGGGCTTCGTCAAAAATTTGAGTAGGGTTGGCGAATACTTTTATTAGCCACGAATGTGTACTGACGTTAGGGAGTTTGTGTAAGGGTGCAGTGTCTGCAAAGAACACAAGCATTCAAATCAGATACTTCGTCCTACAATAGGAGCCCACTTCCGTTTTGGCCGCCATGCTGGACGCATCGTTTTGTTAAAGCACATGTTTTTATAAAAATTTGAGCTTTCATGAAATTATGATTTCAATTTGGTGTTCAAAACGAAAGTCAAGTTGTGATTAAATAAATATGGACGATAAAAAGATCAATTATAATTAATTGAAAGTGAACTAAAAAGAAAAATAAGAAATATAACACTGTCGCATGGACATTTAAACATACCTAAATACTACACAAACTGTGGGATACCCTGGCAATATAGCTAATTGCTAGCCAAGACAATTTTTAAAGCAAAAAAAAAAAACAATAGGAGCCGAAGTTACAACCAGTAGGCTATTTCAAAAAATTTACATCGATTTTCTCAGTCTACTAGATCGAAATTTGGGAACTCTTCATTTTTATCGTTCTTGACCACCAAACGAACTTTGTTTTGCTCCCACTCATATAATGGGAAACAATTTGTGAAAAAATAGTTTAAAGAGCTGATGGATATGTTTGGTAGGGTTACCAGACGTACTCTTTTAAAGAGTACAGTACTCTTTTTTAGGCCCTCCTCTTTTTTACTCTCGCTTTTTTCCCGAAAGTACTATTAAGTACTATTTTTCTTATTTCTGGGACTTTATCATATAACAGCTGAATGCATCGGCTCAGAAGGGTAATCAATTTTTATTATTCGTCAGAATTAAAATGAAAAAACCTTAAAATTTTAGGTTTGTTAGCAAAGCTGGGCATTAACTAGTTAATTAGTTAATAGTTAATTAACGAAGTTAAATTTTTGGTTAACCTTTAACGTTTCAGTTAATTTCGAAAACCATTTACTTTTTCATTTAGATAAGCTAAATTTCTTCGATTAACTATTATTAAATGTAAAAAAAAAGTAAAAATTAAGAATTTATACTATTTTTATACCCCACATTCACTGTGGCAGGGTATACTAACTTTGTCACAACGTTTGTAACGCCCATAAGGAGGCGTGTCCGGTATGAAAAAGTATATATATTCTTGATCAGCATCACCTCCTGAGTCGATTTAGCGATGTCCGTCTGTCTGTCCGTATGTCCGCACGATAGCGGTCGCAGTTTTGGAGATATCGACTTGAAACTTTGGGTACATGTTTTTCTCGTTAATACTGAGATCAAGTTCGAGAATCAGCCAAATCGGATAAAAACTGGGCGTGGCTCCCATACACCGAAAAAAAGCTAAACATTTTTCAAGTCTTTGTGATTGTTGTATTCGATTGGAAATGTTTAGAAACGTATTTTTGACATGGTCCGAGGTTCCGAAGCCACATATATAAGGGTCTAAATGGGGTCTTGAGACCAATTTTTTTTTTTTTGGTGGATTTGATTGGAAATGTTTAGAAATGGATTTTGGACATGGTCCGGGCTCCAAAACCACCTATAATTGGCTCAAAATAGGGTCTTGAGACCACATTTTATGTTCGAGGTACTTCTTCCTACTGTGTGGGGGTATTTCAGCTTCGGTATAGCCGAAGATAGTCCACTCTCTAGTTTTATTATTTTTTATTATTAAATGTAAAAAAAAGTAAAAATTAAGAATTTATACTATTTTTAACTGACTAATTTAAAAATTATTTCACAAAACAACACTTGCCGATATATTTCGAAGTATTTTATATTCCATTTGTATGTATGAATGACCATTCTAAACACAATTGCGTTCTCAGGCATCGTCAGGATGTTTACACACATCGTATTTTCCATTTCTCAAATTTCTCAAAATGGCGAAAAACTGAGAACGCCATTGTGTATAGAATGGCTTGTGATATTTGTTCTTAACCAAACTTCATTCGTTTAATTATTATTATTTAATATTCTAATAAAATTGATATTCCTTTATATAAATATAAAAAAATTGTTTCAGGCACGAAATTTCGCTTTTTGATAAAAAAAAAAAGCATTCAATCATATATAGTTAAAATGTTTTTTATGTGTTTTTTTTTGTAAACAATTTTTTTAAAATTTTTTTTTGAAAATTTAACTATTTAATTTGACTTTTACCGAAGTTAACTTTTCAACGAAATTAACTTTTTAATTTAACCAAGTTACATTTTTGAATAACTATTACCGGGTTAACGAAGTTAAATTCTCGATTAACTATGCCCAGCTTTGTTTGTTAGTTTGAAGCATCTTTCGTCACATTGCATTCAAAAAGTTACCAAAATTCTTAAATGCTAGGAATAAAACCAAAATTAGTATGAGACCTACCATCTTTTTAACCGAAATATTAAAAACAATTTTGTATGTCTTTATCGAAAACCATCCATATACAACATTAGTACCCAGGGTCTAATTATTATCCGTTTAATTTTGAAACTTTTTTGAAGGCATTGTTTTTCTAATATTTTTGTCTTTTTAAAAATATGTGGTCTAAAACCGAGGAGTTTGGGACCCCCTGCAACTCTGTACTCTTTTTTACTCAAGAGAATCTGGTAGCCCTATGCCAAGCGCTTAACACATTCGCCTAACTCAGCCATTATTGAACAAGCGCTTAAAAGTATAACTTAACAAACATTTTAAAATTGTTTTCCTAACAGTTTGAAAAACACTGATTATAAAAATAGAAATTATCTTGCTGAGAAATCGTTATGCAACTTTTTTCTAACAGTTTGAAAACCATCTAAAAATAGCTTTTCAAAATGATAACTGATGCTGCGTCTTCGCTCGTCCTCCCTTGTTGCGTTCTTGCCTGCTGCGTAGATGCGTTGGAGTTCGCAAGCCAGAATATCTACCGGTGGCATTGCCGCGATCACACCGATGGCATCATCCGACACTGTGCGGAAAGCACTGGCGACTCTCAGTGCGCTATGCCGATATGTCGCCCTTATGCCAGCTATGTATGAAGCCGTCTGCGTGGCGTCTGCCCACACTGGTGCAGCGTAGAGCATAATAGAGCTTGTCACTCTTGCCAAGAGCTTCCGCCTGCTGGAGCGTGGTCCTCCAATGTTCGCCATGATGCGTGACAATGCACCGTTTACCCTTGAAGCCTTTTCGCTGACCGCCAATAAATGATCCTTAAAGGACATTCGTGTGTCTATCAGCACGCCAAGATACCGAAGATACGGTTGCGATATTATTTCGTGGTCCCCCACTCTGAAGGTGAAGACCTCACGCTTTTTCCGGGTGCTCAAGAGAACCGCCTCAGTTTTTTGCGCTGCCAGATTCAAATCCGCACCGTCCAACCACCTCATCACTCTCGATGCAGCGTCGCTACACCTCGCCTCCAGCGTGTGGATGTGTTTCGCTACTACCACCAGTGCGATGTCATCCGCATAGCCGATCAGAGTGGTATCCGTGGGAAGATCGACAGTCAGAACGCCATTGTACATCACATTCCACAATGTTGGCCCCAGCACCGAACCTTGGGGGACGCCTCTAGTGACCTCGTACGTTTTTACGCCGTCGTCGGTGTCATATAGCAACACTCTGCCCTCGAAGTAGTTGGCGATGATTCGCTGCAAGTACCCCGGTACTCCGAAATTGCCTAGCGCTTGCATTATTCGCGCCCAGCACGCTGAGTTGAAGGCGTTTTTGATGTCCAGCGTTACTACTGCGCAGTACTTCTTGTCGCCCCCTTTCCACCTATCTCCGCTTGTCGCCTCACGAGCAATCCTCATCACCGCCTGGATGGCGTCGACCGTGGATTTTCCTCGGCGGAATCCAAATTGCTGCGTGGATAAGCCAGCAGGCTTTTCTAGCGAATCGTGAAGTCGGTTCACGATTATGCTCTCCAGTACCTTTCCTAGCGAGTCGAGCATGCAGAGTGGTCGATACGCAGATGGTTGGTCGGGTTGTTTTCCGGGTTTCAATAGTAGCACCAGTCTTTGGCACTTCCAGAAAGTAGGGAACGTTCCTTCGTTGAGGCATGCGGTATACATTTTTGCAAATGTCTCCGGGCTCGCCCTGATTGCCGTTTTCATCGCGACGTTGGGGATGCCGTCCAATCCTGGTGTCTTCTTATCGGACATTTTTCGAAGCGTGAGGAGTACTTCGTACAACGTCACCGCCGGGATGCGTCCTACACCCATAGGCAGGTGATAGTGGTGCACCCGTCCCTCCTGTGGGGGAAAGAGCGCAGCTACCACGTTGTCCATGAGTGTAGGATCCGAAGGTTGTGGAGCCCTTGGCCCTCGAACGCTGCTCATCACCACTTTATAGGCTTTGCCCCAGGGATCGATGTCAGCGCCTTCACGCAGTTCCTTGAAGCAGGAGTCTTTACTGGCACGGATAGCCTTCTTGAATCGTTGGCGGCATTCTTTATAGTCCGCGTGCAGTAATTGCCACAGCGGCAGAATGCGGTTTCGAGCGCGTTGCGCTTTCCTGCGAGCCCGATTACAGCATCTTCTACATTCGGCGATGTCTTCATTCCACCAGTAAACAGGTTTTCTGGTTGGCACGTGTGTCCTCCTCGGCATTGCTGCGTCGCATGCTACGCTTAATCGTTTCGTGATTCCTATCGCCATTTTGGTGGCTTCGTCGTCAGGCGTCTCCATTTCGCTCCACGCCATCTGGAATACTTCAGCATCAAAGGCATGTTGCTTCCAACCCTTAGTCTGCGCTATTGGTATTTTCCGCGGCAGGACGATGCTTTGTACATTTATGACAATGGCTCGATGGTCGCTGTGCGTATAAAAATCGCCTATGCTCCATGTACTGTGATGTGCTATCGAGTTGTGCGCGAAGGTAAGGTCCACTGCAGACCGCTTCGTCCCAGCCTCGAACATGTGCTGACCGTTGTTTAGGAGCTCGACATCCAATGACGCAAAACACTCCATAAGAATCGTACCCCTGCGGTTTGTGCTTCTACTGCCCCATGTTGTAGACCACGCATTGAAGTCACCAGCAATAATTACCGGGGACTTTGTTTGTGCTTCCATCACCAACTTCGTTAGCATCCGTTCATATTGCCATATGTCCATACTAGGTGGAGCATAGCACGAGAAGACGTAAACTCCATTGAATTTTACCCAGGTGAAGCCATTGTTTGCTACTGGTGCTTTGTTCTGGCACACTTTGCCACCAAGTGTCCATATCGCCGCTTTACTGGGTGCGTCCGAAGTCCATTCGCATCCTTTCACATTGTGATGTTGCTCGCACAGAATGGCCAGGTCGAATTGTTGCTCGAAGATGTTTTGCTGCAACATGTCCTGGGCCGCAATACAGTGGTTGAGGTTTAATTGGATGATTTTCATCGTCCACCTTTCTGCACCGCCTTCTGACGTGCCGGACAGCGAGAGCTTCCAGCCGCGTGACTTCCGTCGCACAGAGCGCATTTTGCTTTGTTTGTGCATGCCGCTGCGAAGTGACCCTCTTCGCCACACTTCCTGCAAAGATTGCTGCGGTCTACCCGTTCTTTGCAATTTTGTGCGATGTGGTTGAACCCCCAACATTTGAAACATCTCTTCGGCGAAACGCTCTCGCGAACTCGGCAGGACGCCCATCCAATGCGGAACCGCTGCATCTTTATCACCTTCGCTGCATCATCAAATGGCAGGACGACGTATGCCGTTTGTGTGCCTTGATGACTTTGACGCATGCGTATCGATGCCTCGTCCGGTCGACTTATGTCACCCTGTGTGTGCAGAGCATCGCAAATTTCGGTTGCTGTTGTCACCTCGTCAAGACCCATAAGCTGGATCGTTGTGGACTGTGTTCTTGCCACCACACTTGCCGTCTCGCCAAGTACTCCCTTTATTGCCGATTGGTACGTAGCGGCATTGCTCTCCGGTGACCGCTTCAGTTCAAGCAACAACTCATTTTTAGCTGTACGCCGCACTGCCTTAACATTTTCCCCAAGTGATTTGAGGGCCTCGTTGCCCTTTATATCCCTTAGGATGTCTGCGTACGATCGATCAGCTGTAGTCGCGATGATCAGAGCGTCCGTTCTAGGACGAGTCCTTTGCTTCCTGTGCTGCACTTTCGACCACTCTTGCCTCTGCTTTGGCTGTGATTGGAAGTCTGCTCCTTGCACGGGTGTTGCAGTGTTGCTTGCGCTCATTTTCTTCTTTGGCTCTGCATGCATTGTCACGGTGGCGTTTTCTTTTCTCTGCCTACCGAGTTTCGGTGCTGCACTCGTGCGCTTCGTTGGTGGCGTTTCAAGATTAGGCTCCTGCCTTCTCTTGTTTTCAGCGCCAAGTTTGAACCATGGCGACGTCTGTGACGCCGTATGGCTCCTTATCACCTCTTTGGCTGCGTCATCGTGCGTCTCGATTGCAGCGAGCTCATAGAACGCTTTAATGCTCTCAATGGCGTCTCTCATTGGTTGATGGATTGAGCGCCTTTTTCCATCCCCGAGCATATCTACCAGATTCCTGATCTGCTCGCCGAGCTTCCAAAACGATGTTTGGCCTATTGACACATTTGCCAAATTCGGAGATTGTCCGCTACCGTTTGCACCATTTTTGTGCCACCATCCTGGCTGGCTTTGTGCGGGGTCATTGGGAGACCTGGGCATAGCCGCACTTTTCTTAAAGGGGTCTATAGGTTCCCTGATGTTGTTGAGAACCTCGTTCCCTGCCGGAGTTGTAAGAGTACCGGTCTCTTGTGTTTCTTTTTGGTTTAAAAGAGAAGGAGAAGACATATTAGATCCCACGAGTGGCGGAGAAAGGGTGGTCCATCTGCACAGAGATCCGCAATATACAGACAAGGCTAGTTAATCCGGAGGACGCCAGGTATCCGGATACTCCGTTTGAGACTGAGCTAGTTTTTTGACTGGGCCCTCAGCCAGGTTGATTTTCGGCACGGGTCGTATGACACCTTAATCCAGCCCAGTACAATCCGGATGACGCCTGGTATCCGGATACTCCGTTTTTAAGACTGAGCTAGTTTTTTGACTGGGCCCTCAGCCAGGTTGATTTTCGGCACGGGTCGTATGACACCTTAATCCAGCCCAGTACAATTTATACCTATTGTAAGGTTTAGTAACTGCCGCCCCTCTGGGATCAGACGCAGACCAGGGAGCCGCCCACTATGGGACAGACGCTTCTGGGTTTATTTGTACCTACCCGTCCGATGTGCGGATAGGGAGGGACACTTATTGAAGGGCGGCGTCGTTTCGCCCTGTCACACGAACATCATAGAGCTTATGCTGACATTTATGTCGCACCCTCAGATCGTGTCGCCAATGGTCGGGGACTGCTTATTTGTTAAAGAACTTATTCGCAGCGGACCTACATATATGTAGGCCTTTCAGCTATCCGCCACCTGCTGACCCCCACGATAGCCTATGGCCTGGCCCCGTGATAAGGGAGGGGGTAACTATCTCGATCCGTATTTTTATTCAGTGTCCTATAGTCGACACAAAACCTATAACTCCCATCCTTTTTCCTAATCATCACAACCGGTGATGCCCAAGGGCTGTGAGAAATCTCAATCACACCCTTTTCTAACATATCCTCTATTTCCTCATCTATGCGCCTCTGAATAGCGGGCGATACCGGATAGTATCGCTGCTTGACTGGTTCCACATTTGGCTTTGTACGAATCCGATGTTCGACCAAATGTGTACGACCAAGTCCCTCAGGCATAGACCTAAAAACATCTGCAACAAACTCCTCAAGAACCGATTTTTCCCTAGTTGACAACGAAGACCTATCAACTATCGCCGCTACTGACGAGACCTCGACTTGGTCGGAAAACCTCCACTGATTCTTGGCCAAATCTGGCACTACACCGGCCTTAGACCAAAAGTCTACTCCAAGAATCAATGGTTGGGGTAAATCCGGTATTACGAGGCATTCAACGAGGACCGACTTGCCCTCTACCTCGAAAGGGACCGAAACTACCCCCCTAACCGGAACTTCTTCACCATCAGCAAGCGCAACCTTGCTGACCGCAGACGCCAATAAACTTATCCCCCAGGACTTTAATGTGTCCCAGCCTGGCCTACCAAGAATCGTCGTGGTGGCCCCCGAATCTAAAAGCCCTAACATACGCACTCCAAAAATCCTAACGCCTAAATATGGCCTATTATCCAAATCTTTTCCCGACAAAGTGAAACTCAAGTATACTCCGGACGGACGCCTCTGAGGCCTATCACTATTTTCCCTAGCCAGCTGGTTGCCCGCAGGCAACCTACCTAAACCTCGCTAACTTCTTGCCCTGCTTCCACAAGAGCTCGCTCGCCATTTCCCGACTCTTCGCGGGCCCTCGGAGCCGCTCTCGGGGCCGCCTCCCTGTCCGAGCGCTCCTGCGATTGCCCTGCTCTCTGAGAGCATCGGGGGCAATCACGCTTCAAAAAACCAGGCCGCCTACAACCGAAACAATAAATTTCCCTAGGGCAGTTGCTCAAAACATGCCCAAACCGCTTACAATTGAAGCACCTAAAAGAATTTTGGGGAGGAGCCTGAATTCTCCTCTCCAACCTAGCGTCACGCAAAGGGGCCCTAACCACTGAAACCTCGGGCTCAGCAGAGACGTACGCCAAGTCTGGCTCCAACAAATTCTTGGATCGGCTGCTGGGCGGCGGCACGAATGCTTCCACATTCGCCCGCACAGCCTCCAGCTTCCGACCCAAGGAAACCAACTCCGATAAAGACTTAGGCTCAGCCAAGCCCAGCTGAGTCTGGTAAAACGGGGACAGGTTTGCGATCACCAGACCCAGCATACGCCTCTCTGACAAGGGGTCGGACAGACGACCGAACAACCCCCTCATCGCCGCTACATAGATACCTATGGACTCAGTCCCACCCTGAGTCCGTCGCCTAATCTCAGACATCAAAATGTCGTCATAGTTGGGGGGCAGGAATTCCAGTTTCAGCTCGGCGACCAACTCTCGCCAGCCTGAAACTGTCCTGCGGACATCCCTAAACCAGAGCAGGGCTTTTCCAGAAAAAAGCTCCACTGCTCCCCTAAACAACTGGGCTTCACCAACGCCCCGAGCATCGCATAGCTCGTCTAACCTCTGTAGAAAGGCATGTAGGGACATGTCTGTCTTTTCCCCGGTAAATTGAATACCCCACTTGGACAAATTTTCTACTTTTTGAAAACCTAAGTTACTCAACGAGGTGGATGGCTCACGTCTCGGAACGGGTTCAGGCTTTTCCTCAACCGCAGACTCCCTACTGAGTCCCTTGGATGGTCGGGATGGCCTTGGATTGTCATCGAAGGCATCATCTCTGCCACCAACATCCTCCACCGCCTCGTTGAGTTCCCCCAACAACAAAAGGACCCTATTTTTGAGCGCCATCTGCTCTACTACTTCTTCCTTACTCGCTGGCCTCGAACGAGTAAGGCGACCTAAAGCCCATTCCAACTTCGCCAAAATCTTCAAATATTCGGGCGACTTTGCGTCCTTGGGAGGGGTTTCCATAAGTTTTTCAACTTCGGAAATCTTCCCCTCCACACCCAACCTATCTTCCTCAAAAACAAACGGATATCCCGCAAAGACATCCACGGATTCCCTACGCTCTATTTGCCTTGATGCCCTCAAGGACTTCCTCATGGACTCCACCGGAGTCACTGGCAACCCACGAGCCTCCATCTCGTATGCCAGTTCCTCTTGGTTTAATCGGTTAATCTCCATATTGAATCAGACGGACAAAAAAAAAACCAAAAACTTAAAAAAACTCAAAAAGAAACCCCAAAGAAAATGAAACCAGCGTTCAATATGCTCACAGAATTTTCCAAAAAAAGGTAAAGAAATTTAAAAGAAAACTTTCAAATTATAATAATATAATAAATATATAAAATAAATATTATAATAAAAATATAAAAAAAAATATGCCTAGTCGAATAAAAATATATTTCGTAAAACAAACGCGAATTAAAAAAAAAACCCAAAAAAAAACTTTAAAAGCGGACAGCACCGCCACCAAACAAAGCAAAAAAAAATTCAAAAACTAATTTTTTTTAAAAAAATTTAAAATTGATTATAAGCCTTTTGGCACTAGTAAACGCTAGTTCTGCCGCCGGTAAAACTCCGCGAAATTAAAAAAAAGCTAAATAAATAAAAAGACAAATTACTAAATTATAAAAAAAACTGAAAAAATACAAACAAATACAAAATTACAAAAAAAAATCAATTTTCAAAAAAAAATTATACAACAAAAAAAAATTTTAGACTTATAAAAAAAAATTTAAAAAAAGTTAATATTTAAAAAAAAACTTTAAACAAAATAGCCCTACGTTGGGCGCCAGCTTATCGCGCTATTTTGAACTAAAACTTTTTAAAACAAACTAAAATCAAAAATCCCCACGCGATATTTAAATTCCCTATTTGCCCGAAAAGCACAGTCACGAAGCGTGGGATTTAAGACGACCCTCGCGGTATGGTATCCCCGGACGAACGAACAACACGAACACACGAAAACCTGATAAATAAACTTCTTTTAAAAACTACACCGAAACTGCCGCAATAGATATATATATAGGTATATATATAACTATATATAAAAGAAACGGAAATTTTCCCGACACAAGGAAAATAATACCGAACACAAACCCCTTTTTCAAAATCAACACAAACCGACAATCACCCAAAAGAAATTATTCGTACACCAAAAATTATATTTCTTTAAACGCAATTGATTTGCGGGACCAGACCAACCTGTCTGAAATCCCTCGCACGATTCTTTGCAGAATCTATTCACCAGCTGGACTTCGATAAAATTCGATGTCCAGCAACAACTTGGCTCTGATGCGGGACGACACAAACAAAAAAAGGAATAAGGAAGAGGGGGGGGGGGGGAAAACGGCCAAACAAATCCCAAGCAAACTACTTGGACGGAAACACTTCACCAAAACAAATCACGACCGAACACAACCTGTCCAACTCTATTCAATTCCTCAAATTCAAAACACTAAATGGCCGACTGCCACAAATAAAATAAAGCAAAATAAACACTAGCTGGCAAAACTAAACCAGCGCTCAAAAATACTCCCTTTGGATCACTTGTCCTCCAGCCACAGTCCGACGATGGCAACAGCTCCACTTCACCACTCAAAAAAACACAATTTAAAAAAAGGAAAGAAAATTATCCAAATTTTGGAACCAAATAATTTAAGATTCAATTAATTTAATTAAAACAAAACCAAAGCTTCGACACTCTCCTTCTTCCCTGCTCAAAAAGAACTAAACGAAATTAGAATATATGAGCGCCTATGACGCCCACTTTCCATTTATCTTCCCACATACATAGAGTGCGGCTTACGCAGAAACCAGTGTCCGCAGTTGGGGCTTTACCCATACCTATATGCGAAAAATCTCTTCAGATTTTTCTAGGTGTGTTTGGCAAATTTACATATACCCCCCTGCACCCACCAAAATGAAATATACATTTTGGCGGCACTCATGTACGTATAGGCGAAAGCAAAAATGTTCTCAAATTCCTCTCCTCAAACAGGTTCAAAAAGTACAAAAGCTTTAGTCCAGGTTTTGACAATTTACTATTGTAATGGCGAAGCTGGCAATACCCTCATCGGATCGCCGCCGCTCACTGAGCTAACTTAACGAAAGCAAAAGCGAAAGAAAGGAGAAGAAAGCAAGAGAACTTTGACAGCTCAAACGAAATATTCAGTTTTCTTCTTCCGCGCGCCGGCCGCATTTCGCCCGCGAGTGTCGAATTTGTTTTGCTTAACAAATTAAGCAAAACAAATATATTTATATCAAAAAGTGACAATCAATAAAATTGTGCAGTGCGTTAATTCGGTCAGTGCGTGTGTCGCCCGTCGCCCCGAACAAAAGGGAAACATAAAAAAACAAAACAAACAATAAAAACAACAACGCGATTTTATACCGCGACAACCCCACCTCCACCTCCGCGAAAGTTGCTTGGTCTCCTGAGACCAGCCAACTTTCGAATCTAACCGGAGAAAATCACCCTGAGTCGATGAGCGGCCTAAGGTCCTGCACATGCCATGTCCCCTTTTCTCGTCCGTCTTCGTCTTCCAAAACATATGTCCACGGAGACACCCTCTTTTTAACCCTAAACGGTTCAACAAATTTCGGAGCTAACTTCGCTGCAAAATAGTTTGCAGCATCGGACAAAACAAAATTACGTCTCCATACTAACTCGTTCGGTAAATACTGTACATCTCTACGTCTGAGATTGTAAGTCTTTGCTGTCTTGGCACTTGCCATTTCTAACTTCTTCCGTATGTCTTCCCTCAAGTCTGCCATTAACTTGGCCCGGTCCTCACTACTACTGTCCGGTTGGTCTGAGTCTCCCACTCGTCTATAATCTCTATCACCCCTGACCGCCATATTTCGGCCAAAATTCACGAAGTATGGAGACGCTCCCAAAACCTCATGCTGCGATGTTCGAATGCAGCACGCCACCTTTGAGAGATGAGAATCCCATGTCCGATGGTTTTCTGAAATATATGCTCTCAAAGTGGTCTTAATTATTTGGTTGATCCGCTCGGCCGGATTGGCCTGCGGATGATAGTGTGCAGTGTACCGCATCTGCACACCATACGACGCGCATAAACTCTGCAGCTCCTTGCTGCGAAACTGTGGCCCATTGTCGCATACAATGGACCTCGGAACTCCAAAGAGCAGGAAGACATTATCTTCCAACTCCTTGCAAACACTCTTTGCCGTTGCATTTCGCAACGGAAACAACAATGGGAATTTGGTGAAGTAGTCAACCACCGTTAAAATATAACAAAATCCCCGACTAGACCTCACCAAGGGTCCCACCAGATCTACGCAGATCATTTCCCAAGGTTCTAACTTCTTTGTCCTCTCTACCATACAACCAGCTGGCTTATTGTTGTCAGGTTTCACCCTCTGGCAAACCTGACAACCTTTAATATATCTAGCTATCTCTGCCTTCATTTTCGGCCAATAATATTTCTCAATTACCCTAGCGTATGTTTTCCTAACGCCCATGTGCCCCGATAATGGATTATCGTGACACTCGAATAAAATACTGCGCCTATCACTCTTGCCCACAACTCTCTTCCACTCGTACCCAGCACTAAACAAACTATTTGTCCCTGCCTTTATGTGTTTATATAACACCCCATTTTCAATTCTCCAAGCTGGGTAATCGAGTGGTTTATCCTCCACTTTCCGAACCATGCTCTGAAGCCATGGATCTTCTACACGCCCATCTACCTCCCCTACGACTGGGACACTTCTGGAAAGCATGTCGGGCACAACATGATCTTTTCCTTTCCGATGAATGATTTCATAATCATACTGCTGGAGCTTTAAAGCCCACCTAGCCAACCTACCGCAAGGATCTTTCAAATTGTTGAGCCATACCAACGAATAATGGTCAGTCACCACTGTGAACCTAACCCCTTCGATGTATGGCCTCAACTTCTCAACTGCCCACAAAACAGCCAAACACTCCTTCTCGGTAGTGGAATAATTCCTCTCGCACCTACTCAACGACCTGCTCAAATATGAAATGACCTTCTCCCCTTCATCAAACTGCTGTGTCAAAACGGCACCTATTCCAAAATCGGAAGCATCAGTCTGAACTACGAAGGGTCGTTCGAAATCAGAACAGCTCAGGACCGGCGCCGTCACTAGGCGCTCCTTGGCCTTCAAAAAGCTGTCCTCGCACTCCGGCGACCATCTAAACCTGTTCTTCTTCTTTAGAAGATCAGTTAGAGGCTTAACCAAATCAGCAAAATTCGAAACAAACCTACGATACCAAGAAATGGTGCCAACAAACGACCTGACTTCCCTTACATTTTTGGGCGCTGGAATTTTCAGCATTGCCTCAACTTTTTCGGGGTCAACATGCAAGCCCTGTCGATCAACAACATAACCTAGATACCGTAGCGAAGAAAGACAAAAATTACATTTTTCCCTATTCAATCTAAGCCCTGCCGAACAAATCCTCCTCAGGACCTCCTTCAGAACCTCAACATGCTTATCAAATGTATTTGTAACAATAATAATATCGTCCAAATACACGAAAACATGGGGTTCCAAGTCAGCCCCAAGGACCTCATCTATAAATCTCTGCCAAGTTGCAGGCGCATTGTGCAGGCCATAAGGCATGCGCTTGAACTGGTAGAGCCCCCTACCCGGAACTGTAAATGCCGTGCAGGCCCTAGACTCCTTCTCTACTGGGATCTGCCAATAAGCGGATTTTATATCCAAACTAGAGAGATATTTGGCGTCCTTTAGCTTATCTAAAGTAGCCGAAATATAAGGGAGGGGGTTTTTTTTTTTTTATTTTTTTTTTTTTTTTTTTAATGAGGAGTAAAAGCGTCAAAAGCCTAAGTCAGTGTGAGACTTCAACTCACTAAATATCTCCTCTCGCGTACGGGTGGGTCCTCCCGGTACCACCGTCAGGTATTTCGTCGGAAGGCCGTAGGAGCTTTATTGCTCAATCGTCAGTTTTGGGTCATCAGTCCACAGTTCTCGTTGCATCGGGAGTGTTGCCTGCGTGGCGTGAACGTGTTCGTTCAGTATGTCTACTGCGTTCAATGCGTCGAAGCTCGATCATGATTTTCGCTGCTGCTTCCTTGAAGGATTCCCATTTTTGTGATGTTTCGCAAATATGGGACACCGTATTCGTTATTGTCCGGACCTCGCCGAATGCCACCGTCAAATCTGATCTCTCCTTACAGAAGCGTGGACAATACAGCAGGATGTGCCTGGCATCTTCAATCTCATTGGGACAGTTGGTACAAAACGGGTCATCTTCATGCTTGAAGCGATGAAGATATTGCTTGAAGCAACCATGGCCACTGAGCAACTGTGTCATGTAGTAGTCAACCTCTCCGTGTTTGCGTTCCATCCAAAAGGTGACATCTGGAATCAGGGCCATCTTCCATTTTCCGACCTTTCCCACCGTCGTTGCCATTCACTGATGCTGCGTCTTCGTTCGTCCTCCCTTGTTGCGTTCTTGCCTGCTGCGTAGATGCGTTGGAGTTCGCAAGCCAGAATATCTACCGGTGGCATTGCCGCGATCACACCGATGGCATCATCCGACACTGTGCGGAAGGCACTGGCGACTCTCAGTGCGCTATGCCGATATGTCGCCCTTATGCCAGCTATGTATGAAGCCGTCTGCGTGGCGTCTGCCCACACTGGTGCAGCGTAGAGCATAATAGAGCTTGTCACTCTTGCCAAGAGCTTCCGCCTGCTGGAGCGTGGTCCTCCAATGTTCGCCATGATGCGTGACAATGCACCGTTTACCCTTGAAGCCTTTTCGCTGACCGCCAATAAATGATCCTTAAAGGACATTCGTGTGTCTATCAGCACGCCAAGATACCGAAGATACGGTTGCGATATTATTTCGTGGTCCCCCACTCTGAAGGTGAAGACCTCACGCTTTTTCCGGGTGCTCAAGAGAACCGCCTCAGTTTTTTGCGCTGCCAGATTCAAATCCGCACCGTCCAACCACCTCATCACTCTCGATGCAGCGTCGCTACACCTCGTCTCCAGCGTGTGGATGTGTTTCGCTACTACCACCAGTGCGATGTCATCCGCATAGCCGATCAGAGTGGTATCCGTGGGAAGATCGACAGTCAGAACGCCATTGTACATCACATTCCACAATGTTGGCCCCAGCACCGAACCTTGGGGGACGCCTCTAGTGACCTCGTACGTTTTTACGCCGTCGTCGGTGTCATATAGCAACACTCTGCCCTCGAAGTAGTTGGCGATGATTCGCTGCAAGTACCCCGGTACTCCGAAATTGCCTAGCGCTTGCATTATTCGCGCCCAGCACGCTGAGTTGAAGGCGTTTTTGATGTCCAGCGTTACTACTGCGCAGTACTTCTTGTCGCCCCCTTTCCACCTATCTCCGCTTGTCGCCTCACGAGCAATCCTCATCACCGCCTGGATGGCGTCGACCGTGGATTTTCCTCGGCGGAATCCAAATTGCTGCGTGGATAAGCCAGCAGGCTTTTCTAGCGAATCGTGAAGTCGGTTCACGATTATGCTCTCCAGTACCTTTCCTAGCGAGTCGAGCATGCAGAGTGGTCGATACGCAGATGGTTGGTCGGGTTGTTTTCCGGGTTTCAATAGTAGCACCAGTCTTTGGCACTTCCAGAAAGTAGGGAACGTTCCTTCGTTGAGGCATGCGGTATACATTTTTGCAAATGTCTCCGGGCTCGCCCTGATTGCCGTTTTCATCGCGACGTTGGGGATGCCGTCCAATCCTGGTGTCTTCTTATCGGACATTTTTCGAAGCGTGAGGAGTACTTCGTACAACGTCACCGCCGGGATGCGTCCTACACCCATAGGCAGGTGATAGTGGTGCACCCGTCCCCCCTGTGGGGGAAAGAGCGCAGCTACCACGTTGTCCAT
Organism: Heteromyza rotundicornis; assembly: GCA_951394025.1. Taxonomy (NCBI): domain Eukaryota; kingdom Metazoa; phylum Arthropoda; class Insecta; order Diptera; family Heleomyzidae; genus Heteromyza; species Heteromyza rotundicornis. The sequence continues at coordinate 9,365,353 of OX596013.1, forward strand.
GAGTGTAGGATCCGAAGGTTGTGGAGCCCTTGGCCCTCGAACGCTGCTCATCACCACTTTATAGGCTTTGCCCCAGGGATCGATGTCAGCGCCTTCACGCAGTTCCTTGAAGCAGGAGTCTTTACTGGCACGGATAGCCTTCTTGAATCGTTGGCGGCATTCTTTATAGTCCGCGTGCAGTAATTGCCACAGCGGCAGAATGCGGTTTCGAGCGCGTTGCGCTTTCCTGCGAGCCCGATTACAGCATCTTCTACATTCGGCGATGTCTTCATTCCACCAGTAAACAGGTTTTCTGGTTGGCACGTGTGTCCTCCTCGGCATTGCTGCGTCGCATGCTACGCTTAATAGTTTCGTGATTCCTATCGCCATTTTGGTGGCTTCGTCGTCAGGCGTCTCCATTTCGCTCCACGCCATCTGGAATACTTCAGCATCAAAGGCATGTTGCTTCCAACCCTTAGTCTGCGCTATTGGTATTTTCCGCGGCAGGACGATGCTTTGTACATTTATGACAATGGCTCGATGGTCGCTGTGCGTATAAAAATCGCCTATGCTCCATGTACTGTGATGTGCTATCGAGTTGTGCGCGAAGGTAAGGTCCACTGCAGACCGCTTCGTCCCAGCCTCGAACGTGTGCTGACCGTTGTTTAGGAGCTCGACATCCAATGACGCAAAACACTCCATAAGAATCGTACCCCTGCGGTTTGTGCTTCTACTGCCCCATGTTGTAGACCACGCATTGAAGTCACCAGCAATAATTACCGGGGACTTTGTTTGTGCTTCCATCACCAACTCCGTTAGCATCCGTTCATATTGCCATATGTCCATACTAGGTGGAGCATAGCACGAGAAGACGTAAACTCCATTGAATTTTACCCAGGTGAAGCCATTGTTTGCTACTGGTGCTTTGTTCTGGCACACTTTGCCACCAAGTGTCCATATCGCCGCTTTACTGGGTGCGTCCGAAGTCCATTCGCATCCTTTCACATTGTGATGTTGCTCGCACAGAATGGCCAGGTCGAATTGTTGCTCGAAGATGTTTTGCTGCAACATGTCCTGGGCCGCAATACAGTGGTTGAGGTTTAATTGGATGATTTTCATCGTCCACCTTTCTGCACCGCCTTCTGACGTGCCGGACAGCGAGAGCTTCCAGCCGCGTGACTTCCGTCGCACAGAGCGCATTTTGCTTTGTTTGTGCATGCCGCTGCGAAGTGACCCTCTTCGCCACACTTCCTGCAAAGATTGCTGCGGTCTACCCGTTCTTTGCAATTTTGTGCGATGTGGTTGAACCCCCAACATTTGAAACATCTCTTCGGCGAAACGCTCTCGCGAACTCGGCAGGACGCCCATCCAATGCGGAACCGCTGCATCTTTATCACCTTCGCTGCATCATCAAATGGCAGGACGACGTATGCCGTTTGTGTGCCTTGATGACTTTGACGCATGCGTATCGATGCCTCGTCCGGTCGACTTATGTCACCCTGTGTGTGCAGAGCATCGCAAATTTCGGTTGCTGTTGTCACCTCGTCAAGACCCATAAGCTGGATCGTTGTGGACTGTGTTCTTGCCACCACACTTGCCGTCTCGCCAAGTACTCCCTTTATTGCCGATTGGTACGTAGCGGCATTGCTCTCCGGTGACCGCTTCAGTTCAAGCAACAACTCATTTTTAGCTGTACGACGAATGCCTTAACATTTTCCCCAAGTGATTTGAGGGCCTCGTTGCCCTTTATGTCCCTTAGGATGTCTGCGTACGATCGATCAGCTGTAGTCGCGATGATCAGAGCGTCCGTTCTAGGACGAGTCCTTTGCTTCCTGTGCTGCACTTTCGACCACTCTTGCCTCTGCTTTGGCTGTGATTGGAAGTCTGCTCCTTGCACGGGTGTTGCAGTGTTGCTTGCGCTCATTTTCTTCTTTGGCTCTGCATGCATTGTCACGGTGGCGTTTTCTTTTCTCTGCCTACCGAGTTTCGGTGCTGCACTCGTGCGCTTCGTTGGTGGCGTTTCAAGATTAGGCTCCTGCCTTCTCTTGTTTTCAGCGCCAAGTTTGAACCATGGCGACGTCTGTGACGCCGTATGGCTCCTTATCACCTCTTTGGCTGCGTCATCGTGCGTCTCGATTGCAGCGAGCTCATAGAACGCTTTAATGCTCTCAATGGCGTCTCTCATTGGTTGATGGATTGAGCGCCTTTTTCCATCCCCGAGCATATCTACCAGATTCCTGATCTGCTCGCCGAGCTTCCAAAACGATGTTTGGCCTATTGACACATTTGCCAAATTCGGAGATTGTCCGCTACCGTTTGCACCATTTTTGTGCCACCATCCTGGCTGGCTTTGTGCGGGGTCATTGGGAGACCTGGGCATAGCCGCACTAAAGGGGTCTATAGGTTCCCTGATGTTGTTGAGAACCTCGTTCCCTGCCGGAGTTGTAAGAGTACCGGTCTCTTGTGTTTCTTTTTGGTTTAAAAGAGAAGGAGAAGACATATTAGATCCCACGAGTGGCGGAGAGAGGGTGGTCCATCTGCACAGAGATCCGCAATATACAGACAAGGCTAGTTAATCCGGAGGACGCCAGGTATCCGGATACTCCGTTTGAGACTGAGCTAGTTTTTTGACTGGGCCCTCAGCCAGGTTGATTTTCGGCACGGGTCGTATGACACCTTAATCCAGCCCAGTACAATCCGGATGACGCCTGGTATCCGGATACTCCGTTTTTAAGACTGAGCTAGTTTTTTGACTGGGCCCTCAGCCAGGTTGATTTTCGGCACGGGTCGTATGACACCTTAATCCAGCCCAGTACAATTTATACCTATTGTAAGGTTTAGTAACTGCCGCCCCTCTGGGATCAGACGCAGACCAGGGAGCCGCCCACTATGGGACAGACGCTTCTGGGTTTATTTGTACCTACCCGTCCGATGTGCGGATAGGGAGGGACACTTATTGAAGGGCGGCGTCGTTTCGCCCTGTCACACGAACATCATAGAGCTTATGCTGACATTTATGTCGCACCCTCAGATCGTGTCGCCAATGGTCGGGGACTGCTTATTTGTTAAAGAACTTATTCGCAGCGGACCTACATATATGTAGGCCTTTCAGCTATCCGCCACCTGCTGACCCCCACGATAGCCTATGGCCTGGCCCCGTGATAAGGGAGGGGGTAACTATCTCGATCCGTATTTTTATTCAGTGTCCTATAGTCGACACAAAACCTATAACTCCCATCCTTTTTCCTAATCATCACAACCGGTGATGCCCAAGGGCTGTGAGAAATCTCAATCACACCCTTTTCTAACATATCCTCTATTTCCTCATCTATGCGCCTCTGAATAGCGGGCGATACCGGATAGTATCGCTGCTTGACTGGTTCCACATTTGGCTTTGTACGAATCCGATGTTCGACCAAATGTGTACAACCAAGTCCCTCAGGCATAGACCTAAAAACATCTGCAACAAACTCCTCAAGAACCGATTTTTCCCTAGTTGACAACGAAGACCTATCAACTATCGCCGCTACTGACGAGACCTCGACTTGGTCGGAAAACCTCCACTGATTCTTGGCCAAATCTGGCACTACACCGGCCTTAGACCAAAAGTCTACTCCAAGAATCAATGATTGGGGTAAATCCGGTATTACGAGGCATTCAACGAGGACCGACTTGCCCTCTACCTCGAAAGGGACCGAAACTACCCCCCTAACCGGAACTTCTTCACCATCAGCAAGCGCAACCTTGCTGACCGCAGACGCCAATAAACTTATCCCCCAGGACTTTAATGTGTCCCAGCCTGGCCTACCAAGAATCGTCGTGGTGGCCCCCGAATCTAAAAGCCCTAACATACGCACTCTAAAAATCCTAACGCCTAAATATGGCCTATTATCCAAATCTTTTCCCGACAAAGTGAAACTCAAGTATACTCCGGACGGACGCCTCTGAGGCCTATCACTATTTTCCCTAGCCAGCTGGTTGCCCGCAGGCAACCTACCTAAACCTCGCTAACTTCTTGCCCTGCTTCCACAAGAGCTCGCTCCCCATTTCCCGACTCTTCGCGGGCCCTCGGAGCCGCTCTCGGGGCCGCCTCCCTGTCCGAGCGCTCCTGCGATTGCCCTGCTCTCTGAGAGCATCGGGGGCAATCACGCTTCAAAAAACCAGGCCGCCTACAACCGAAACAATAAATTTCCCTAGGGCAGTTGCTCAAAACATGCCCAAACCGCTTACAATTGAAGCACCTAAAAGAATTTTGGGGAGGAGCCTGAATTCTCCTCTCCAACCTAGCGTCACGCAAAGGGGCCCTAACCACTGAAACCTCGGGCTCAGCAGAGACGTACGCCAAGTCTGGCTCCAACAAATTCTTGGATCGGCTGCTGGGCGGCGGCACGAATGCTTCCACATTCGCCCGCACAGCCTCCAGCTTCCGACCCAAGGAAACCAACTCCGATAAAGACTTAGGCTCAGCCAAGCCCAGCTGAGTCTGGTAAAACGGGGACAGGTTTGCGATCACCAGACCCAGCATACGCCTCTCTGACAAGGGGTCGGACAGACGACCGAACAACCCCCTCATCGCCGCTACATAGATACCTATGGACTCAGTCCCACCCTGAGTCCGTCGCCTAATCTCAGACATCAAAATGTCGTCATAGTTGGGGGGCAGGAATTCCAGTTTCAGCTCGGCGACCAACTCTCGCCAGCCTGAAACTGTCCTGCGGACATCCCTAAACCAGAGCAGGGCTTTTCCAGAAAAAAGCTCCACTGCTCCCCTAAACAACTGGGCTTCACCAACGCCCCGAGCATCGCATAGCTCGTCTACCCTCTGTAGAAAGGCATGTAGGGACATGTCTGTCTTTTCCCCGGTAAATTGAATACCCCACTTGGACAAATTTTCTACTTTTTGAAAACCTAAGTTACTCAACGAGGTGGATGGCTCACGTCTCGGAACGGGTTCAGGCTTTTCCTCAACCGCAGACTCCCTACTGAGTCCCTTGGATGGTCGGGATGGCCTTGGATTGTCATCGAAGGCATCATCTCCGCCACCAACATCCTCCACCGCCTCGTTGAGTTCCCCCAACAACAAAAGGACCCTATTTTTGAGCGCCATCTGCTCTACTACTTCTTCCTTACTCGCTGGCCTCGAACGAGTAAGGCGACCTAAAGCCCATTCCAACTTCGCCAAAATCTTCAAATATTCGGGCGACTTTGCGTCCTTGGGAGGGGTTTCCATAAGTTTTTCAACTTCGGAAATCTTCCCCTCCACACCCAACCTATCTTCCTCAAAAACAAACGGATATCCCGCAAAGACATCCACGGATTCCCTACGCTCTATTTGCCTTGATGCCCTCAAGGACTTCCTCATGGACTCCACCGGAGTCACTGGCAACCCACGAGCCTCCATCTCGTATGCCAGTTCCTCTTGGTTTAATCGGTTAATCTCCATATTGAATCAGACGGACAAAAAAAAAACCAAAAACTTAAAAAAACTCAAAAAGAAACCCCAAAGAAAATGAAACCAGCGTTCAATATGCTCACAGAATTTTCCAAAAAAAGGTAAAGAAATTTAAAAGAAAACTTTCAAATTATAATAATATAATAAATATATAAAATAAATATTATAATAAAAATATAAAAAAAAATATGCCTAGTCGAATAAAAATATATTTCGTAAAACAAACGCGAATTAAAAAAAAAACCCAAAAAAAAACTTTAAAAGCGGACAGCACCGCCACCAAACAAAGCAAAAAAAAATTCAAAAACTAATTTTTTTTAAAAAAATTTAAAATTGATTATAAGCCTTTTGGCACTAGTAAACGCAAAAATTTCAAAAAAACAATTAAAAAAAATTAAATTTTAAGAAAATTTAAAAAAATTAATAAAAATCGAACCGCTCTTGCAAATAAAAAGGAACGAACTCACCGAAGGAGATGACCCGAGTTCTGCCGCTAGTTCTGCCGCCGGTAAAACTCCGCGAAATTAAAAAAGCTAAATAAATAAAAAGACAAATTAGTAAATTATAAAAAAAACTGAAAAAATACAAACAAATACAAAATTACAAAAAAAAATCAATTTTCAAAAAAAAATTATACAACAAAAAAAAATTTTAAACTTATAAAAAAAAATTTAAAAAAAGTTAATATTTAAAAAAAAACTTTAAACAAAATAGCCCTACGTTGGGCGCCAGCTTATCGCGCTATTTTGAACTAAAACTTTTTAAAACAAACTAAAATCAAAAATCCCCACGCGATATTTAAATTCCCTATTTGCCCGAAAAGCACAGTCACGAAGCGTGGGATTTAAGACGACCCTCGCGGTATGGTATCCCCGGACGAACGAACAACACGAACACACGAAAACCTGATAAATAAACTTCTTTTAAAAACTACACCGAAACTGCCGCAATAGATATATATATAGGTATATATATAACTATATATAAAAGAAACGGAAATTTTCCCGACACAAGGAAAATAATACCGAACACAAACCCCTTTTTCAAAATCAACACAAACCGACAATCACCCAAAAGAAATTATTCGTACACCAAAAATTATATTTCTTTAAACGCAATTGATTTGCGGGACCAGACCAACCTGTCTGAAATCCCTCGCACGATTCTTTGCAGAATCTATTCACCAGCTGGAGTTCGATAAAATTCGATGTCCAGCAACAACTTGGCTCTGATGCGGGACGACACAAACAAAAAAAGGAATAAGGAAGAGGGGGGGGGGGGGGGGAAACGGCCAAACAAATCCCAAGCAAACTACTTGGACGGAAACACTTCACCAAAACAAAAACAACCTGTCCAACTCTATTCAATTCCTCAAATTCAAATCACTAAATGGCCGACTGCCACAAATAAAATAAAGCAAAATAAACACTAGCTGGCAAAACTAAACCAGCGCGCAAAAATACTCCCTTTGGAACACTTGTCCTCCAGCCACAGTCCGACGATGGCAACAGCTCCACTTCACCACTCAAAAAAACACAATTTAAAAAAAGGAAAGAAAATTATCCAAATTTTGGAACCAAATAATTTAAGATTCAATTAATTTAAAACAAAACCAAAGCTTCGACACTCTCCTTCTTCCCTGCTCAAAAAGAACTAAACGAAATTAGAATATATGAGCGCCTATGACGCTCACTTTCCATTTATCTTCCCACATACATAGAGTGCGGCTTACGCAGAAACCAGTGTCCGCAGTCGGGGCTTTACCCATACCTATATGCGAAAAATCTCTTCAGATTTTTCTAGGTGTGTTTGGCAAATTTACATATACCCCCCTGCACCCACCAAAATGAAATATACATTTTGGCGGCACTCATGTACGTATAGGCGAAAGCAAAAATTTTCTCAAATTCCTCTCCCTCAAACAGGTTCAAAAAGTACAAAAGCTTTAGTCCAGGTTTTGACAATTTACTATTGTAATGGCGAAGCTGGCAATACCCTCATCGGATCACCGCCGCTCACTGAGCTAACTTAACGAAAGCAAAAGCGAAAGAAAGGAGAAGAAAGCAAGAGAACTTTGACAGCTCAAACGAAATATTCAGTTTTCTTCTTCCGCGCGCCGGCCGCATTTCGCCCGCGAGTGTCGAATTTGTTTTGCTTAACAAATTAAGCAAAACAAATATATTTATATCAAAAAGTGACAATCAATAAAATTGTGCAGTGCGTGTGTGATTTTGTTCCTCCGATTTTGTTCGCCCGTCGCCCCGATCAAAAGGGAAACATAAAAAAACAAAACAAACAATAAAAACAACAACATTCGTGTCGCGATTTTATACCGCGACAGACTGTCTATATATTCTATATATTCTAAAGCTGCGAATTCGATCATTAATGATATGTACGTGGATGATTGTGTAACTGGTGCAGATAATGAGCAAGATTCTATTGCATTGGCAAAGCAAATGGATTTCATTTTAGATGGTGCAGGGTTCGAGCTCCGTAAATGGAAGTCAAACAGTCCAAAATTGATGAGAATGATGCATTCAGATGAAAAGGAGGATGTCGTGCTATTTGATGATGAGGCTAGGGTGCTGGGTTTGGTGTGGTTGGTTGCACAAGATAAGTACACCTTTCTGGTAAAAACAACGGTCATAACCGATCAAATAACAAAACGGATCATTGCAATCTGTGTACTACAATTGTTTCATCCAAATGGGTATATTTCGCAGGTGACAATTGTTGGAAAAATTATCATACAACATTTATGGCGCTTAAAAATAAGCTGGGATGAAAAGGTACCAACACAATTCGAAAACAGATTTAAAGATTATTGGAGCGAGATAAAAAATCTTGAGAGTTTTAAGATTCCAAGACGGATTGGTGCAAGAAGTTATGATGCCTCAGAGGCTGCTTATGGTGCCGTTATTTATGTGAGAGCAGAGCATAGGAATGGAGATATAACGTGTAACTTGTTAGTATCCAAAACAAGGCTGGCGCCAATTAATAAACTTACGATACCAAGGTTGGAATTAGCGGCATGTGAGCTTTTATCCAGACTGATAACACTGCGTTACAGTCGCCCAGAACTTGGGACGCCACCTATTATACGATGTAGGTATGTCCAAGAAAATGACATCTGCGTACCAGAAATTTTGATTACACCCCCAAAATCTGAAGTTAGAAGAGAAAAACCAAATTTGTCGGTGTTACCCTATTTTTAAAGATAACTTTGGAAGCGTGAGGTCGATATGCACAAGCTATAGCTTGTTGAAGAGAAGAGAAGCAGTCGCTTCAATCAGCGAAAAACACAGAAGTTATTACTGAAAACATCGCTCAGACACCATTTTTTGACATTTATTTTAACGGTTTTTTTCGATTTAACAATTTTTTTCATACAACACTACACTAATTTTTTTTACAAAAATCAAAAATACATCATATTCCCGTTTCAACGAACCCAAATGTTAGAAATTATAAAAAAAATTTTTTTTCGATTTTCGACATTTTTTATAAACTTTGATTTTTTTAAGTTAAATACAAATTAAGCAAAACAAATATATTTATATCAAAAAGTGACAATCAATAAAATTGTGCAGTGCGTGTGTGATTTTGTTCCTCCGATTTTGTTCGCCCGTCGCCCCGATCAAAAGGGAAACATAAAAAAACAAAACAAACAATAAAAACAACAACATTCGTGTCGCGATTTTATACCGCGACAGACTGTCTATATATTCTATATATTCTAAAGCTGCGAATTCGATCATTAATGATATGTACGTGGATGATTGTGTAACTGGTGCAGATAATGAGCAAGATTCTATTGCATTGGCAAAGCAAATGGATTTCATTTTAGATGGTGCAGGGTTCGAGCTCCGTAAATGGAAGTCAAACAGTCCAAAATTGATGAGAATGATGCATTCAGATGAAAAGGAGGATGTCGTGCTATTTGATGATGAGGCTAGGGTGCTGGGTTTGGTGTGGTTGGTTGCACAAGATAAGTACACCTTTCTGGTAAAAACAACGGTCATAACCGATCAAATAACAAAACGGATCATTGCAATCTGTGTACTACAATTGTTTCATCCAAATGGGTATATTTCGCAGGTGACAATTGTTGGAAAAATTATCATACAACATTTATGGCGCTTAAAAATAAGCTGGGATGAAAAGGTACCAACACAATTCGAAAACAGATTTAAAGATTATTGGAGCGAGATAAAAAATCTTGAGAGTTTTAAGATTCCAAGACGGATTGGTGCAAGAAGTTATGATGCCTCAGAGGCTGCTTATGGTGCCGTTATTTATGTGAGAGCAGAGCATAGGAATGGAGATATAACGTGTAACTTGTTAGTATCCAAAACAAGGCTGGCGCCAATTAATAAACTTACGATACCAAGGTTGGAATTAGCGGCATGTGAGCTTTTATCCAGACTGATAACACTGCGTTACAGTCGCCCAGAACTTGGGACGCCACCTATTATACGATGTAGGTATGTCCAAGAAAATGACATCTGCGTACCAGAAATTTTGATTACACCCCCAAAATCTGAAGTTAGAAGAGAAAAACCAAATTTGTCGGTGTTACCCTATTTTTAAAGATAACTTTGGAAGCGTGAGGTCGATATGCACAAGCTATAGCTTGTTGAAGAGAAGAGAAGCAGTCGCTTCAATCAGCGAAAAACACAGAAGTTATTACTGAAAACATCGCTCAGACACCATTTTTTGACATTTATTTTAACGGTTTTTTTCGATTTAACAATTTTTTTCATACAACACTACACTAATTTTTTTTACAAAAATCAAAAATACATCATATTCCCGTTTCAACGAACCCAAATGTTAGAAATTATAAAAAAAAATTTTTTTCGATTTTCGACATTTTTTATAAACTTTGATTTTTTTAAGTTAAATACTTTTTATACCTTTTACGTCTCCTTTTAGGCATCTTAAAAAATGAACCAGCGATATAGTGTAAAAAAAAAAAATAATTTTCAAAAATTTTGTACTAAAATCAGCAAAAATGCTCCAGCGAAAAATTAAATTTGAACATGTTTTGGCTCGTTGAACGCAAAATTGGATGTATTTTTAATTGTTGTAAAAAAATTAGTATAGTGTTGTATGAAAAAAATTCTCAAATCGAAAAAAACCGGTAAAAAAATGTCAAAAAATTGTGTCTGAGCGATGTTTTCAGTAATAACTTCTGTGTTTTTCGCCATATAAATCAAAGTTATAAACTGATTAAAGCGTCTGTTTCTCTTCTTTTCAACAAGCTTGTGCACATCGCTTATAAAGTTATCATTAAAAATAGGGTAACACCGACAAAAATTGGATTTTCTCTTCTAACTTCAGATTTTGGGTGTAATCGAAATACCTGGTATGCAGTTATCATTTTTTTGGACATACCTACAACGTGTAATAGGTGGCGCCCCAAGTTCTGGGCTTTTTTTTTTGTAACGCAGTGTAATGGACGTAAGACGATCTATGGATTGGAGTGATATGGGCTATACGTTGTGGACAGATTCATTTGTAGCTTTATATTGGATGGAAAAGCAGCCGAGATATTTGAAGACGTTTGTTGGTAATCGGATTGCGGCCTTACAACATAAAACTGAAGCGAAGAAATGGAGGCATGTGGGCACGAAAGACAATCCAGCGGATTTATTAAGTCGTGGATTGAAGGCAAGTGAGCTGGTAAGCAACCGACTATGGTTAGAAGGGCCCGATTGGCTGTCCAAGCAGCAGCAGAAATGACCAATTGACAAATTTGAGCAAGCAAAAATGCAAAATTCAAAGGAAGTGCAAGAAGAAATCAAGGCAAATATAGTTAACACTTATAAAGACCCTTTAAGCATTTTTGTGCCAAAAATGGGTGGAGGCGGAGAACTAGTTCCACTTATACAATATGAGTAATTCTCGAAATCGTTTTCAAAAAAGATAAAAAACAGAAAATTCGTTTGAAATTAGTTATCTTTTCTTTATTTTTGTATATATTTTCCTCAGAAAATCTTACCGGCTTTTCTTGGCTGTGGCGGCTGCTGCTTCGTATGGTAATCGGACGAGAGTGTAGTAATTAATATTTAAAAAGCCAAAAAGCCGTCGGCAAAACCGAAATCGCCATACTTGAAAGCAGATTTCGCCACAGACAACAAGCGAACTAGGCTCAAGTCCATCCCTCTTTTTACTATGCGGTTCACATGATGGCTCAGACGAACGAGTTCCAAGTCCACCATCCGCAGTATCGACGCTTCCGCCACTTTCGCAGAAGTTTTGCGCGTTCGTAAAACGACGCGATCCGTATTCTTTTCGGATATCTAAAACCCGAACTCTATCGTCTCGGCCGGAATATTTTTTCATATCTCTGCCTAGCCGCCACTCATTTGGAGATAGCCTTTCTTCACTCATTATCTCTAACTTCTCTAAATTTTTCTGTGTAGTTTTCCATTTTAAATATTTACGCCCATCCTCATTTTTACGAGTGGTTTTGTTATAATTTTTCTTACTCTTATTTTTATTTAAATTCCAAGAACTTTTCTTTGAGACTTCCTCAAGTTCTGGCAAATTTGACGACTGATCCTGCAGTGAATATGTCGGTTTAATTGAAACCCCATTAGGGGGCAAAGGCCCAGTTAAGATCCACCCAAAAACTGTTTTCTGAGCAATGAGTGACCCTAGAATACCTCTTCGTATTCCATCTAAAATAATTCGTGTATATATGTCACTTCCAATGAGGACATCCACTTGTTCGCTTTTATAAAAATTAGGATCTGCCATTTGCAAATCAGGTAAATTCTGCACCAAGGTCCTATCGATAGAAACTGTGGGAATGTTGCCGCTTAATTGAGGAAGAATCAGACCCTTCGTCTCTATTCTTACCCTGGGATCAATTGGTGATCCTATTACAAAATTGCACATTTTTTGAATTTGTGTCGAAACCACATTATTTAGCCCTGCTACTTGGGCATTCACGCTTTGAGTGGGTATATTCAGCCGTTTCTGCAAACGCGCTGATATAAATGTGCCCTCTGACCCAGAGTCGATTAGCGCTCTGGCCGTATAAACGGAGCCTGAATGACATATGGTCACTAAAGCTGTCCCTAACAGCACCCCTTTTGTACTCGTTGTGAAATGCGTCTGAACCATATCGACGTGACCTTGCGAAGTGGATGGTTCAGTGGATAAATCACTTGAAACCGGTGACCCAAGTCCTTCACGATGAAGTAGCGAGCTATGACGCCTCTTGCAACTAAGGCACTTGTAATTGCTCGTACCATCTTTCACCTCATGAGAACTGGCCAAACAGTTTAAACACAGATGCAACCTCCTTACTGTTGACAACCTGTAACTAACGTTCATATATAAAAATTGTGGACAATTCCACAGTGGGTGTTGTTGCGTATCACAAAGTTTACAATTCGCCTGGTAAACGTTTGAATTGTGGGAATTTACTTTTCTATTCTGATTTTGGGAGTATTTATTTTGGTAGCCACCAGTTCTTTGGTTAAGCGTACCTCGAATATCTGAAACTGTTTCTAGAGTTTGAAATCTTTCAGTCAGAAAACTATCTAAATCAACCCATTTGGGGATTGCTGTCTTATTATTAATTCCTTGTTCCCACAAGGAGAGCGTTGCTTCTGGTAAAGAAGTTGAACATAAATACACGAAAATTGCATCCCAATTTTCAACATTAATTTTATATAATTGCAAAGCGAATATACAATTATTTATATCCCGCTGTAATTTCTTTATAGTGGAGCATGACTCCTAAGTCACTGGCTGTAGGCCGAACAAAATCCTCAATTGACTTTTCACTAGAATTCTTTTATTTTCATACCTATCTGATAGGTTATCCCACGCCTGCACAAATCCATCATTTGTGAGAGGGGACTTCTTCACTATATCTTTAGCCTCACCTCTAGTTTTTTGATTCAGGTGGTAAAGTTTTTCAACTGACGTTAACCCAGAGTTTTGTATATAAATGGCCGTGAACATGTCACGGAAAGTAGGCCAAGAAAGATAATCTCCATAAAATATCTCAGTGTCACACGGAGGCAACCTCATGTTGCTGGAAGACGGACGATGTTCATTTGAATTCACAATCATAGTAGAACTGGGAGGGGGCGTTAAATGATGAGCTGCCAGATTGTGAGCAAATTCACCCATCATGGCAGCGCAGGCTACATATGCCTGATAACAATTTCTGTACCTATCTTTTATTATTTGTAAATCGCCACTAGGCTCCCCATTACTGGCAAAGGCTGCCTGTGAGCAGACCTCATACGCTGCCTTTACGTTTACCCACAAATCTTTAAATTCTTCGCGTTGCACTTCTAACGAAAAAGTCGAATGGTCATTCTGACCAGTTGTATTGAATTCCGCTTCGAATTCAAGAATTTCGTCAGCCAGACGATGAAATTCCTTTAAGGTAGCCATTTTTCACAAAAAATATCAAAAAACCAAAAATCCACTTAAATTTCAAAAAATCAAAAAAATTTCCAAATAACAAAAAATATTTGGAATCGCTAATTTTATTTAAATATTTCTCGAAAATATTTAAAAGCGATAAAAAAAATGTATAATAATAAATTTCAACCCTTTCTCAGTGTCGGAAATACTGACGTAGGGCGCACTTCAAATACTGTAGAATGTGAGAATAGACAAATGGAAAAAACCAACAAAAAATTGCACGAAATGCAAATCGGCCAAAATATTTAAATATCTGAATACGCTTATTTTGAATATTTCGCAAAAAATATTAAAAAGCGGCAACGAAATAAATTATTCCTTATTTAAATATTTTGCTCTGTAAATAATCAGTTTCAGTCTTAGAAATTTCGAAATATTTCTTGACTGACTGAAGACACACACAAATTAAATAAAAAAAGAATTACTCTCACTGTTGTTGTTGCACTTCGGAGCTTCGGGTTTTGTCTAATATTCCCGCGTTGCTAACTTCGAAAACTAAAGAAAGCAAATGACAGAAATGCAGCAACAACCTGCAGTGGAGACTTTTTCTTGTGAGAGCGGGTGGGAGTATGTGTTTGTGTGTGTGTGCTTTTTGTTATTTCTGCACAGTACAGTATGTCAAATATTTTTCGATTATTACTTTTTATTTTCTCAATTTAAGTATGGAGTACCTGCATTTGGTTGGTATTATTGTCATTCTCTTTTTATTCTTCACTCAAAAATATACTTTTTCGGAAATTATTTGAACTTTTATTAGAAAAGTTCTCGAAATTCAAATTGGCGCCAATGTACGCTGCTTTGTAAAGAGTTGGCAGAATTCAAAAAGAGAATAATTGTGTACAAATTATTTGAAGCTTTACTTTATAAATCACTTCACTTTCAAAATAAAATCACAAAATTGTTTTTGGAATAATGAAGAAAAACGAGAGTAAATGAGTGGCTTCGGCTGGCTATTGAGCGTATGGAAAATTTTACTTTATTTTATATCTCGGATAGAATTTAAATATCTATCTATTTTTTAGTATTTTAAAAAATGCGCACATAAGATCACCATTAATAAATGTAACGCACCTTTTTTAATTCGAAGCAGCAGCTTAGATAATTATGATTTTGTATTTGTGTATTTTATTGTTGTGTGATCTGGAGGGGCTTTTCGTCTCCGTGTCAATTTGTTTGTTGAAGGGCTTTTCTTCTCCTTTTCTTTAATCGGGATTAAAGGACCAATAATTGGGCGCAGGCCTTGCTCTTCTACGAACTATTCGATAGCTCTCGAAATCGTTTTCAAAAAAGATAAAAAACAGAAAATTCGTATGAAATTAGTTATCTTTTCTTTATTTTTGTTGTATATTTTCCTCAGAAAATCTTACCGGCTTTTCTTGGCTGTGGCGGCTGCTGCTTCGTATGGTATTCGGACGAGAGATAATTAATATTTAAAAAGCCAAAAAGCCGTCGTCAAAACCGAAATCGCCATACTTGAAAGCAGATTTCGCCACAGACAACAGCGCCCCCTACATTTAACAAATTTATATAAGGTAGCGTTCATATTTACGCGGTTGGCGTGAACAATGAGAATAAATTAGAAAGGATATTAATGGAGTATTTGTTACGGAAATCGCAAGAGCAACATTTGTATAAGGAGCTGATGATGATACAAAAAGAAAACCGATTCCAGAACACAGCAAAATTGAATCGGTACGACCAGCTCTGGATAAAAATTTATTGCTTAGAGTTAAGGAAAGCAGATGTAGAATTCGAGATGAGACATCAGGTAATTATTGCGAAAGGTTCTAGATTGGCTCATTTGATAGCTGATTATGCACATAGACAAAGTAAACATGGAGCGGTGTAAGTTATGACGCAATACATTCGTCGCAAGTACTGGAAATATTTACACAGATGCGTAGTATGTGTGCGCTACAATTACAAATTGGAACAACAATTGATGGCAAATTTGCCAACTGATCGGGTCCAAGCAGGCAAGGTGTTTTTACATTCTGGGTTGCATTATGCTGGGCCTTTCAACATTCGCATATGTGTGCGAGATGGTTATGTGGCAAAGAGACTTAACAACGCAATCGTTCATTGCGTGCTACGAAAGATTCATTGGAAGACGTGGGCGATGTGAGAAAATTTACAGTGACAATGCGACGACATTTGTTGCTGCAAACAGGATGATTAAAAAAACGATTGAATATTGGCGAGAGCAAGAGGTGCTATAACATTTGAGCATGAAGGGGACAGGCTGGCACTTTGTGATTCCTGCTGCTCCTCATCAAGGATGTAACGTGAGCCTGTATTATGATGTTAGTCTCTCCCCACCTTTTGCTTCTCTTCAATCTTAATATGGAATTCATCCAACAGACACTTTGTCTCAATGACCTTCCTAGTGTTCGGGCAGCTCGGGCTAGCCACTGTGCCAAACCAGCGACATCATTTTTTACCCAACCAAGCTAGACTCATAACAATGGCGCCCAACGCAATAGCACGGATTTGTTTTTGGTTACGACCGGGACGCAGTGAGGCTTACTTCACTGTGCTCATAAGGGAATACGGCGGTGTTAGCGCAGTAGCCGAACTAAAATTTCCTAAGGCGAACTATATGGTTTGAAGTGCGGTGCTGGCCTCATATGACTTTAGGGTTGGGGGGGAATTAAACTCAATACTCTTGACCGGGACTTACGGACTAGTTCGACCATGACATGCATTTGGAAGTACCAAAGTAGGCACCAATTCACACCAACCGTTTTTTTTTAAATAAATAAAGTTTTAACATTTAATAGAATTTTTTATTTATATTTTTTTTTGGATTCTTTAAATTTTTTTTGCAATCTTCAATTTGGATTGTGCTATCAGCATTACAATTTTGGGTTTTTTTGTTTTTTATTAATTTTTTTTATTATTTTTTTGAATTTTTTTTTTTTATTAGTTTAAGGATAAAGTAAAGGACCAGCGAAAGAAAACGGAAGTGAAGGCCTTGAGTGTGTTTGGCGACGATAGACCAACGACTCGCAGTAGGGCCAAAGCGTTGAGGCAGCAAATTGTCGGTTCGCTGTACATGCAAATTGAACTCGATAAATGAACTTTTGAATAACTGCACCGAAACTGCCGCAAATATATATATTTAAGTAAATATATATATGTAAATAAAAAAACCGAAACTTTCCCGACAAAAGAAAGTTATACCGAACTCAAACGGAACCCTTTTTGAAATTGAAACAAAACTGTATGCTGATGACGTTAAATTGTTTCTATCCTATGACATCTTAGATCAACATAAGTTGTTACAATCAGATCTGACCAGTATAGCTATCTGGCGTGATAATAACTTAATGGAACTGAACCTGAAAAAATGTAAATTTATGACATTTGCTAGAAGACACCAACTTTCATCGCTGTATCATATAAATAACTGTAATCTAGAAAAGGTTTTTACTTTCGTGGACCTGGGTGTTACTATGGATCCAAAACTTCGCTTTCATCTACATATTGACTTATGTGTGAATAAGGCGAGGGGTGTTCTAGGTTTCATTAAAAGATGGTCAAAAGAATTTAATGACCCATTCGTTACCAAAAGTCTTTACATATCACTTGTAAGACCAATTTTGGAATATGCATCAGTGTTGTGGAATCCACAATACAACTGCCACTCTGATAGAATTGAATCGGTTCAAAAACAATTTTTATTATTTGCTTTAAGAAACCTTCGCTGGAATCCGAATCAGAACCTACCTCCATACGAAAATCGTTTAAAACTCTTGGACATCCCTACTCTAAAAAATAGAAGAACGATGCTTAATGTAACATTTTTGATTAAATTGATAAATGGCTCTCTGAATTCTACATTTTTGCTTCAAGAAATTGATTTTAATATCCCAACCCGTCGTTCCAGATCTTTCATTCCTTTGATATTAAGTATGTGCCGCTCTAATTACGCGCAGAATGAACCTTTTCGTTGTATTTGTAGCGATTTTAATAGCCTGTATTCTGTCTTTGACCTGTCAGATTCACTTAATAAAACTAAAACTTTTATTTTAAATGCACTTGATCACACTTAAGCCTTTGTTGCTCTTTGAGTTTTTGGACCGCTTAGGGTCTAACGAAATGACAGGGTTGCCAAACTCCACAAAGATCGGCATTGTCGATTTTTTGAAAGTGTTGTATTTTTGTTGTATTTTATATTTATATTTCAGCAGAATTTTGTTTTTTACTGTATATTGTATACAAATAAAACAAAATTTTTAGCTGAATTCACATTCGTTCCGTTACTGTTTACTTAACTGTTCCATTTGTATTTGATTTTTTATATTTCGTATAAAAAAACAAAATACTAAAATTAATATTTGTAATCTTTGTCGCGTAAATTAACTGTTTGGATTGTTTTGTCTTTGTATTTTTGTTAAGTCTAATATCGTAAAGTAGGCAAAAATTATATTTGATCAAATTCATATTCGTCGCATGAATTCTGATGCTTCATAATATTTTCTTTTAATTCTATTGTTTATTATTACGTTAATCTTATATTATGTTATGTTTGGAAGAATTCTCTCTTGCATTCATAACCTAATTCGCGTTTTATTAATATGCGTTTTATCAGCTGATGATTTTAATCTGTAGTTGAAACGAATTTCCAAATATGTTTACCCGCGATCGGTTACACAGCGTAATCCGGATTACGGCTGTTCGGTCACCAAATCCGTGCGTCATGCGGATGTGCCCCTCGGTCGGTTGGGCGGGTTAGTGGGACCGTTGGGATTCGTCGAAAAAAAAAAAAAAAAAAAAAAAAACGACAAATAACCAAAAGAAATTATGTACACACAAAAATTATATATTTTTAAACGCAATTGATTTGCGGGACCAGACCAACCTGTCTGAAATCCCTCGCACGATATTTTGCAGAATCAATTCACCAGCTGGACTTCGATAAAATCGATGTCCAGCAACCACTTGGCTCAGATGCGGGACGACACAAACAAAAAAAAATGGGTGAGGAAGAAAGGAAAAGAAACGGCCAAACAAAATCCAACAAACAAATTGTAATCCCCAGGATGGAAAAACACTTCACAAAAAAAAAACAAATCATATTATGTCCAATTCTATTAATTTCTCCAAAATTTATTAAAACAATTCCTTTTTTTTTAACCAAATGGCCGACTGCCAAATACAAAAACTCAAACTACTCGCTGGCAGAAAACACGGCCAGCACGGAAAAATACTCCCTTTGAATAATTATTCTCCAGCCAAGATCAAACGTTGGTTCACCGCTACCAAAAATCACAATTCCAAATCCAATTATCAAAAATTAAAATCACTGGTAATAAAACCAAAACAAAATTAATTTAAAAGAAATTAAACCACTAAAAATTAAATTGCAGATCACAAAAACTCTTGTACTCGTCCGTCTGTCCAGAAAGAACTAAAGAACCTGTCTATATGCACGCATATATGGCGCTCACTTTCCATTTCTCTAACATCTTAACAAATTGCTTAACAAATTAAGCAAAACAAATATATTTATAAAAAATAACTATCAATAAATCTGTGCAGTGCGTTCCCTCGGTCAGTGCGTGTGTGATTTTGTTCCTCCGATTTTGTTCGCCCGTCGCCCCGAACAAAAGGGAAACATAAAAAACCCCCCAAAAAAAAAACAACAACAACTGTGCGGCGAATTTATACCGCGACAACCCCACCTCCGCGAAAGTTGCTTGGTCTCCTGAGACCAACCAACTTTCGAATCTAACCGGAGAGAAATCACCCTGACTCGATGTGCGGCCTAAGATCCTGCACATGCCATGTCCCCCTTTCTCGTCCGTCTTCGTCTTCCAAAATATATGTCCACGGAGACACCATCTTTTTAACCCTAAACGGTCCAACCAATTTCGGAGCTAACTTCGCTGCAAAATAGTTTGCAGCATCGGACAAAACAAAATTACGTCTCCATACTAACTCGTGTGGTAAATACTGTACATCTCTACGTCTGAGATTGTATGTTTTCGCTGTCTTGGCACTTGCCATTTCTAACTTTTTCCGTATGTCTTCCCTCAAGTCTACCATTTTCTTGGCCCGGTCCTCACTACTACTGTCCGGTTGGTCTGAGTCTCCCACTCGTCTATAATCGCTATCACCCCTGACCGCCATAT
The DNA here is from genome assembly GCA_951394025.1 of Heteromyza rotundicornis. Lineage (NCBI taxonomy): Eukaryota > Metazoa > Arthropoda > Insecta > Diptera > Heleomyzidae > Heteromyza > Heteromyza rotundicornis. Next base: position 9,385,381 of record OX596013.1, read on the forward strand.
TCCGGCCAAAATTCACGAATTATGGAGACGCCCCCAACACCTCATGCCGCGCTGTTCGAATGCAGCACGCCACCTTTGAGAGGTGAGTATCCCACTTCCTGTGGTTCTCCGACACGTACGTCCTCAAAGTGGTCTTAATAATTTGGTTAATCCGCTCGGCCGGATTAGCCTGCGGATGATAATGTGCAGTGTACCGCATCTGCACACCATTGGAAGCGCATAAACTCTGCAGCTCCTTGCTGCGAAACTGTGGCCCATTGTCGCATACAATGGACCTCGGAACTCCAAAGAGCAAGAACACGTTGTCCACTAACTTTTTGCAAACGCTCTTTGCCGTTGCATTTCGCAACGGAAACAACAAGGGGAACTTGGTGAAGTAGTCAACCACGGTTACAATATAACAAAATCCCCGACTAGACCTCACCAAGGGTCCCACCAGATCTACGCAGATCATTTCCCACTGCTCTAACTTATTTGTTCTCTCTTCCGTACAACCAGCTGGCTTATTGTTGTCAGGTTTCACCCGCTGGCAAACCTGATAACCTTTAATATATCTAGCTGTCTCTGCTTTCATTGTTGGCCAATAATATTTCTCAACTACCCTTGCGTATGTTTTCCTAACGCCCATGTGCCCCGATAATGGATTATCGTGACACTCGAATAAAATACTGCGCCTATCACTCCTGCCCACAACTCTCTTCCACTCGTACCCATCGCTTAACAAACTATTTGTCCCTGCCTTTATGTGTTTATATAACACCCCATTTTCAATTCTCCAAGCTGGGTAATCGAGTGGTTTATCGTCCACTTTCCGAACCATGCTCTCAAGCCATGGATCTTCTACACACTCAGCAACCTCCCCTACGACTGGGAAACTTCTGGAAAGCATGTCGGGCACAACATGATCTTTCCCTTTCCAATGAATGATTTCATAATCATACTGCTGGAGCTTTAAAGCCAACCTACGCAAGGATCTTTCAAATTGTTGAGCCATACCAACGAATAATGGTCGGTCACCATTGTGAACCAAACCCCTTCGATGTATGGCCTCAACTTCTCAACTGCCCACAAAACAGCCAAACCTTCTCGGTAGTGGAATAATTCCTCTCGCACCTACTCAACGACCTGCTCAAATATGAAATGACCTTCTCCCCTACACCGGCCTTAGACCAAAAGTCTACTCCAAGAATCAATGATTGGGGCAAATCCGGTATTACGAGGCATTCAACGAGGACCGACTTGCAATCTACCTCGAAAGGGACCGAAACTACCCCCCTAACAGGAACTTGTTCACCATCAGCAAACGCAACCTTGCTGACCGCAGACGCTACCAAACTCAACCCCCAGGACTTCAACGTGTCCCAGCCCGGCCTACCAAGAATCGTCCTGGTGGCCCCCGAATCTAAAAGCCCTAAAATACGCACTTCAAAAATTTTAACACCTAAGTATGGCCTATTATCCAATTCTCTACCTAACAACGTAAAACTCAGACAAACTTCGGACGGACGTTGCCTCTGAGGCCTATTTCTATTTTCCATAGCCAGCTGGTTGCCCGCAGGCAACCTACCCGCAGGCGAACTTCTTGCCCTGCTTCCACAAGAGCTCGCTCTCCATTTCCCGACTCTTCGCGGACCCTCGGGGCCGCCTCCCTGTCCGAGCGCTCCTGTAATTGCCCTGCTCTCTGAGTGCATCGGGGGCAATAGCGCTTCATGACGCCAGGCCTCCTACAACCACAACAATAAATCTCCCCAGGTCAGTTATTCAAAACATTTGAATTGATTGGCAGCTGGGCGGCGGCACGAATGCTTCCACATTCGCCCTCACATCCTCCAGCTTCCGACCCAAGGAAACCAACTCCGACAAAGACTTAGGCTCAGCCAAGCACAGCTGAGTCTGGTAAAACAGGGACAGGTTTGCGATCACCAGACCCAGCATACGCCTCTCTGATAAAGGATCGGACAGACGACCGAACAACCCCCTCATCGCCGCTACATAAATACCTATGGACTCAGTCCCACCCTGAGTCATCCTCCTAAGTTCTGACATCAAAATGTCGTCATAGTTGGGGGGCAGGAATTCCAGTTTCAGCTCGGCGACCAAATCTCGCCAGCCTGAAACTGTCCTGCGGACATCCCTAAACCAAAGCAGGGCCTTTCCGGAGAAAAGCTCCACTGCTCCCCTAAATAACTGGGCATCACTAACGCCCCGAGCCTCGCACAGCTCGTTCACCCTCTGCAGAAATGCATGCACGGACATATCGGTCCTTTCCCCGTGAATTTCAAACCCCATTTCGATAAATTTTCTATCTTCAGAAAACCTACCTCACCCAACGAGATGGATGGTCTCAGGGGCGGGTTGAGACTCTCTCTCAACCGCAGACTCCCTACTGAGCCCCTTGGGTGGTAGTGATGGCCTTGGATTTTCAACGGAGGCATCATCTCCGCCACCACCCAACTCCACCACCTCGTTGAGTTCCGCCAACAACAACAAAACCCTATTCTTGAGCGCCATCTGCTCAACTACTTCCTCCTTACTCGCTGGCCTCGAACGAGTAAGGCGACCCAACGTCTATTCTTATTTGGTAACGATTTTCAAGTAATCGGACGACTTGCTATCTAGTGGTGGGGTTTCCATAAGTTTTTCAACCTCGGCATTTTTCCCCTCCACACCTAACTTATACTCATCATATGAAAATGCATAACCTGCAAAAACGCTCTATTTGCCTTGATGCCCTCAAGGACTTCCTCATGGACTCTACCGGAGTCACTGGCAACCCACGAGCCTCCATCTCGTATGCCAGTTCCTCTTGGTTTAGTCTATTAATCTCCATTATTACAATCGGACCGACAGAAGAGAAAAAAATTACAAAAAATTTAAAAAAACTTCAAAAGAATTTAAAAAAAAAACGAAGAAAACTAAAATAGGGAATAAAATATCCCAAGAAACGCAGAAACTTCCAGAAAATTAAAAAGAAATAAACGAAATGAACCAGCGTGTTATACGCTCACAGAAAAAATAAAAAAATATATAACAAATAAATAAAAATAATAATTATAAAAAGAATCAAAATATACAAATCAAAATTAAATAAAATAATAAAGAAAAAAATTGTTTAATTAAAAAAAACGGTACTTCAAAAAAAACTTTAAAAGCAAAAACACCGCAACAACAAAAAACCAATTTAAAAAAAATTCCAAAAGAAAATAATAAATTTACAAAACTGTAGGCGGAAGGCACCGCTGCAACAAACCGTATAATCAAAAAAAAAATTTAAAAAAGTCTCATAAAAAAAAACCAACTATACAAAAAACAGTTTAAAGCGGACGACACCACCACTGTTTAATAAAATTTAGCAATAAAAAAAATTAAAATTTTATTAAAATCAAAATAAATAAAACAAACAAAAAACTAGAGAGTGGACTATCTTCGGCTATACCGAAGTTGAAATACCCCCACACAGTAGGAAGAAATACCTCGATCACAAAAAAATGTGGTCTCAAGACCCTATTTTGAGCCAATTATAGGTGGTTTTGGAGCCCTGACCATGTCCAAAATCCATTTCTAAAAATTTCCAATTAAATCCAACAAAAAAAAAATTGGTCTCAAGACCCCATTTAGACCCTTATATATGTGGCTTCGGAACCTCGGACCATGTCCAAAATCCATTTCTAAAAATTTCCAATTAAATCCACCAAAAAAAAAAAATTGGTCTCAAGACCCCATTTCGACCTTATATATGTGGCTTCGGAACCTCGGTCCATGTCAAAAATACGTTTCTAAACATTTCCAATCGAATACAACAATAAAAAAGACTTGAAAAATTTTTACCTTTTTTTTCGGTGTATGGGAGCCACGCCCAGTTTTTGTCCGATTTGGCTGATTCTCGAACTTGATCTCAGTATTCACGAGAAAAACATGTAAAAAAAGTTTCAAGTCGATATCTTCAAAACTGCGACCGCTATCGTGCGGACGGACAGACGGACAGACGGACAGACGGACAGACGGACAGACAGACGGACATCGCTAAATCGACTCAGGAGGTGATACTGATCAAGAATATATATACTTTTCCATACCGGACACGCCTCCTTATGGGCGTTACAAACGTTGTGACAAAGTTAGTATACCCTGCCACAGTGAGTGTGGGGGTATAAAAATTATAGTTGTTTCTGCACTATTCATGGCGGGGAGGGTAACAATAACAGGTTGCGATGCATTCGCACTGCTCGCACCTGTTGGTTGCATGTCAAAAGCTTTCTTTAGTGAATTCGCCGTATTTTCACTACCACTTGCTGATACTGTTTCAAGCTTTTGTTTTGAGCGGGATGATGAATTCTCTGAGAGAGAATTCCTGTTTTTTGGGGGGGAATTATTTACTGACATATTTTTCACACAAATATTATATTATTTGTTTGCTTTATATGCAGTGGATTTGAAAGGTCCTTCTGTCTCATTAGCCATTGCAGACTCGCATGATCTGTGATCACGGTAAAGTCTTGGCCTTCAATATATGAGCGAAATTTCTTAATACCTCGAATTACTGCCAGACATTCCGATTCCGTCACGGAATAATTTAGCTGTGTTCTCGTTAACTTAGTTGATATGAAAGCGATGGGCATCTCGGCACCATTTTCGTTGCATTGCGCAAGTACGCAGCCTAGTCCAACTAAACTAGCATCACATAACAACAGAAAAGGTTTCGAAAAATCAGGTGATCTTAAAATGGGAGAAGAAGTTAGCAGGCATTTTAGTTTCTGAAACGCAGCTTGAGCGTCCTCGTTCCATACAAAAGTTTTACTTTTCTTAACGCCTATACTAGCCCGCTAGGCCTAGGAAACTACGAAGCTGCTTTACTGTTTTGGGAACAGGAAACTCTTGAATTGCTAATATTTTGCCAGGGTCGGTTTTAATCTCACCATGACCAATAATAAAACCAAGATATTTAACTTCAGTCATGCAGAATTTTGACTATGCAATATTTATACCCCCACACTCACTGTGGCAGGGTATACTCACTTTGTCACAACGTTTGTAACGCCCATAAGGAGGCGTGTCCGGTATGGAAAAGTATATATATTCTTGATCAGTATCACCTCCTGAGTCGATTTAGCGATGTCCGTCTGTCCGTCTGTCCGTCTGTCCGTCTGTCCGTCCGCACGATAGCGGTCGCAGTTTTGGAGATATCGACTTGAAACTTTGGGTACATGTTTTTGTCGTGAATACTGAGATCAAGTTCGAGAATCAGCCAAATCGGACAAAAACTGGGCGTGGCTCCCATACACCGAAAAAAAAGGTAAAAATTTTTTATTGTTGTATTCGATTGGAAATGTTTAGAAACGTATTTTTGACATGGTCCGAGGTTCCGAAGCCACATATATAAGGGTCTAAATGGGGTCTTGAGACCAATTTTTTTTTTTTGGTGGATTTAATTGGAAATTTTTAGAAATGGATTTTGGACATGGTCCGAGGTTCCGAAGCCACATATATAAGGGTCTAAATGGGGTCTTGAGACCAATTTTTTTTTTCGGTGGATTTGATTGGAAATGTTTAGAAATGGATTTTGGACATGGTCCGGGCTCCAAAACCACCTATAATTGGCTCAAAATAGGGTCTTGAGACCACATTTTTATATGTTCGAGGTACTTCTTCCTACTGTGTGGGGGTATTTCAGCTTCGGTATAGCCGAAGATAGTCCACTCTCTAGTTAGCGTTAGTTTGGCTTTGCGCAGATGTAAAGCAACTTCTTGCAACAAAATTAAATGATAATCGAAATCATCAGAAAGTATACGCAGATCGTCAAGGTAAATGAAAACCTTATACTGACCTTATACTGGTAAAGGGGCCGATTTGTATTGTGAACGCCGTAACTTGCCGAGATTTTTCCTCCAGAGGAATTTGCCAAACCAGATATAAATCGAGCAGGTGGTAATCGACTAAGGATTCCATCGATATGAGGGAGGGAGGGGGTAAGCATCCTTCACGGTATGCTTATTTACTTCGCGTGAATCCAAACACAGACGATTTTTATTATTCCGCCGAACAAGAACACAATTACTACTCCAAGGGCTCGAAGACTCTTCTATTACGCCTAATGCTAGCATGTGATAAACTTCGGCAAACATTAGTTTTTCGATAGCGGGGGACACTGAAAAGTTTCGTTGTTTCACATCGATAACATGTTCCAAAAGACTTGTATGACCCAATCCTTCCTTCTCAAAAAATGGGAATATATCAATAACAGTTTTCAAACGCTTTCCTTGCTTGCAAGTTAGAATATCCATTTTGGGTTCCTCACTGAAATCCTCATCCTTGCCAACATCTAACTCCGCAATCGTACCGATGGCACTTGAAATATAATCAACCAGACCGAACTCATGCCTAAATAAACATTTTGCTTTAGGTGGAATTCTTGTAGGTCAACTCCGTGACATACCCAGAGCATTTCTTTACTTTATTACTTGCAAGAATTTCGGCAGCAGCATCGCCTCCTATACAACTGATCGTTGCACCCGAATCTAATAAAGCCAAATAAGGGGTATTTAGGATAATTACTTAGGTGTATAATCTATTATCCGCGTTAGTAAAAATAGCGGAAAGAAGTCTTTTACGAGTCGAAACTACGTTCCTCGAAAAATTTCTCAATCGACGAGTTAATCTTTTAGGTTTTGTTATGTATAGGGGCCGAACAGCGGCAGCTTCTCCCAATATTCGAAGACGAGTTTGATTATAGTGGTAAAGACGTTGATGATAAGGAATGAGAGGCCTACGCTGAAGTTTTCGAGAATTTGTAAGTCTAGTTAAAATTTTTAGTGGAAAATCAATAGTGTTACTGTTAGGTAAGCGTAGGTCTGGTAAATCATTATCAGTGAAATGTACGTCAGAATTTAAGTGAGGTTTTGCACCTTTACGTTCTCCTATAATATTTTGGGATGCGTTTACGAGTTGTGGTTGTTCGCATCCCTCATTCGGTTTTCCGAAGAGTTACACTTAGTACATTTTGGCGTGAAAGTATCTTTCTTTCCGCAACCGTAACAGAAAATTTTTCGTTGCTCTAAGCAATCATCGTATCTGTGACCTTGTTTATCACAGTTCCAACAAACAAAAGGTGGACGCGAAGAATGCATAACCGCTATTTCTTCATCAACCACAACATCTGATGAACTGTCAATATCTATTTCAAATACTTGAGATTTTAACCAAGTCAGTTTGAATTTAAAAGATTGTGAACTAGTCTCCGAAAATAAATGTTCATGCTTGCGGACTTCAGTGCGAAGTTTTGTGATAGTGGTAATATTTAAGTGCAATAGTTCATGTCGCAAATTTGGTTTTAGGTTTCTAACCAATACCTCAACCATCTCATGTTCTCCAGTTCATCTTGCAAGCGATCTGTTAGTTCTTCAATTGCCAGATGATAATCATCGAAATTTTCGTTTTCTTTCTGTCTTCTTTTACGAATTTTCCAAAGTTCAAAGTCGGATATCGTATCCTCATATCTCTTAGTCAAATGTGTGCTAAAGAGACCCCAAGAAAATGGACTATACTTCCGATGAAATTTCCAATACCAATCTTTGGCCTTGCCAACAAAAAGAACGTGCAAATTATTGCAAAGTAATTGAAAGTCGTTATTTAAATTTTGTCGTGTCAGGGATTTTAGTCTATATAGAAATTCGTCAACTGCCATTCCATTTTTCGAACCATCAAATTTTAATTGCCAATTTTGTATAAAATTAGCTACCTTTTCAGGTAGACTAATGAAACTTGGACGAACATTGGAATGCGAAGGTACCGACTGTTCCATCGAAGGTTGATTTGTCTGAACATTTGAAGAAGGTTGTCTATCATTAGGAGCGGAAAACGGCATCTCTTCAGGCCAATCATCAGGCTCTGCCGCTGAAGTTCTTGGATTGGAATTATTTTGCGAAACTCTCAGTGAATTGAATTGTCTTTGCAAAATTTGTTCAATAGTGGTATCAAAATACGTGGACATCAGCTCAACCATTTCGCGTTGAGTATTTTGCACGATGTTAGTAGCGATATTAGTAGAAATACTCGTGGCAATATTTACCATCTCATCTTGAGTTAAGGAAGGTCTTGATTCAGGATTTTCTACATTAGTAGCCAAATTAACATGTTGACAAATCTCACGTCGCTCATCTAAAGTTGGTTGATATTGTGCAATATTGCCATTAGAATTCAAAAAAAGGCTCTAAACTTGCCTCACGGTATGTCCAGTCGAGAGTATTTTGTGTTGGCCTTTGTGAGCGAGTTACAGGACGACTAGTCTTTGGTGTCGCGCCTCTACCTCGATTATTCTTAAAACTGCGAGAACGATTGTTCGAGACACGATTATTATGAATTTTGTTCGTACCGCCAGATACACGATCGGGGAATAATCGACTATTGGGTGATAGCGAAAGCGCATTTTCATTCGCAAATGACAATCGTTTGCTTGAAGAAACTTTAGTTATTTATGTGGCGTCACACTGCTGACGACATAACGGGCTTTCATTCTTTTCTCTCAAAGAATTCGTAATACAAATGTGATGAAATTTATGTTTGCAAGAAGTAATGGAAAGAGCCTGCGTATCATCCATCGCTTCTAAACAAACTCCGCACCCCGGTTCGTCTTGAGTAACGTGCGCCCCTGATACGTTTTCTAAACTGTGTCTTACCGACATTGCAAAAAAAAATTATATCAAAATTTTCCAGATAAATTTCAAAACATCCAGGTTCAATACGAGGGGGAATGTGAATGTAATGGGGTAACCACTTCCAGGTAATCAACAATAAAATAAACCAAGAAGACTTACTGCCTCCTAGCGGCGACCATCGGGCAATGGTATATCGACATCTGTCGATTGCTAGCTAAAGTAAGCAACGCGCCCCCAATCCAGGGTGTCACGCGACCCGTGCCCATGGTTAGTTTGCAGTCGGGGGTAACTGACTGTATTTTAACGGAGCCTCACGGATACCAGGTCATCTCTGTGAGTAACCGTGACCTTACCGTGTTAATGGGGGCTATGACACGGCGGACCTACTATCCCCTACACTCGTGGGAACAAGTATGAATAATCTTAAAAAGATTAACAAATCAGCGGGCGATTATACCGCATCACAACTGGCAGATCGGGCGGAACGTGTCTTCACGAATACTGACCGACCGATTGCGACACCGAGAAGTAGGAAATCGGACTTTAGGAAGGAGGGCAGGGGTACCAAACAACAAACGGGACCGTTGCCAATTATACAGAAACGGAAGGAAAGTCATGGGTTAGTGGGCTCCACCGGAGATCAACCACATCCATCGACGTGTACTGGACTGACATCCGGACAGGCCACACGTGGGGACATACGGTAGTCAACCGGCTTAAGTGGCGCGGGTGCCAAATGGTATTTGCGCTACATTAAGGAGGCCTTATCGCCGGAAGCTGCCAAGCAGAAGGCTCTGGACAGACCGAAGGACTCGACAGAACCGAAGAAACGAGGCACCGACGAACTAAGCCCACACGATGGCAACGAAGTGAAGAGAAGGAGACCTGAACAGGTAGAGAAGAAAGAGGTCAGGAAGGGCGTGGCGCCAAAGGCAGGTACCAGGAAGCCAGATGTTAGCTATGCAAGCACGGTCAAGGCTACAACACTGGCCATACTGCCAAAACTGTATCCTGAGATCATACTCACTCGTGAGGAGCAAGGACAGATTGAGGAAGCTGTTGTAGAGGAGATGTTTAAGGGTTGGAGGTCCAAACTCCACTTCGATGGCATCCATTTCCGACCAGGCCTAATACTGGTGGACTGCACAAGCGAAGAAACGGCGGAATGGTTGAGGTTGACGGTTCCAAAAATGCCGAGCTGGAAAGGTGTGGAGTTGACGACGTGCAGAGGGGACAACATACCTAATGTACACATGGCAACTGTATACCTTCCAAAAGCGGCAGGTGTGGACACCAAGAAACTCTTGGGCCTCCTCATCGCTCAGAACGAGGGACTCCAAACTGAGCTCTGGAGAATTTTTAGAAGCAAGGACGAGAATAAGGGGAAGCTTATGACGCTTGGCGTGGACTATCGTTCGCTTGAGGCGATAAAGGCGAACAACTGTACTTTCCGGTACAGGTTCGGCCGCATCCCTGTACACCTCCACAAGCCGCGGGATCCTAAACCGAATACGGCGGAAGTCTCATCGGGAATTATACCGGAAGAGGTTGTGGCGGAAATAGAAGCTGCACAGAATCAGCAAGTTGAGGAAGTCAATTTGCTATCTCACGAGGTTGAGGGACTGAATGACCTCGATTTAACCATGCTGACCATGGGGACGCATGATGAATCTCAGGATGAGAAACTGTCAGAGGAAAGTGATGACACTCTGACAGCGGAAGACCAATTATAATGGTAAGCATGACCAGCACTAAGGTTGCGCAGGTAAATCTGCACCATGCGAAAGCTGCCTCGGCAACGATCGCAAGGGTAATCACCAAGAACAATATTGGAATAGTGCTGGTTCAGGAACTCTGGGTTTTCAGGGGGCAGATACGAGGTCTGTCATGTAAAGACATGCAGATAATTTGGGACATACGATGCGAAAAACCAAGGGCCTGTGTGTTACTAACTAACGGTTTGAAATATATATGTCTTTCAGAATTTCTTTCGGGAGACCTGGTAGCGGTACAAATCCCAATCAACATCAAAGGGATCATACGCGACGTTGTGTTTGCGACAGAGTATTTCCCATGAGACGACGTCCATGCACCACCGGACTTAGTCACTAGACTGGTGAGCTACTGTAACGAGAAGAAGTTACCACTTACACTCGGGTGTGACGACAACGCGCATAACGAGGCGTGGGGCAGCACAGACAACAACCAAAGGGGTGAGTACCTTCTTGAATTTATTCTTAGTAATGAATTGGAAATTTGTAATGTTGGAAATACACCAACTTTTGTAGGAAATACTCTAATGAGGGGACTGGTTCACAATTGGAGGATTTCTGAAGAGACATCGATGTCTGATCACAGGATGCTAAGATTTGACATAGATGGCTCTCCATCAATCAATAAACGTATAAGAAATCCCAAGAAAACAAATTGGGACATATATCTAGATCATCTGAGCAATAACACAGTCCATATGGGAGCTGGCAACAATATCAAGAATGAGCTAGAATTAGAAACAGCGGTAGACAACTTTAATAAAGTTATTAATGATGCATATGAGGCAAGCTGTCCAATCAGCAAAATACACTCATCAAAAGACGTACCATGGTGGAACAAAGATTTATCTAAACCGAGAACCAAGGTTCGCAGGTTGTTCAATCGGGCAAAAAGAACAGAAATATATGCCATTGATAGGTGCGCTCACTTCAATCTCAAACGGAAATACCGGAACCAAACCATTGCGATCCTATCCGACAGTCAAGCGGCAATCAAAGCACTAAAATCATACCAGGTAAGCTCTAAACTGGTGCGGGAGTGCCTTGATAAACGCTTGGCCTGCACAATCGGGTTTGTATCTACTGGGTGCCGGGTCACAGAGGGATAGAAGGTAATAAAATGGCAGACGAACTAGCAAAGAAAGGAGTGGAAACTCCCTTTGTAGGGCCAGAACCATTCTGTGGAATGGGAAAAGGGAAATCATACTGGGACAATCTACCAGGCCTGAAACAATCAAAAACGCTACTAGGGACTTACTACTACTAAAGCGACATAAAGAATGTATGAACTTAACAAAAAAGAGTATAAGAATAATAACAGGGATCTTGACAGTACATTGTAGGTTAAACTACAACCTATCAAAACTGAGAATAGTATCGGACGACAAATGCAGGTTTTGCACGGAGGACACTGAAACTTCAAAACATATCTTAGGAGAGTGCCCCGCACTCATGCAAAAACGGAAAAGATATCTGGGCGACCACCAAATACCAGAACACATATTGAAATCCCTAGAAGTAGGCCCGATACTACAATTTCTCAATGGGATAGGACTTATAGAGTTGCTATAAGTGCTTGACGGGGCACAATAGTTCACTATTGGACGCAGTGCATATCCCGTTCAATAATAATAATAATAAATAGCTCTTCGGTACCAATAAAACTCATCCTAGTTTGACGACTAACCCTAAATCGTAATTTCAATTATGAAACAAAATAATATTGAATACCTTAACAAATTTAAGAATTTTATAAGATTTTTAAAGATACAACAAAGCACAAGTACGTTAGCTGTTAACCATACTAATAAAAAAATATTTGAGATGTGAACGATTCAATAATTGAATCGCCCCACGTTGGGCGCCAAAATGTGTAATGACCGTCGTGTGTGATGATACTGTGCCCTTAAAGTACTTAAGATGTTAAGGCACATCACGGTGCTTAAGGGAATCGAAGTGCGTGCACACCTATTAGTGTGCTCTGTGGGATATTTTCAAAACCCTAAACACCACGACATTACAACATTAATTATGTTCACTTTGCGAAAGAAAAAAAAACAAAAACGCAACCGAAAAGTGAAAATAAATGAAACTGAAACTAAAGGAAAATACCCATGCCCCTATCAATTTTATCACTCGTAATTGTTACCTGGAATAATTTGGAGATACCCAGCTGGTATCGGTACTCCGCTGTCGTTTCTACACACCCTACCTATGGCGATTCGTGAACGATTCTGAATCGCCCCAAATGCAGCCAATTTTCATGATAACCTTACATCCCCTTCTCGCCCTACATTGAACCTTAGGGACTAAGGTGCCTACTCCATATTCATAAAATAATTAAGCCGATATTTCATTTGTTAACATCATTTATGTTTTTAATTAATTCAATAATTTCAAATCCGATACATTTGAGTCTCTACTTCGTTTCCACATTGATAGGAGCTCAAAACAAACTTTAATTTAATCCGCATCCAACTATGTAATAAGCGAAAACTGCAACTTGTAATATAAATTCTAAATGTTTATGTCCTCAATTATTGTACTACCGCGTGAAATAATCGGTAGTTTATCTTATTAACGTTTTGCTTATATATGTACGACATAATCTTACCAAATGCTACTAATATTAAAAAAATTCAAATCACTTACTCAATATTTCTCCACATCTCCGACGTTGGGCCCAGCGACGTTTTGTGTTTTTGTAGATGTTTTTAAATTTTCTACATATATCTTAAATTAAATTCTACAAAGAAATAGCATTTAGTAAATTACTAATTTAGCAAATTAGTCCAAAGAAATGAATTAGATTACATTAGTAGGTAATTGAAGACATTTCATTTTAACAAATAGAAAATTATTAATTTACAATAAAATTAACAAAATTTAATTTTTACGGAAGCGAGCGCTTATTTTAAGGAATACAAAACTTGTTTAATAATTCATGAAATAGACGTTAAAATAGTAAGCAGAGGGCTTGTATGTTGTTGTTCCGATCAGAGTAACGCGGCTGAACCAGCTGCTCTGCATTGGCCGCACGTGACAAATTGAGCCTAGACTCCGGTGGTTCTTCGCTGACTGAGTTTTCGTTCGCACAGAAACGCCTTGCTTAACACGGAACGCTACTCGTCCAAACGTAGCGCAAATCTTTTCGCTCAAGTACCAGCAAAGCTCAAGACCACGCTTTCGGTATTTGGAACAGTTCTGGTCGCGGAAGCACCAGCTTTTAAATTCGGCACAGTTCTGCTCGCAGAAGCACACGTATCGAGCTCCTGGCCTCGTGCTAGATCAAAATAACCAAAATGACACAAGTTGTAAAAAAAATCGAGTCTTCCGATTAGCTTTTCTTTTTTTCCGAAGAGCTATCAATCGAATTAATTTTAATAATTGTACATTAATTGTACCGCAGGTTAAAAGATATTCGCTTTAGAAAATTATAACCATTTCTTCAGCGCAACGATGTGCTCACTTGTCAGAGCGTGGATTCACAATGCCTTTCTCTCGTCCGCTGAAAGCACAGCTTAGGAATAACGGACCAATGCCGTAATTACGTTTGAGTTGTGCCTGGGCAGCATATACGCCTGCACTGAACCCTACGCTAGTTTCCTAAACTAGTATATAGCATTGCCATTATTATGAAATCTAATCTACAACTTAATTGTAGCAACTAAATTACGAAATTATCCTTTACAGTAAAGACTTTCAGAAAAAAAAAGAAATATATAGTTTAAATTAACGTGAATTGCAATTCAAAGTACTACATCGTATTATATTGAACACAAGAAAAGCAAATTACGTTTCTGTACTTCTAGACAGTATTATTATCACGCTAGCAAGAGCCAGCGAACTGAATATGACGGTAGCGCTTGTAGGGCGAGTTGCCAAAGCGGGACATTTCAGGCGAAATCCTTGGAAGGTGACTGTAAGTAGGGATTTACACTAAGCTATATTGGGATGAGTGCGCTAAACCGTTGGTTAACAGAATGTTAACAGAAAAGTTGTCCATTACAACTCGCTGGCAGAAAACACGGCCAGCACGGAAAAATACTCCCTTTGAAGAATTATTCTCCAGCCAAGATCAAACGTTGGATCACCAGCCCTCACCAAAAATCACAATTCCAGCCAGTATTCGCAGTCGGGGCATTACCCACACCTATATGTGAAAGATCTTCTCAGATTTTTCTAGAGTGTGTTTGGCAAATTTAAATATACACCCCCGTACCCACCAAAATGAAAATTCTCACTTTGGCGGCACTCATGTATGTATAGGCGAAAGCATAAATGTCGACAGATTCCCCTGTCTCAAACAGATTCAAAGAGTAGCTTTAGTCCAGGTTTTGACATTTTACTATTGTAATGGCGAGGCTGGCAATACCTTCATCGGATCGCCGCCGCTCACTTAGCTAACTTAACGAAAGCAAAAGTGAAAGAAAGGAAAAGAAAGCAGGAGAACTTTGCCAGCTCAAACAAAATACTCTTCTCCCGCGCCGGTCGCATTTCACCCGCGAGTGGCGAATTTGTTTTGCTTAACAAATTAAGAAAAACAAATATATTTATGAAAAATAACGATCAATAAAATTGTGCAGTGCGTTCCCTCGGTCAGTGCGTGTGTGATTTTGTTCCTCCGATTTAATTCGCCCGTCGCCCCGAATAAAAGGGAAACATAAAAAAACAAAACAAACAAAACAACAAAACAACAAAACAACAAAACAACAAACAACTGTGCCGCGAATTTATTCCGCGACAACCGGAATAGAGAAGGAAATCGATTCCGTTCCGGTGAACTATTTAAGGCGCAGTTCAGACTTAGCTTTTGGGAGGCTGAGCCTAGATTCGAAATTGCCAGGTAGCCGGAAATTAACGGAACAGGTGGTGGTCAGTAATACTGAAGATTCCTTAAGCTTTTCGCGAAAGTTGGAATTAATTGATATGTCTGAGGGAAATAATTTTGAAGATTTGGCAGCTGGTGGTAGCGCTGTGGGAGGTTGTTTCAACGGGGAGGTAGAAGCGGATGATGCCGGCGCAGACGTCGACGCCAAGTCAGCGTGATAGGGCAGGAGCTGGAGTAGGTGTTAGCTCTGGCATAAACGGAGAAATGGTTGGGCGCGAACCTGATGGCGGTAGGATCGGGGGGAGTGATTTAGGAGGCCATGGTCATGATAATGCCAATAGAAGGGCAGAATGACGAATGAGAGTTGACCTTGATAAATGGCATCTGAAGTTTGACGGATCGACCAAGGATATTTCGGTCGATAGTTTTATTTTCCGGGTAGAACGAATGCGCGATCAATATGGATATGGATAAGATAAGCAATTGTTTATGGACTTTCACTGTCTCCTCACTGGAAATGTCCGGGAGTGGTATTGGCAGTTGTTAGAGGATAATGGCGACAATAGCAATTTTGGTTATTTGGGGTAAGAGAAAAAAATGTTTGGTCCAGTTCAAATCGGCGGACTTAGACCAGGAAATAATTAGGGAAATAATGGATAGGAAGCAGTTGCCAGGAGAGAATTTTGATGCGTTTTATTCTGATGTGCACAGTCTGAAGTTCAGAATGAAGAAAAAACCGACGGAATCTGAAATGGTGGAAATGGTTAGCGCCAATTTGAAGACCAATTTATCAAGTTGGTTATTTTTGGCTGAAATTCAGATATTGGCAGAACTGAAGCGTGTTTGCGATAAAGCTGAAAAGCATGTTCGGGACAGCAAGGCGAAGGCAAGAGGTGTGAGTGAAATTGGCGGGTGGAAAAGAGAAGAGGCTGAGGACCAGGAAGATGTGGGGTATTCAGGGGTAGAGGCTATTGGGTATGGGGGCGGCGGACAGCGTGCAGTATTTCGTCACGAAAGTGTGCCGAATGAAAGGAATTTCAAACGCCCTACAGCCATGAACAAGTCGGTCTATAATTTTCAAGGACAGAAATCCTATCCGACATACAACGATGCCAGGACTTCTGATAGCTCGAAGGAAGGATTTTGTTCATCCACTGTAATTTATGTTTTGTATGCGGTTTACCCAGCGATTATTTTGTAAAAAAATCCGTCTGAGGCTCAAAAAGAAAGCGGCTGTAAGTCATTGTTCCACAAGATGAAATGTTTTAAGTGTGTGAGGAGGAAAGTCATCACTCGTTTTCCCCCCACTCAAGCATAATCACTATTTCTCAACTTCCGGCCATCGAATTGCAGGCCACTCTATTTTCCCATTTTTTATATTTCATTTTCCATTTGTTATTTTGATATTTTCTATTCCATTTTGATTTTAACTATTTCGACCACCGAAGTCCCGGCCAATAGAATAAAATAAGCTTACGTTTTGAAAACGATAGTACTTAGTTATAATTAAGGCACCTGGCCTACCCGTAAGATGTATCCCGCCCGAGTACTGGCAACACCGGTCACACTAAGTGTGGTGAGTGGTGAAATTACAAGTTTCGAACGGCGCAGGAGTCTGCGCTGAGGTTAGTTAAAAATTCAGAAATGAGGAAAGTTCAGTTCTTCGCCAGCGGTAGACCCGACAAGTCGCACATCGACTTGAGGTAAATTCGCCATAAATCAAATTCGGTAGTAATTCGACAGCGGCATTGGGTGAGTGTTTCAACATCGAGTAGGCTAATCGGAGTAGAAGTATGGTAGAATTTATTTCTCTCGCCAACGCAGTTAATGCTCTTGGCGCATAGTTTCCCGCATCGTAGTTTTTTTGGAATAATTCTCTCTGGCCAGCTCGCTCATTGCTCGTGGCGTAAAGTTCCCCGCTAATAGAAGTAGCTTTGGAGTATTTCCTCTCACCCGCAAGTAGTGCTCCTGGTGCATAGGTTTCCGGTAGTAGGCATAGCATAGGATTCTCTAGCATAGGATTCTGTATCGCCAACGCACTCTTTGTTCGTGGCGCCTGGCTCTGGTAGTAGGTTTAGTATAGGATTCTCTATCGCCAACGCACTCTTTGTTCGTGGCGCCTGGCTCTGGTAGTAGGTTTAGCATAGGATTCTCTATCGCCAACGCACTCTTTGTTCGTGGCGCCTGGCTCTGGTAGTAGGTTTAGCATAGGATTCTCTATCGCCAACGCACTTAGCTTAGGATTAACCATCGCCAGCACTCTCTCTGGTTGTGGCGCGCAGCTGACGCTCGCAGTAGGCATAGCATAGGATTTTCGATTGTCAACGCACTATTGGTCGGGGCGCATTGCTCTTGTTGTAGACCTGCATAGTAGCTTCAGGCCAGTGCAGTCATTTTGCTGATGGTGCACCGCTCGCACTGAAAGTAGACACATAGGATTTGGTCCCATACCAGCACGCGGTCGCATGGTTTCCAGCGGTACCCCTCTCGTTTTGATTCTCTAAACTCCCCAATAGACGAACAGCGGCCAGTACTCCGGGTAGACAGGAAATTACACGCCGAAAGGGGCGCGAGACAAATTTGAATACACAATAATTCCTTAAAACGGAAACAAAATTTTGGTTGGGAAAAAACAGGATTTGCGTAAAATCGCTTTGGGAAAAAAAATTAAATTCTACAAACAAAGTGCGGCAAATACAGTAAAAAAAAACCATTAATTTCTACGAACAAAGTGCGGAAATTTTAAAAAAATTACAAGAAGTGAAACAGTTAATGATATGTAAAACAGAGTGGGAAAACCACGTTGCAACGCAAACGCGCCGGTACATAGTGCAAATCCGTTAACGCAGAACGGGAAATACGGGACTGTACCGCGAAGTAATTGAAATCGAACGAAGTGACGCGCGAGAAATCCGTTGAACGATGCAAACGGTAAATCGGGCAAGCAATCTGCGTGGCAACAAACAGGCACCGAAAACTAACGGACCAAGTGACGCGACCAGCATCGAGGAAAAAGAGAACAGTGAACAAAGTGAAAATAGTTAAGAAATTTATTGCTTAAATACTCTTAAAAAGAAGAAATAAATTTAGAAAATCTTAATCATAAAACGTTACTAAAAGAGATAATAAATTATTAATTATAAATAATTAGTGAATATCGTGGGCAACAAGAGTATCGCAGTGAGACCATTCTCAACGAAACTCAGTGGTAAAAGAGCCAAAATAAAAGAAAACCCTCGACACGAGTCCAAGTATTGTGTAGTAACGCGGCCATGGAAGGCAAAGTATTCACCAGTTGGATGTATAGCCTCAACCAGGCCGATCTGGTGGCGTTCGCAAACGAATTCGATCTTGATCCCTCCGGTACGGTGAGTGTGCTCCGCCAGAAATTCGCCGCGTTCATCGGTCAATCCGATCACACCCCCGAGAGGGTGCAGCGGCTACTTCTGCTACAAGAAAAACACAAGCGCGTGGTGACTGCCGCCGCGGATAAAATCACCGATAGTGCGGGTAGTGACACCCTCGGTTCAGGGTCAGACGACAGTGCGAATAAAGAGCGAAAATTTGCGCCAACTAGTGAAAGTAACGCCGAAATCGACGACAAAGCCGCAACTGGCGGGGCCCTGCCTACAATTATCGTGCAGCCCGCTTCGCCGTTGCCATCGCCAAGAAATCTCGGGCCGTCAGCGGGCCCTGAGAACAACATCAGCAGACCAGCGGCGCCCACTACCACAATGGGTGTTACACCGGCTGAGATACCAGATGCTAGCCACCAATCAACAGCAACGACAGACAGCACGACCCAACCCTCACACCATTTCGCCAGCAACCAGGTAGGACCACCCGCCACAGGCGCGGGGGTCATGGACAAGGTACGTAAATGGTTTTGTTACTATGATGGGGGGTCCGACCCACTCGCGTTTGTCGAGCGGGCGTTTGTGCGCTATGGACGGGCTAAAAAAGTGGACCTATTGCCACGATTCTTGCCAGAGGTGCTATGGGGCAAAGTGCTCGTCTGGTTCCGGACCTGTAACCGGCAGTGGAAAACTTGGGCATTATTTAAGAAAGATTTCCTCACCTTTTTCTTGCAGGCTCGCTACTACGAGCCATGCCTGCCCATGAAATCGGTCACCTCAGTCGCTTTCCTGCTGAGTCCGTTACAGTTCCATTGCAGGATCTTGAAACCACTTTCCGCGTTATCTTGCAAGGGCTCATCTACTGTGATTGGGTTAATGGCGTCACCGGCTGGTGTCGGCGCAGTCGGGTTACGGGCGCTGCGGTCGATCGACTGAGACGGCTGGGCACGGTTGGGTGATACTGTGCGTGGAGTCACCACCCTGCGGCAGCATGGGCCCACGTAACTAGGGCCATATTGGCCCTTGTCGCCGGCAACAAGGAGTAGAAAATAGAGACAATGAAGACAAATGGGCTTTGCCTTCATCGTCAGTGAAAAAATAAATTAAAGAAGCGTTCTGAATATGTTTCGACACGGTCGTATTGTTCTCTCATGAGCTTATCTATCATATTTTCAATTTCCCCGATTTAAAAATTCGTTTAGAATTCATATTAATATTTCGATCATGATCAAATGTAAAACCAATATCCTTTATTATAGATTTTTTAACATTGCTGTGGGTTCGTTTCGCATTGTGGGAATAGCGACCACATTTATCAACACTCATGGCTCTATTCTTATACTATTATATTACCCTCTCTCAATTCTTCAATGATTGAAACAATTTCGTTATTGTGATTGTTGTGACCGGCTGACTGTGATGAAATTAATAGTCGCAAACGATCTACTAGTTCATTAGGATTATTCCAATATACGTAATTTGTTTTAGTTGAATTTAATTTCATTAGCCCAGTTCCTTTATGTGACGATTTTATTGGTGTTGATGTTGCTGTTGTTGTTGTTGTTGATGACGTTGATGATAAATTAGCATTAAACAATTTTTGAATAATTTGTTTATATTTATGTGCTTTGGTTCCTTTTATTTGTTTGTGTGCGTTAAAATTGCGTTTATGGGCATTCGTAGCTAATAATATCTATTTGTAAGTATTTAATTCTGTTTCGTTATATGTTTTAGGAGGTTTTTTTTTATAAAATATCAGACTAAACAGACCGTCTGTGAAATCGAATCGCCAATTACCATCTAAACCTCTGTTGACTCCATATACCAAATCTAATTTGTTGATTTTATTCAACAATGATAAATCTGATATTATTTTGGAACTATTGCTGTCATTTGTGTTGTTAATAGTAGTATCTTCATTCGTATTTGTGTCACTTCTTTTTTTTTCTGTTTTGAAGTATTCGGATTCGATTCTTTGAGTTGGTGAACTGAACGCTAGAGCTTCTTTTTTTTGAGTTGGGTACATAGAGTCTAAGTTTATAGATTTAAAGGTGTCATCATCATCAGATTCATTCTCGACCTTCTCCTGTTTAAATTCTTCCTGTTTTTCTAGATTATCAGTTTCTGATAATTCTCCAGTCTTTATAGCTTGAAACTTTCTTTTTAAGACATTCCTCGCACTTATAATGTTTTTCATAAATTTTGCATCCATTGAACTTAATTTTGTATATCAGGTTTCGATCACACCAGATCAGGTTAAATATCAGATCAGGTTAAATAGCAGATCAGGTTAAATAGCAGATCAGATAGGTTAAATATCAGATGAGGTTAAATATCAGATCAGGTTAAATAGCAGATCACAGGTTAAATATCAGATCAGGTTAAATATCAGATCAGGTTAAATAGCAGATCACAGGTTAAATATCAGATCAGGTTAAATATCAGATCAGGTTAAATAGCAGATCAGGTTAAATGGCAGATCAGATCTGATCTGATCAAAGTTTAATATATTACTAGGGGGTGAATTTCTATAGAGCGTCCTTTTATAATTTAATAAATATATCGAATCCCTTTCGATATCTAACATTCTCAATGGGGTCATCTTTATTTATAACAAGAAATCGGTGTTTATCTCGCCAACATTCACTACACATTTCCATAAAGTAGCAAGTAGCATTTTCCCCCGACAGACGTCAGATTTTATCCCCCGCCGTACGTCATTGAAAGAGGAATTGAAATGAATTGAAATGATTCAGGGCTACCGTTTTCGGCATATTTGTTTGGAAATGTTCTGAAAAATTAGTAATATGCTGACTAAAGCAACGCTGATCACTGATTTTTGAATTGGGAAGAACGTCATTGAAAACAAAGGCAAAGAAAATCATAGAGATGACAGAAATTGAAGTGAGAGCATTTTTCCTACTTGCCTCACCTGGTGTACTCCACCGTGGTTATATATATGTTTAATATTTATTTCATCTTGTTTAAACATTATAATCATATTTGCATTGTCTCGTATCAAATGTTTGGGTATTCGTGTATACGTTTGACATAAATAGAAACTATCAATATTGTTATGTCGACCCATACAAAAATAATATCGTATATTATTTTGTTTTTCGCATGCAACATCATCGAATATCATTATCGAATTACTTTTCGCCTTTTCTGGTAGTAAAACTTCATCATTCTCAGAAAATGTAAAATATCCCATTCCCTTGATCGGTTTAATCAATTTACTTAGATATTGATATTTCGGTTGATGCAATGACTTTGAATATATGTAAATTTTTTTAAATTTTAATCCATTCGGACTCCCTATTAAACTCAACATTATGTTAGTTTTTCCACAATTCGATGGTCCCACGATTAATGTTCTCAATGTATTCGGTAGTAGCGATCCATGTCTTGGTTGCTGATTTGATAAGTGAGGTGTTGCTTTAGCATCCAAATTTTGCACAACAATCTGTTTTTGTTGTTTTGTGAAGCGCATCTTTATATCAACTAAAAAATTTTATATATAAACAAAAACTTTTATATAATATTTTTAGTCAAAAAAAAAATTTATATATACAGTGGGCGAAATTTACTTAGGCGCAGGTTGAAAATTAGTTGTTTTAGCCAGATTTTTTGATACTAAATTAAGGAAATTTGAAAGACAAATCTCATTTTAAACATAAATCTATTTTTATTTTTTGAGAGAAATGAAGAAAAATAATACATTTTAAGCGAAGTTTACTTAGTCGCATCGATTTTAATATTAAAAATTTTGTGTTTTACTTTAATTAATTATAAGTGTGATATTTTTAATATTTGGTTTGAACTCCATTACATCGGATCACATTAAATAAACGGTCAGGAAGCGAGTCTATTAACTTTTGAAGCACTTTTTTATCCACATCCAACCATGATTGCAAAATCGATGTTTTTAGCTCAGGTATTGTGGAATATTGTCGCCCATTAGCATACACAGCCCTCGAGATAATGCCCCATAGGTTCTCTATGGGGTTAAGGTCCGGACTTCTGGCTGGCCAGTCCAGTAGTGGTATAGAACGAGAAGAAAAAAAATGTTTCGTAGCCTTAAAAACGTGAATACTGGCATTGTCCTGTTGATAAATGAGATCCTTATCCATGTTATCTTCCAGGTAGGATATGAGCACATCATCTAACATTTCAATATAACGTTCAGAGTTCATCCGTGTGGAAATAAAACATAGGGTAAGTTTTCCGTAGTACGTAAAGCCACCCCAAATCATAACCGATCCACCTCCAAAGTTTCGACTCATTCTTGGTGGATCATTTCGGCGAAGATCATGCCAGTAAAAACTGAATCCATCAGGGCCATCCAGATTGAACTTTTTTTCTTCTGAAAAAATAACATTGCGCCACTCTTCGGTCCAATTCATGTGCCTTTTTGCAAAATCCAATCTGCACATCTTATGCTGAGCTGTAAGAGCAGGCGCTTTCACACGTTTCTTCCACTTAACATTTTTATTTGAGCTTAAAATTTGTTGAACTCAGTGTTTTCCAACTGGCAGTCGTAATTCCGAAACGATTTGAGAGGCAGTAAGCCTTTTCTTAGTTGCTTCTTCGACCATTGCATTTCGTTGACGTCGAGTCAATTTTCGGTTTCGCTTGTTCTTTCCAGGTGGGACTCCGTACATATCGCCCAACCTGAGAAAATTTCGTACCAAATGCTCTGATCTCTTTATACGACGTGCTACTTCTCGATTGGATAATCCATTATCTTTAAATATCTGGATTTTCACTTTTTCAACCTCGGATAAGAACTTTCGTCTGGCCATGATAATTTTTAAGTGTATTCAGGGAATGATGCTACAAAAATTATTAAAAATAAACAAAGCTTCACCTAAAAAAAAAAATACTTGCAAGTTTAATCTAAATTCACTCCAGAAGAAGACAGAATTGGTGCGTCTAAGTAAATTTCGCACTGCTGTGACATGTGATTTCAGAATAAACGCCGTTACTTTTACATTCACAATTGCATTACAACGTAATTGCGTATTCACAATGATAATTTAAAAACGAAATATTTTTGTAGTCATAATTAACGATTAACACAATATTTTTGGCTTAAACAACTAATTTTCAACCTGCGCCTAAGTAAATTTCGCCCACTGTATAAGGAATGACATACATCAAACGTTTTATTAAAAAACCAACCATCAAAGGCTATGGTTTACTTGACACAATTATAAACAAGTTACCCATAGAACTACATCTACCAGGATATCAGTTTTGTGGACCAGGAACAAAATTACAAAAACGTTTAAAACGTGTCGACGCTAGTTGTAGAGAACACGATATTGCCTACTCAAAATCTAAAGAATTAAATCAACGTCATATAGCGGATAAAATATTAGCTGAACGAGCTTGGGAACCGGTAAAATCTAAAGAAAGCAGCATTGGTGAACGGGCAGCCGGTTGGTTCATAACAAACGTCATGAAAACTAAAACCAAACTAGGTATGGGGTGTGTAATGAGTAAGCAGAAAAAAACGTGGATTGAAAGTTTAAAAAACATTTTCTTCAGCAATAAAAAATGCGACTAAAATGTTAAAGAAAGTTATCGATCGGCAAAGATTTACATCTTAAACCATATAGAAAAGGACTTCGATTCTATTATAAACCCTATTCAAAAAACTCTTAAGTAAGCTACCCAAAAGAGCATTACCTGATGTTGATTTACGAAAATTCGCTGTGAATATACCGCACTTTAGAGGAGTATTTATGCTAGACGAACTACCAAAACGCGTACATCAAATTGAAAGCGGTATTGTGAATCTGGATTCATCTAGTGGAATTGGTACACATTGGGTAGCATATTACAAAGACAAAAATCGGAAGGAATATTTTGATAGCTTTGGGAACTTACCTCCTCCGAACCTAACGTATAACTATAATCAATTACAAAACTACAATTATTTTAACTGTGGACATTTATGTCTAAAATTTTTATTTGAATTTATTTAACAAAAACAAATGTTTTTTAAACTTATTTTTCTTGTTTCAATTATATAATTTTCTTATATTTAATATCCGAAGAGGAATATTTATTGTGATCATTCTTCTCGTTGGTGTTCTTCTTAAATGGGTTTTGAACTATTTTATATTGTTGTTCCTTCTTTTTACCGTCCCCAATTAAACACTTTGATTCCATTCTGCGTGTTGTGGTATTTCTTTCAAAAATATAAAAATGTGTACTCGACTTCTTTGGTATACTCCTCAAAACAGAATGAAGCCAAACTTCAAAATATCGCCTTGTACAAAATCTAATGATTTTCTTTTGTTTATAAAAATACATGTTCAATCACATATTTATTTGATTTGTTTCTTTTTTGAATATACATACATAGTTAACAAATGTTTGATATATACACAAAAAAACTGAATATACAAATTTAAGAAATATTCATATATTTTTCGAGGTCTTGTCTTCTACATTTTTCAATTTGTAGTGCTGGACCTCTTGGACTGCGTTCCTCCAACGAAACAAGTCGTCGTCGTTGGTGCAGCAATAATAACGCAATCGTCCCGAGTCATCGCAATATGTTGCGATGCCCGGCACTGTTGTTTAAAACGAAGTCATGATAAACGGAACACGTTCTTAGCTTCTTTCGGTGATTGGAAATTCCCTCTGGAATATATCAAAAAAAGCCCCTGCAAAGAAAAAAGACAAAAAGGAAACAAAATTCAATTAATAAGTTTTTTCCTTGTTTTAATTTTAATATAGCTTACTTTGAACATAACTCGCATCAACTGCCTGGTCAGGCCTCCGTGCATGACGTAGGACATATTGGACATTATCGTCCAAATCCCACTCAACTAACCTTATTCTCCAAAATAATCTTTGCTCGTTATTCATGCTGCCGGTTTCTTTTCGCTATCGAGTATGTTTCTGTTACTCCCTTTATATATGAGAAATAAGTTCACAAGACACATAGATTTTGTGTTTGGGAGGTAGCGGATTTCAAACCACATGAGAAAATAATTTTGACTTTTTTGAAAAAGCGATCCAATGTTGTTGCTTTAAACTTTAAAGGCATAAATTCGTAAACAGATTCATACTCCTGTTAGAATATTAAAAGCGTCTGGACTGTTACTTGTTTAAATAAATCAAACGTCTTTTATAAGGTTTTGTTTCGCTTGGTTTAGTATTAACATACTACATTGCTACATTGTATGCTACAGTAAGTATGCTAGAGTATAAGCGATCCGCTGTTGTTGTTTTAAATGAATCAAACGTAAACAGATTCAGACTCCTGTTAGAATATTAAATGCGTCTGGCATGTTGCTTGTTTAAATAAATCAAACGTCTCATGATCACGTCAGCAATAGTATATTTACGAATAATTCGAAAAAAAAGCGAATTTCAAAACACATGAGAAAATATTTTTGACTTTTTTGAAAAAGCGATCCGCTGTTGTTGCTTTAAACTTTAAAGGCATCAATTCGTAAACAGATTCATACTCCTGGTAGAATATTAAAAGTGTCTGGACCGTTGTTTGTTTAAATAAATCCAACGTCTTTTGTTAGGCTTTGTTTCGCTTTGTTTAGTATAAACATACTACATTGCTACATTAAGGGAGTTCACAAAGGTCTCATATTGATCATAAAGTCATATTGTTGTATAAATATACAATAGTTATAAAAATGTTGTTGCTTTTTTCCGTACAAAAAATTTTACGACCAATACAACTCAGCAAGCTGTGTTTTTCGACTCTCATACACACTATTCCTCTCATTTTAAAGTTGTTGCCAAAAAAGTTGTAGGAATTTGTGAAAATTTGACTTTTGGACTATTTTTAATGCATAAAACGTGCACGTTTTGCCGAAAAAATTGCAACAAAGATCGTGGAGACCACCAAAACTCTTCCGACCATCAACTTTTGCCAGATGGCCACTTGCACAACCGGGCACACGAATTCCGGGCCCAGAGGTTTTGGAAAGCTTTTTGAATGCATTAACCATGTGCGACTGCTTGAAAATATTGAAACAAAGCTCACGAGAACCACAGAATTACTTCCGACCGTTGATTTGGGTTGCATCACCACCTCCGCGATTGGTGGCGTGCACCCCGGGGCCAACGAATTAGGTTAGGTTCAACATTTGTAATGTAAGAGAGTTTATTTTGAAATGAGTGCGCTCACAACTATAGTATTTTTTTCAAATATGATTATATGACAATATGACTTTATGATTACTTGTGAACTCCCTTTATGTAGGCTACAGTAAGTATGCTAGAGTATAAGCGATCCGCTATTGTTGCTTTAAATGAATCAAACGTAAACAGATTCATACTCCTGTTAGAATATTAAAAGCGTCTGGCATGTTGCTTGTTTAAATAAATTAAACGTCTTATGATCACGTCAGCAATAGTATATTTACGAATAATTCGAAAAAAGCGAATTTCAAACCACATGAGAAAATATTTTTGACTTTTTTGAAAAAGCGATCCGCTGTTGTTGTTTTAACTTTAAAGGCATCAATTCGTAAACAGATTCATACTCCTGTTAGAATATTAAAAGCGTCTGGACCGTTGCTTGTTTAAATAAATCCAACGTCTTTTATTAGGTTTTGTTTCGCTTTGTTTAGTATAAACATACTACATTGCTACATTGTATGCTACAGTAAGTATGCTAGAGTATAAGCGATCCGCTCTTGTTTTGATTAAACTTTAAAGGCATCAAACGTAAACAGATTCATACTCTTATTAGAATATTAAAAGCGTCTGGACTATTGCTTGTTTAAATAAATCAAACGTCTTTTATTAGGTTTTGTTTCGCTTTGTTTAGTATAAACAAACTATATTGCTACACTGTATGCTACAGTAAGTATGCTAGAGTATTAGCGCTCCTCCGCATAATCTTATTTTACTTTTATATGCATTTCTAAAAATAAAAAAATTAATAAATAAATAAATTTAAAAAAAAATGTCTTCGTCGTTATTATTTTTTCTTCTTTCCTTCTGCTTATAGGAATTCAAAGTCAACTATTTTGGTCACCGCACTTTGATGTGCAATTATAAAAGTTAAAAACGTGAATACTTAGTGAGAGAAAACGATGTTTTATAAAGTTTAAATTATGTTTTTCTGTTTTATTCTTTTTTCAAGTAATTCATATTTTGACATAAGATCCTCAATATCAATACATTTTCTAGCATATGTCGTTGCTCCAAGAACAGTTCCTAATATTTGTTTCAAGTTTTGTGTACACATTCCAACACACTCGACAATAATAACTAGAATTAAACCATCCACAAGTCTTGTTCAATGTTCCTCCATAATAATATCTTTATATTGATCCAAAAATTTTTAAATTTTAAGCGATAACAACATGTTTCAACAATTGCTTATTTACAACTAGTCCATACAAACTCCAACCAGAAACTTTAACCCGAATCAGTCCCACCGTAACTATATGATAACGTCAGCAATAGTATATTTACGAATAATTAAAAAAAAGTTCGGGGCTGATTCAGGTTAATATGAAGAAATTGTGAAAAATAAAATTTTTGGCTTTCAGCCCAGACAGCAACCAAATCAAAAGATCTCCCGCTAGGTGGCTGCCCCTATCGACATAACACCGAAACTCACCGATCGGCGATCGCAAGAGGGCACTTCAAAGCATTCATCCAGAGACCACAGCTGGCGTCACTATGGACCAACCAAATCAAAAGCCCTACCGCCTCTAATTTTAGTGCCCGCCAGGTTGGTGCCTCTTCCAGCCGATACACCAACCACATTCAGTCGAGACACGAGGAGAGCTCGAGGGGAGGAGCAAAAAAGACCGAAAAGAGCTGAAATCTTTCAGTTTTTACTTGGGTGCCAAAGAAAGCATCATGAGCTACTTCATGAAAGTCAAGGCGGACATTCGGGCCCATAACAAAGGTCAGCAGACTGCCCTGTTATAGAAAATGCAGTTCTAAGTTGCTCAGGCAAGGCAGCATCAAACAACAATCTACTTCGGGTACTGCCAGTCCCTCTCTACGGCCTAAATAAAGTCGTCGATACCTACGCCCTATTAGATGAAGGGTCTTCGGTCACCACGTTGGATCGGGCCTTGGCGGACGAGCTAGGTCTTCGGAACGTGTACGGCATATCGAATCTTAGCTTACCCATGCAGTCTTTAACTAAAAATGAGCTAAATGGCGACGAGAATCATTTATTGAAACTACCATTACAGCCGTATACAAATGCACAGCCCAAACTTTTAATTGGTCTCGATCATTGCCACTTGGGACTGCCGACGAAATCCATCCAGAAATGGACGTAAGAATACCGATCTGGGTTGGGTAGTGTTCGGCCCTACTCCTACAATGTCAAATGCCGCTCGTGCCATGCCAACATGCCTGTTCACCGATATAACTAGAGATTAGAGCCCGACCGATTAATCGGCTTCGGCATCGGCTTCGGCCGTTATCGGCCGAAAATGCACATTCGGCTTCGGCTTCGGGTTTTCCGAAAAATGGCCGAAGTTTTGGCCGAAGCTTTTCCATTTTGTTCCTTATTTTTCTAGCCCACATCACATTTAAACGGTCTTACTGATTTTCTTGAGACTTGAATGTAAAATTGTGTAATTGATGGAATTTCCAATGGGACATAAGAGGCCCACAAAACAAAAAATATGATTAAAATTTAAATTAGTAATCATCGTATATTGAGTGAATCTCGCCTCAAATTGCGTGGCACGGGGTTACAGCTGCCACAAAGTACATCCTTGGACATTTTCTGGGTGGATTACTGAATTTTAAATATAGATTTAGAGGCTTACTAAAATATAGGGGTAGGAGGCTCACGGAAGGATTCTACCTTTTAGAAATGTAGCCCAAATTGCTGCGCCAACATATATGAAAAGTAGTTCTGGTGCTGACATTTAAAGTTCAAAGCTTCACAGGTGGTATTTACCGTCAACTAGAACATCTTTTGCCCATCACCTGACGGATTTGTGGAGTCCTTAAAAATCAGCTACTTAGATGGATGTATTCTTTGAAGAATTCTCTACCATTTCTACTAAAATCCCATTACTTTAAACTTTACTCCAAATTTTTAAAAGTTATTTTAAAAAAATCCAATTGTTCTTACACGGGATATATGGGATAATTTGAGGCTCCTGTTACTTTTAACCTAGGAGGCCCAAATTTGTTTGTGAATTCTTTTGGTTACTTTTATTATTTGTTTAAAAAAATTTTTAGTTCCTTAAAAAATTAAATGTGTATTTATATACTCGAATTTGAATGAAAATACACGAAAAAAAATAAGTTTTTAAAGGGTTTTTATTTAAGTATCGGCTTCGGTATAGGCCTTCGGCGTCGGCCGAAGTAATAGGCTGCCAATTGACCTTCGGCATCGGCTTCGGCTTCGGCCTTAAAATGCTTATCGGTCGGGCTCTACTAGAGATAAAGTACTACACAATCTAGTGGCCGAGTACTTCGAGACGGAAAGCTTTGGTGTTAAGCCCTCGCCACCGATTGAGAGCAATGCCGACATTCGAGCTAAACGCATTCTGCAGTCAACTACGAAAAAGGTCACCGGGAGATTCGAGACTAGATTATTGTGGATCAGTGATGACGTCAATTTACCCGACAGTTACTCCATGACCGTACAACGCCTAGTCGTAATCCAACGCAAGATGAAGCGAGATGTCAACTTTGCTGCGGTTGCATACTGGAGAGCCATTAACGCAACAGGAGAAGTGTAAACTGAAGCCGATAACGATTCCACGCCTCGAGCTTCAGGCAGCCGACTTGGGAGCTCGCCTGATGGTGAGCATTATCGAACAACATGCTGTGAGCGTCACCAGCTGCTTTCTGTGGAGCGACTCTCAAACCGTCATAAATTGGATTAGCAGCGAACATCGCCGCTATAAACACCGAATCTCCGAAATTCTCGCATCTACCGACCCATCTGATTGGAGATGGGTGCCGACTAAAGAGAATGTAGCTGACGACGCCACACGGTCAAACAAACTCGCTGATTTTGGTCCCTCGTCGCGATGGTTGAGATGGCCGGAATTTCTACGAAGAAGTCAGGATGGTTGGCCAATAGAAGCTGCAGCCGTCAGAAGCCATGTCGATGATGAAGCAGAGCTTCGCACAAAATTTTCCTTGGTTGTCGTGAGTAACACTATAATAGATTTTAAAAGTTTCTCTTCTCTCAGCAGGCTAATAAGAACCATTGCCTGGGTGAGTCGATTTGTCAATCGCTGCCGGAAACTTCCACGTAATTGTCAGCATTATGGTCTGACTGCGACCGAGTTTGATGCCGCCGAAAGCCTGTTATGTTATCAGGCTCAATTCGAAACGTTTTCTGAAGAACTGAAACAAATTGAGAGTCACACACGGGTGTCACGAGACAGTGCATTACTCAAGTTGTCTCCATACATCGACGACAAGGGAGTTCTTCGTGTAAATGGTCGGATAGACGCAGCCAGCTGGATTCCGTATGACACGAAGCGCCCAATTTTTTTGCCGCCGGACCACAAATTTACGACGCTGGTAATCCAGCATTTGAAAATGAAGCACCAGAATGTGGAGGCAACGATATGTGAAATTGGTCGGAAATATTGGATTCCGCGCCTACGACAAATAGTTCGCAAAGTTATTGCTGACTGCTGTGTATGCCGAATAGCTAAAGCGATGCCTGTCACGCCTATGATGGGACCTCTTCCTGAGGATAGAATTACTCCATACACGAGACCCTTTACATACACTGGATTAGATTACTTCGGCCCGCTCACAGTCACGATCGGCAGGCGTACCGAAAAACGATGGGTAGCCCTTTTTACATGTTGGGTTGTTCGTGCTGTTCATTTGGAAGTAGCCTATGATTTGTCTACAGACGCATGCATCCTCGCCATCAGGAACTTCATAAACCGCCGCGGGTATACTCTCCAATGTTTTATCATCGATGCCGAGAACGTGGTCAATTCACACCCGTTGACTCACTTGCCGATCACCGCCGATCAAGAAGAGCATCTTACACCGAACCACTTCCTCTTAGGTTCAGCGAATACTGCGGAAACACCAAGCATCGACCAGCCTGACGAAAGAATGTGCGCCCTAAGAAAACAATGGCGAGTCGCTCGCCAACTCAGAGATCGCTTTTGGAAGCGATGGATCGCCGAATACCTGCCGACACTAACGCGCCGAGTCAAATGGTGCCAGAAGTCAACACCGCTAAAGATAGGCGACCTAGTATTCGTTTGCGACGCAAATATGCCGCGGAAGCAGTGGTGTCGTGGTAAGGTAGAAAGGGTATACCCTGGAATCGATGAACAAGTCCGAAGAGCTGATGTCCGTACTTGTAACGGTATAATGCGACGTCCGGCATCTAAGTTGGCCATTCTGAACGTGGAAATTGGTGAATCGGGGTCGATCCAAGGGGATGCTGATGTTGTGGATTTGTTTTAATATTATTGTGAATTGCTATAGTCGATTATATATTCGTCTCATTTGTAACAGCCTTGCTCTCGTTCCTTCATTACTTCCATCAGTTTCTTTTCTTAATGGCGATTTGCCTTTTATCGTGCACTTGTGAATCTGAAGGGAGCAAGACTGCGGTAAGACTTAAGTGTATTTTATCTTGTAACAAATTCTTATTGTAACTTGGTTCTTAAAAATAAACCGAACTGAACACTGCAACGTGTAAACCGCGTTAAACTTGCAGCCCTTCCACCACCTCACAATAGTTTGACTATATTTATTTAAATATTATTTGTTTTGTTTTATGTAATATTTATTAAATGTTATCTTTGATTGTAATTTCAAATCCCGAAATCCCGGGATTTTTAAAAACACTTCGGGATTGAATTCCTTAGTATGGTCATAAAGGGTTAAGGGGTCCAGGTATTCCTTCAAAAGGCATTGATTAGACCGTTGACACCAATGTCAATAAAAATGTGGCAGTAAGGTACTGTACTAGAGATCAAACCCGAAATGGCCGAAATTTTTTATTATTTTAGTTTTGGCCGAAACCGAAAAAATAAAAGATAAAATTTGGAATTTAAATGTAATAAGCGTATCAGTAGGCTGAAATCGATCATTTTCAGTTCAGATCATGAATTAGAGGAATTTAGTATCAAATGCGTGGAAATCAATTGAAGGGGCAGGGTTCTCACTTTTTGATACGGCGAGAGTTGTAGATATTCGATTTTAGGGGAGTAGATTTCAAGAAAGGGGAGTATATATAATTTTTTTACGTAGAGCAGTAGAAATTCTACGAGAGTAGTAGAAATTACTGTCAAGGTAGCAGATTTCAAGAGAGGGGAGTAGATTAGGGTTTCTGCGTAGAGTAGTAGAGATTCTACAATAGTAGTAGAAATTTCTGTCATGGTAGTAGATTTGTTGAAAGAGTAGTAGTTTTGCATTGTATGAGAGTAGTAGATCTGCTCCGATAGGAGAAGAGTGAGAATGCTGTGAAGGGGTGAATGTATGAAGGCTGTATGTAACATACAAATTCTTTAAAAAAAATAAGTTTCAAAGTTTTTTTTTCTTTTTTTTGATAAAAATTGTGGACTTGTCTTCTTCGTCGCTTCTGATTCTTCGAAACTAAAGCACGCAAAATGGGTACACACTCTAGTTACTCCTGCCGGGCCATTTTTTATGTATACTAAAATAGCTTAGTATATTTCTGTAGACAATGCTAGTACCGTTATATTATCAAAATTTGGCATGATTTGATTGTCATGATTTGATGTCCATTGAAAATTGCTAATAGAAAATTAATTGTGAACAAATTCATGGAAAATCCATCTTGGTCGGGAAATAAGATAGCGAAAGTCTTTAATTGCCAAAAAGAACTGTGTGTAGGGTTATAAAACGTTTTAAGCAAACTCTAAGCTTCGAAAGAAAGCGAAAAACGATTAAAAAAAAATAACACGTGGCTCAAAATTAACGTCAAGTGTCTTAACCTCGATTAAGAAAATTCCTAACCTCTCGGACAATGATCTCGCGAAAAAATTTGGATTTAAATCATATCGAGCTAATAAATACCAAAATCGGTCCGATAAACAAAATTTATTAGCCATAAAGCGCGCGCGTTTGCTTTACGATAAAATATTGACAAAATTTAAAGGGTGTATAATCATTAGAGCCCGACCGATTAATCGGCTTCGGCATCGGCTTTGGCCATTATCGGCCAAAAATGCACATTTGGCTTCGGCTTCGGTTTTTTCAAAAAATGGCCGAAGTTTTGGCCGAAGCTTTTCCAATTTTTATACCCCCACACTCACTGTGGCAGGGTATACTCACTTTGTCACAACGTTTGTAACGCCCATAAGGAGGCGTGTCCGGTATGGAAAAGTATATATATTCTTGATCAGTATCACCTCCTGAGTCGATTTAGCGATGTCCGTCTGTCTGTCCGTCTGTCCGTCTGTCCGTCCGCACGATAGCGGTCGCAGTTTTGGAGATATCGACTTGAAACTTTGGGTACATGTTTTTCTCGTGAATACTGAGATCAAGTTCGAGAATCAGCCAAATCGGATAAAAACTGGGCGTGGCTCCCATACACCGAAAAAAAAGGTAAAATTGTTGTATTCGATTGGAAATGTTTAGAAACGTATTTTTGACATGGTCCGAGGTTCCGAAGCCACATATATAAGGGTCTAAATGGGGTCTTGAGACCAATTTTTTTTTTTTGTGGATTTAATTGGAAATTTTTAGAAATGGATTTTGGACATGGTCCGGGCTCCAAAATCACCTATAACTGGCTCAAAATAGGGTCTTGAGACCACATTTTTATATGTTCGAGGACAAAAACTGGGCGTGGCTCCCATAGACCGAAAAAAAAGGTAAAAACTTTTTATTGTTGTATTCGATTGGAAATGTTTAGAAACGTATTTTTGACATGGTCCGAGGTTCCGAAGCCACATATATAAGGGTCTAAATGGGGTCTTGAGACCAATTTTTTTTTTTTGTGGATTTAATTGGAAATTTTTAGAAATGGATTTTGGACATGGTCCGGGCTCCAAAATCACCTATAATTGGCTCAAAATAGGGTCTTGAGACCACATTTTTATATGTTCGAGGTACTTCTTCCTACTGTGTGGGGGTATTTCAACTTCGGTATAGCCGAAGATAGTCCACTCTCTAGTTTTTCTTATTTTTGCTACACCGAAAACCATTGGAATTTCCAATGGGACATAAGAGGCCCACAAAACAAAAAATATGATTAAAATTTAACTTAGTAATTATCGAATATTGAGTGAATCTCGCCTCAAATTGGGTGGCACGGGGTTACAGCTGCCACAAAGTACATCCTTGGACATTTTCTGGGTGGATTACTGAATTTTAAATATAGATTTGGAAGCTTAATACTCGCTCTGATGTCTATGTTAAAAGGAGTCCTGGTAAACTAAATGAAATTTCATATATATTGGTAGGAGGCTCACGGAAGAATTCTACCTTTTAGAAATGTAGCCCAAATTGCTGCGCCAACATATATGAAAAGTAGTTCTGGTGCTCAAATCCGGGGCAGATTTTGGTAAAATTTTACATTTAAAGTTCAAAGCTTCACAGGTGATATTTACCATCAACTAGAACATCCTTTGCTGACGTATTTGGGGAGTCCTTAAAAAACAGGTACTTAGATGGATTTATTCTTTGAAGAATTCTCTACCATTTCTACTAATTTCCCATTATTTTATGCTTTACTCCAAAATTTTAAAAATGATTTTAAAAAAATCTAAATTTTCTTACACGGGATATATGGGATAATCCGAGGCTCCTGTTAGTTTTGACCTAGGAGGCCCAAATTTGTTTGTGAATTCTTTTGGTTACTTTTATTATTTATTTAAATAAAATTTTAGTTCCTTAAAAAACTAAATGTGTATTTATACACTCGAATTTGAATGAAAATACACAAAAAAACAAGTTTCTAATGGTTTTTTATTTAAGTATCGGCTTCGGCTTCGGTATAGGCCTTCGGCGTTGGCCGAAGTAATAGGCTGCCAATTGACCTTCGGCATCGGCTTCGGCCTGAAAATGCTTATCGGTCGGGCTCTAATAATCATGGACGACGAAACATATGTAAAACTGGATCTAAAACAGCTTCCAGGACAGCAATTTTATGCTTCGGAGAAACTTTGTGGTGTCCCTACAAAATTTAAGTATAAGAAGGTTGATAAATTTGCCAAGAAAGTTATGATATGGCAAGTTATATGCAGTTGTGGTCTCAAGAGTCGTGCGTATGTCACATCTACAACAATGACGTCAGAAATATACATGAAAGAGTGTCTGGAGAAGCGTTTAATGCCTTTTATACGTCACCACCGTTCTTCCGTAATGTTTTGGCCAGATTTAGCGAGTATTAACTACTCGAAAAAAACTATGAACTGATATCAAACAAATAATGTTAATATTGTGCCAAAAGAGTTCAACCCACCGAATTGTCCTCAGTTGCGCCCAATTGAAAAATATTGGGCAATTGTTAAACATAAATTGAAAAAGAGTGGTGGATTGATAAAAAAGGTGAATCAATGTCACTTAAGTGGAATAAGTTTGCTGCACAGGTCACCAGAGCGGATGTTCAACGCCTGACGTTGCATATCAAGAGGCATGCCAGAAATTTCATACATAAAAATGAATTATAAAATAAGTGGTATATTTTTTGGAAGCTTAATAAACACCCTTTCGTTAATGTGTAACAACATTCTTCTAAGATTATTTGTTTAAAAGATATAACATATTTTGTGCGTACAGATTTTGCGTGAACCGTGCTTTATGATCAATACTTAAATTTGTGTTACATACCGCTTTTATCCATGTTCCCTATGTATTTTGCCAAGCCAAATCCAAAAATAATAATGAAAATTGGACAAAAATTTAATTTTTGGTGCGTACTGTAAAAATTTCATTATTATTTTCGTATTCAGCGTGCCAAAATACATAAGAATTTGTCTATCAAATATATTTAACACACAAAATGTTCAGTTTGGTCGATCAGTGTAATCTTTGTTATTTATTTGTTATATTTTTCGTATCAAACCGAAAACGATATTTTATTTTTCGGCCGAATCCGAAACACGGCCGAAACAGTTTTTTTTTGGCCGAAGAGCCGAAAATCCGTAACCGAATTTCGGTCGGTCTCTATACTATATATTAAACCGCCTCAAAAAAAAAGTAGTCCGGGTCAACTCCTGGAAATGTACTTTGGTCTATTTTATGATGATTCTCAAAATATTTCGGCTTCAGCAACTGTAATCCGTGAGCTGACAATTTACAAAAAACCTCTACAAATCATGTTTTTTACATGCACGTACTTCTTTATATTGCTTTTGGTCAAATAAATTTTGTTTGGTTTCGATTAAAAAGTGACAGAAATAAGGGAATTCGACCCTCTAAATGTGTTTAAGAAAAATGTTTTTCATGTTATAACGTTTTTTTTTTGCGTGTTCTTAGATTTCAGAAATAAAGTTGATTGTGAATATTTATTATTCAAACCACAATCTTAAAGTAAATTCAAAATTATTAGTTCTGAAATTTTATTATTATATGTCGGGGTTTAATGAAATAGCTACAAAGTTCTGATGGAATTCAGTTTTTAAATTTGTGAAGTATACTTCGTGGGTTTTTCTGTACTATTTTTCAGAACCAAAAAAGCAAAAAAAATAAAAATGCTTTAAAACTAGAGAGTGGACTATCTTCGGCTATACCGAAGCTGAAATACCCCCACACAGTAGGAAGAAGTACCTTGAACATAAAAAATTGTGGTCTCAAGACCCTATTTTGAGCCAATTATAGGTGGTTTTGGAGCCCGGACCATGTCCAAAATCCATTTCTAAAAATTTCCAATTAAATCCACAAAAAAAAAAAAAAATTGGTCTTAAGACCCCATTTAGACCCTTATATATGTGGCTGCGGAACCTCGGACCATGTCAAAAATACGTTTCTAAACATTTCCAATCGAATACAACAATAAAAAATTTTTACCTTTTTTTTCGGTGTATGCACTGAAAAAAAAGACAGCTTTAAAACCAAGTAAATTTGGTATTTGATTAAAAGACAAATTTTTTCCTCAATTTAAGGAATTTTTCCTGAATTTAAGTAAAAGTGCCTTAAAACGGAAATTACCGCCTCTTTAAAACAAATTTACATTTATCTTTATTTCAAAGACAGCTGATTTTACTAATTATGAGTAAATTTAACCTTTATTTAAAGGAATTCGTTTTTAATATAGGGAAAATAAAATTTTTTTAGTATACGTGTCCTCAATTTTGGTATTTATTCCTTAATATTAAGAAATATATTTTTTTTTTTAATTCAAAGAACATTTTACTTACTTTTAGTAAAAATCTTTGTTTTTAAGAAAGATATTTTTATAAATTGAAAGTAAGATTCAGGTTTTTTTTAAAAAGTGAGTATTTCAAAATAGAAATTGCTAAAAATAGAATTGATTTAAATAATAAAAAACAAATATTTCGCATAAATATAAATTTTTGAATACCCGTGCGGGAGTTGAACCCGATACCTTTTGATAGTGAAGCGGAGGTCTTAACCACTGCACCACAGCAGCTGCTGATTTTACTAATTTTTAGTAAATTTTTACTTTATTTAAAGAAGTTTGTTTTTAATACAAGGAAAAAAATTGTTTTGTATACGTCTAATGTAGTTTTCCAAAATTTTTAGAAATTTCTAGAAATAGAATTGATATAAATAAAAAAAAATATTTGGCATGAATATATATTTCTGCTTGCCCCAGGCGAGAGTCGAACCTGATACCTTTTGATCGGGAAGCAAAGGTCCTAGCCACTGCACCACGGCCGCCGCTGGTGTGAAACGTAGTGAAAATTAGACGGCAGCGCAATTATGCTGTCTATAGCACAGTCTGTTGATTGGTCTTGTCATAACGCCAAAGGTCGCAGGTTCGAATCCCACCGAAGTGAAATCGTAAGTACATGTTTCTTATCACTATAAATTGTAAATTTAATTTAAGTTTTAAGTTAATAAAATGAAATGTGATTTTAAAAAATATAAAATAAAAAGAAAAAAAAATATAAAAAAATGAACAAATAAAATAAAAAAAAATTTTTGGAGAAATTTCGTCTTAAAAACGAAGAAAAACTTACAAGAATTAAAGAACTTTTTACTAAATTGAAAGAAATATTCCTGTTATGAAAGAAATAAGTATTAAATTTAAAGTCAAAATATATACTCATCTTAAGTAAATGTGTTCCCTAATTTCAAAGCTATCATGACTTTAGTGCTGTTTCATTCCCCTTTTTTCTTTGGATTAAGGCATTTTTCCTTAACTGGAGTACACTTTTTTTTCAGTGTGGGAGCCACGCCCAGTTTTTGTCCGATTTGGCTGATTCTCGAACTTGATCTCAGTATTCACGAGAAAAACATGTAAAAAAAGTTTCAAGTCGATATCTTCAAAACTGCGACCGCTATCGTGCGGACGGACAGACGGACAGACGGACAGACGGACGGACAGACAGACGGACATCGCTAAATCGACTCAGGAGGTGATACTGATCAAGAATATATATACTTTTCCATACCGGACACGCCTCCTTATGGGCGTTACAAACGTTGTGACAAAGTTAGTATACCCTGCCACAGTGAGTGTGGGGGTATAAAAATCGTTAAAATATGGGATTTTTGCTGGTTTGTGCAGTTTTTCAATGCCTATTGTTTCATAAAGTTTATTTGACCCGCAGCAGTATAAAAAAGTAAAAAACATGATTTATAGAGGTTTTTCGTAAATTGTCCAGCTCACGGATTACATTTATTTATTTACTTATTTATTTATTTATTTATTTATTTATTTATTTATTTATTTATTTATTTATTTATTTATTTATTTATTTATTTATTTATTTATTTATTTATTTATTTATTTATTTATTTATTTATTTATTTATTTATTTATTTATTTATTTATTTATTTATTTATTTATTTATTTATTTATTTATTTATTTATTTATTTATTTATTTATTTATTTATTTATTTATTTATTTATTTATTTATTTATTTATTTATTTATTTATTTATTTATTTATTTATTTATTTATTTATTTATTTATTTATTTATTTATTTATTTATTTATTTATTTATTTATTTATTTATTTATTTATTTATTTATTTATTTATTACAGCTTCTAGTTGAGCCTAATTCCAAAAAATACAAATTTTAATATAAAATTCACCTTATAGCTAATGTTTTACAATACGTGTATAACTTAGTTTTAAATACGTTTACATTATCACAATTTTTAATTTCATCTGGCAGTTCATTATAACATTTCAAACCCTTGTAAATTATGTTCCGTTTATCGGCCTCTGTTCTAAACATTGGTAATCTGAAATTATTTCCACTTCTTGTTTCTATTGAATGCACTTCATTCACGTATGTTAAATTATTTCTTTAGTAATCTTCCATTTTTAATGTTGAAAATAAATTTCATGGTATAGAAAAAAATCGTTTGCTTTATACTAAAAAAAAGGAAACTATTAGTTTTTTTTATGTAGTGCATACGTGAATTATTGAGCTCACAAAAATACAATACTTTAAGTTGTAAACATAAAATACAATAAATTATTAACAAAATAGAAGTGGCCGGAATTGGGTACCACTAAAAAGTGAAGTGTTCCGAATTCCGTCCAGTGGCCGGAACTTCGGTGTTTTCAAGCTTGTCACATTAATGTTTCTAAACAATATATTTTACTCAATATGAATTTTTTTTCTTTTTTTATTCGATTGTTTACACATTTATCTACACAAGGACCTAAATCCGTCATAGGCTCTTTGTTACAGATTTTATGCAATCAGCTTTTCAATTCTAACATACTTATGTAAATTTCTTAAGAAAAGGCAGTTTTGACTCTGTGAACATTTAATTGTAATGTCGTTTTTAATTGATCTTTTACATGAAGAAGCTTCAAAATTTAAGTTCTTTATGCCTTTCATATAGAAAATGAAGTGCTCCGGAATCCGGCCAGTGGCCGGTACTTCGAATTTATAACTTCATCTATTTCTTGTCCATTATTTTTTTATGGGTCTTAACTAATTGATTGCAAAAATAATTTGAAAATAGTGGGCGCAACAACAAGAAAACTCTCAATTGTGGCGGAGGGTGCAGCTGTGTCAGATTTGGCTTAAATGTACTTGAGGGCCCATTCGATTTTTGCCCTTCTTTTATTTTTGTATTATGTATTTTGACGTCCTAAAACCGAATCTGCATATATATTTGTTCGGAAAAATCTACTTTCTGAGATATAAAGTTTAAAAGTAACGATTTTTCTCATATAAAGTGTTCAATTTGTTCTTCATTTTCCTGTATAATTGGTGACTTTTGAAAAGGTGTCTTCACTAATTTTGGGCACTATTTTTTTTTTGATACTTTTTAAACATCACAACAATATCACAACTAGTTTAATACAGTTACATGTTGTTGTTGTTGTAATATTTCAATGCTTATTGTAGCTTTGTTGTAATGTTTCGGTGCTTATTGCAGCTTTGTTGTTGTAATGTTTCCAATGACCTTTCCAATGATACCAATATAGATTCAATAAATTTTGACTAAGAGCCACTGTACATAGAAAAGAATATGCAAAATACTTCAACCTTCATTCAATTTTAAAAAAATAAATTATTTTGCAAATCAATAGCATTTTGTAACCTAATTTGTCTTTGAAAATCTGGTTGGCCGGAATTAGGAGCACAGGTGGCCGGAATTTGGAACAACTGAAATCAGTGGCCGGAATTAGGAGCATTTTTTTTTGTTTCGCTCGCAAGAGTTAAAATTATTTTTTTTTATTAGAAACCTCAAACATTTGGAAAAAACATTTATATTTAATAAAAGTTAATAACCGAGACTATGTGATAAAAATATCCGTTCCTGTTTTTGAATGTTTTAAATGGATCTTCCAGAACATTTAATTTGGCCTGGCGATCAGTGGCCGGAATTCGGTACACTTACGTTAATCCAGTTTAAATTATTTAACATTTCTCTTCGTTTTTTTAGTATAAATTTCATTGCTCTATTCTGTAGCTTTTGTCACTTATCAATTTGACTATCAACAATTATAAATAACACAGAGGGACTATAAATAAAATGAGGTTCAATAATAGATCGATATACAACCATCTTTAGATCTTTTCTTAAATGTTTACAAGTTCTTTACATGAAACCATTTTTTTTTTGCTATTTTAATAACAGTATAATTAATAAGTTCATTGCATTTTAATTTACTATCAATTTGAATACCTAGGTAATTTATAACTTCTGCTTTCTAAATTGTTTCGTTATTTACATTTAGATCCATAGTTTCGTTTATAATATTTCTCGTGGTAACCATATATCTAGTTTTTTTGACATTTAGTTTAAGATTGTCTCTTCTCATGGAATGTGCGGACGTGAAAAATTTAGCTCCATAATATTTACGAAAATTATAGTGACAAAAACACAAAAAAAAAATCGAAATTTGTGCGGGACCTGTGCGCGGAAAAAGCGCACAACAGTCTCGCATTAGTCTCGGCACTGACTGTCAAAGGCCAAATAAATAATCCATAAACAAAATTAAAAAGTGATCAATATGATGAGAACGCCGCCACTTGATTCAATCTCACAAACCGGTTTGTCGGAAAACACTAACAATGCTGAAGCACCCGCGAAAGCGTCGCAGTCAAAAGCCTCTGCATTCTCTGAGAAGGCATCGCAACTCACTCTTGTGTTTCCTGCTAACAATGCTATTCTAGCTGAAAACACTATTTTGAAGAGTCGCTCTGCAGAGGCGCTCTTCGTAAGCTCTCTCACATCACCATCTGTTCCTTGGCGAGAACAATGCGAAACCCCAACACGCTGACCCCAGCAGAAAACGGAAATGGCAGCAGCCGCAGCATCTAAATCGACTTTGGCAAGTACAAATTCTCTTAATACCTTTACGCCAGACCCTCTCAATAAATTTACAGAGAATCAAAAGTCTGTTCATAAGCCCCAGTCAGCGAAAAAAGTCAATAAAATTAATTCTCTCGAGCAGACTACTGCAGGTTCGGCAGTGCAGACAGGCATGCACCGCTACCTGCAAAAACCAGACCCTACAATGCAAAAACGCCAAGCGACCCCTCCAGAAAATACTAATACGCCTAAGATTTTTAAATCCAAATCGAATATCCAGCCCGTAAATCTTGGCCAAAATAGATATTCTTTATT
Organism: Heteromyza rotundicornis; assembly: GCA_951394025.1. Classification (NCBI taxonomy): domain Eukaryota; kingdom Metazoa; phylum Arthropoda; class Insecta; order Diptera; family Heleomyzidae; genus Heteromyza; species Heteromyza rotundicornis. The sequence continues at coordinate 9,428,170 of OX596013.1, forward strand.
GTATGAAGAAGAAAATTCAGACCCTAAACCCAAAACGTCGAAAATTTCAGGTCAGATCTGTATCTAACATAAAAAACAGAGATAAGTTACCCCAACCCCTCTTCCGCATTGAACTCGAATTTCACCCCAAGACTCTAAAAAAAGGCGAACCCCACCCCATATATAATCTGCGGTATTTATTACACCGTAAAGTCAGTGTTGAGGAGCCACGTAAAAGCCGTGGTCCAATACAATGCCAAAATTGCCAGGAATTTGGCCACACAAAAAAATATTGTACGCTTCCCAGTGTTTGTGTTATTTGTGGTGACTTGCACCAGACCCAATTATGCCCGAAATCTAGGAACGATGCAGCCGTTAGACATTGTAGTAACTGTGGTAAAAATCACACTGCAAATTATAAAGGATGTGTAGTCTATAAAACACTTAAAAATAAGTTTTCTTCCCAAACGAAGCCCTTCAGGGCAACAACTGCGACGATGTCAAACCCAACTCCAGCCAATATTGCCCAGATAAAATCATACCCACCACTCCAAGGGAATGGAGCTATGATTGCACCACAACAACAACCATTTTCATATGCAAATGTACTCAAAGGCAATAACCAAGACCCACCAGTTATTCAACCCGCTCAACAGAACATTGGCCTTGAACAAACACTCCAGATGTTTATGCAAAACATGTCGCAGTTTATGAACGGCATGCAAACTATGATGCAAGAGATGTTACGCAATCAAAACATGCTAATCCAGACCCTTATAAATAATAAACCATGAATACGAAAAAAATATCCTTCTGGAACGCGAATGGCTTATGCCAACATAAATTGGAACTTATACAATTCCTCAATTCATACTGTATAGATGTAATGCTAATTTCAGAGACCCATTTGACCCAAAAACACATTTTTAATATACCCGGATACAAGTTGTATGACACTAAACACCCAGGTGGTAAAGCTCGAGGCGGATCAGCGATTCTAATTAAAGACAGAATCAAACACTATGTTTTACATGAATTTTGCACCGAGTATTTGCAAGCCACCAGCATATGCCTTGATGAATACATAAAAGGACTAACAATATCGGCAATTTACTGTCCACCCAGCTCCAAAATAACTGAACAGCAATTTCAGACATTTTTTGCAACCCTTGGCCCAAAATTTCTCGTAGCTGGAGATTTTAATGCCAAACACACTTATTGGGGCTCTCGTCTGATTTCGCCCAAAGGAAGATTACTATGGAATACTACCAGCAGACTCGGCCTTGATGTGGTTTCGTCAGGCACGCCAACATACTGGCCATCAGACAGACGCAAAATTCCATATGTTATTGATTTTGCAGTAATCAAAACCCTTAAACGAACCCAACTAACCATTGAGTCTTCAGTGGAACTCTCGTCTGACCACACACCCACCCGATAAACTCACCAGTATGTATACGAATTGGCTTAAATTCAGAAAATATATAAGTTCACACATTACCCTGCATGTGTCACTGGAAACTGAGGAGCAACTGTAACTTTACCCTTCTACTGACAAACGCAGCACTGGCAGCTACCCCAAAAATCAATAACACTACCCAAAAAAAGGAATTTGTGCCACAAAATATAGCTGCGCTCTTAACAGAAAAGAGATCAATAAGGCGTGATTGGCAAAAGTTCAGATCAACCTATCTGAAAAAAAACTGACCTTCATTACACGAAAACTCCAAAATGAACTGAAGGCAAAAACGAGAATGATCTGCATCAATTCATGGAAAAGCTTACACCGACGAGCTCAACAAATTACTCTCTTTGGCGTGCCACAAAAAATTTAAAACGACCCATTATTGCAGAATCGAAAATTCGTTTACCCAACGGAGACTGGGCGAGAAGTGATGTCGAAAAAGGTACTGCTTTTGCAAGTCACCTAAAAAATGTATTTACTCCAAACGCCCCAAATGCAAATTACCCGTAACCACAGCTCGCAACCAGTTCAAATTTTAACCCACTACTCATCAGAAGAAAAGCACTTATGGACGATATTGCCAAGTTGAACCCAAAAAAAGCTGCAGGACATGACTTAATAACGGCTAAAATGGTGAAAGAGCTGCCATCAATTGCTGTTACTCACTTATTGCATATATATAATGCTATATTAAGAATAGGTCACTACCCAACTGACTGGAAGCTGTCGCAGATCACGATGATCCCAAAACCGGGAAAAGACCCTACAAACGTGAGTTCATATCCCCCAATAAGCTCTACCCATCAAAACTTTTTGAGAAAATTCTGATAAAAATTATGTTACCCACAATACTCGCTAAAGGTGAAATACCCAATCACCAATTCGGATTTAGAGAAAAGCATGGCACAATTGAACAGGTTCATCGCATTGTTGAATTGATCAAAAAACATTCGAGAAAAAGCAATACTGCTCAGCAGTATTCCTCGACATTCCCCAAGCCTTTGATAAGGTATGGCATAGAGGATTGATATCCAAACTACAGAAACTATTACCCGCAAGCATGAATGTTTTGCTTGACAACTACTTGACCCACAGAAAATTTGTAGTTAAACATAAAAGTTTCGTTTCTAGTAGATTTGATATTCTTGCCGGTGTACCCCAAATCAGCGTCCTCGGACCCCTGCAGTATATACTCTATACAGCTGATATGCCCACTTATGATCAGACCCTCATCTCAACATTTGCCGACGACACCGCAATATTGTGTTCACACTCACAACACGTGCAACAGCATTTAATCACTTTGCAAAATTGGTTAGCTCAGTGGAGAATTAAAGTCAATGAGTCTAAGAGCGTTCATCTAACTTTCACCCTAAGGAAAGATACTTGCCCCACCCTTAAAATAAATGGTAGTGTAATACCACAGTGTCGTGAAACCAAATACCTTGGTATGCATCTTGATCGCAGGCTCACTTGGAAAAGGCACATCGAAGCTAAAAATACACAAATCAAATTACAAAAAATCGAACTAAATTGGCTCTTTCGAAACAATCAAAACTCAACACCAAGTACAAAATCCTTTTATATAAAAGCGTAATTAAACCCATATGGACATATGGGATTGAGCTCTGGGGAACAGCATCTCCATCAAATGTTGAGAAACTACAAAGAATGTAGTCGAAAGTTCTGCGTCAAATCGTTGCAGCTCCATGGTTGATAAGAAATGCACAAATCCATCGAGATTTACAAATACCGACAATTTCCGATGAGATCCCTAAGCGTACATCAAAGTACAAAGGTAAGCTTAAGCTGCATCCAAATATTCTAGCTAGAAATTTGTTTAGACCCACCCAACCCCTACGTCTAAAGCGTAACTATTCTATAGCTTTTGAATAGATAGCCCCGTAACCCTCAGCAACTCCAACATTCCGCATATGACGCCATCAGGACGATGCCAACATCCATCGATGTCAACATCGCCTTGATGACGCCCCTATGAATGATAACTACATAGGTTGCCCAAATCGTTGGATTTGGTCAACTAGTAAATTATAATGTGAAATTTGTACCGTTAAAAATTATTGTTAGTTCTAAGTTTTAGAAAATCCAATAAATAAAAATGAATTAAAAAAAACAAAACAACCATGTATATAAATTGTCTAAATCTTTTTGTATTTTATTAAGTGCTACATTTACATCATAGTCACTAACAGTTATTAACGCATCATCTGCAAATAATTTAATGTTACTATATTGCAATACCGTTATTATTCATTTATATAGATTAAAAATAAAATTGGAGCAAGTACATATCTAAAACCTCATCTTCGATTACCGTTCGTTGTCTGCGATTTGTGAGGAAATTGCGAAACCATTGCAATTCTTTACCTTTTATACCAATCCTTTTCAATTTCTGAAGAAGGATATCTCTGTCTATTGTTTCGAATGCTCGTTTTAGTCACTGAAACTATAACTATACTATAACTATATTTCATGTTGAGTTCATCTTTCCACTCTGTTATCACCATATTTAAAGCTGTTTCACATGAATGTTTTTTCCTAAAACCTGATTGTTGTTGTATTATTATTTCATAATCTTCTAGGTATTGCACAAGTTGGGTTTTTATCACAGTTTCAAGTATTTTCTCATCACAAGGTAGGGTATTTATAGGTCTGATTTCTTCAGGTTTTATAGTTTTTTTAACCTTTTCTATTGTAACTATTGTGGATATTTTCCAGCCATCTGGTACTTCACCACTCAATATGCTGTTATTTATTATTTTTGCATAGAAATGGCCAGTATATACAATTGAGTCTTTAATAACACCTTCCGACAAAAATTTTTTTCAACCAACTTTGCTTCTAAATTTTTTTACTATTTGCAGAATATTATCTGTAGTAATTTGCGTAAATTTTAGTGTGCTGTTAATATTAAGGTCCATAATTATATTATTTTCTACATTTTCAATGGATTCATTTATTTCTTTTATACTGTCTACAAAAAATTTGCCGTGCATTCACTGCATTCCGCCGGCTTTTTGAAAACACATGGCGGCGGCCGCCAAATTCACTCATTTCGATTGTTCAAAGTGAATTGACGAAACTTTTACGATTCAAAGAATATGCATTATTATGCACACTTTCTGCAACAAATTTTAATTTTTTTGTTATTGTTTATACTAGAGACCGACCGAAATTCGGTTTCGGTTTTTCGGCCAAAAAAAGCTGTTTCGGACGTGTTTCGGATTCGGCCGAAAAATAAAATATCGATATTTCCGCCGAAAATTTCGGTTTGATACGAAAAATGAAACAAATAAATAACAAAGATTACACTGATCGACAAAACTGAACATTTTGTGTGTTAAATATAAATATAATTGATAGACAAATTCTTATGCACGCTGAATACGAAAATAATAGTGAAATTTTTACAGTACAAAAATTAAATTTTTGTGCAATTTTCATTATTATTTTTGGATTAGGCGTGGCAAAATACATAAGGAACAACCAAGTGGATAAAAACGGTAGGTAACACAAATTTAAGTATTGATCATAGTTTGGAAGAATCAGAAGCGACAAAGAAGACAAATCCCCAATTTGTATTGAAAAAAGAAAAATAAAAAACTTTGAAACTTATTTTCTTGAAAGAATTTGTATGATACATACAGCCTTCATCCATTCACCGCTTCACAGCGTTTTCACTATTCTCCTATCGGAGCAGATCTACTGCTCTCGCGATGATTATTAAATTTCTACTCCTCTACTACTATTGTAAGAAATCTTCTCCTCAAAATATTATGTGAGTTTCATACAATGCTACTACTCTTTCTACAAATCTACTACCATGACAGAAATTGTTACTACTATTGTAGAATCTCTACTACTCTACGCAGAAACCCTAATCTACTCCCCTCTCTTGAAATCTACTGCCCTAAAATCGAATATCTACAACTCTCGCCGATTTTGATTTCCACGCATTTGATAGTCTGCTTCTAAATTCATCCAATTCATGATCTGAACTTAAAATGATTGATTTCAGCCTACTGATACGCTTAATTATGTACAACTTTATTACATTTAAATTCACAATTTTTTCTTTTATTTTTTCGGTTTCGGCTTCGGTTTCGGCCGAAACTAAAAAAATAAAAATTCGTCCATTTCGGTCGGTCTCTAGTTTATACTTAAATTTGTTTAAATTTGTGGAACTCTCAATTTTGCTTTAATTTCACATTCGTCTTCTCTCTTTCCGAAGAGGCGCTAGATCCGAAATATTTTAAGAATTGTCATAAAATAGAGCAAAGTACATTTCCAGGGGGTGACCGGGGCAACTTTTTTTACGTCCATACAACGTGAGGCGGTTTACTGTACATAACATAGCTCTGTACTTTTTATAGCTAGTGTAAGTCCATAAACTACAATTAAAACAAATTGACATTTTGAAACCACTGTCATTACATATCGTGCGTAGGCCACTTGCTCATAGCGAATACGGGAATTGTTTAAACTGAGTAGAAATGAAAAGAATTTAATTTGTTCTGAATAAAAATACACCTTTTTCGACATTCTGAAAAAAGTTGTTCAGTTGGGGTAGCAAGGGGGTAGCCAATTCTAGTCAGATTTCATAGTATGATAATCAAGGAATAATATAGTGCTACTCCCCACTGATTCCTTAGAGCCAAAGCTGGGCATAGTTAATCGAGAATTTAACTTCGTTAACCCGGTAAAAGTTAATCAAAAATTTAACTTCGTTAACAGTCTATCCCCTTCGCTCATAGAGAACGGTCGTGTATAGTCTTTGCTTCCTCATTTCATTTCTACTTCATACAGTTTTCACTGTTGCAACAAGTGCGTTTCATTTACTACAACTTGTCTGTGGAAAATAAGTGACTCTCGGGCTGCGACCAGTGCAGTGCCACCATGGCTTCCTCTTCGGGAGGAAACTATTTTGCGATTCTAGATCAATCGCCAAAACGCAAAAAGAAGAACTTCAATTTGCTAAATAAAAGTGATTTCCCAACACTCAGTTCAAACCCAATTTTCAAGAAAAATGCATGCCCTAAGTATGTACTAATAAAAAACAAAAATTCATAAAAACCAATACAATCCTTTAACATTTTTTTGATATCAAAAGCCCTTGAAGGTATCTCCTCAAACCAACCGAATAAAATTACATATACTCGTGAAGGGATCTCCTTATATTAACTAAAAATGAGGCTCAGGCCAATAAGTTTCTAAAAGCAACCCAACTGTCTAATATCTGTTCGATTATATCAACATTACACCCAACTCTCAATACTGTCAAAGGTGTAATCTATGCACCACCCTTAAAAGACTTAAATGATAATGAAATACTAGATGGTCTTAAAGATCAGTCTGTAGTAGCATTACAAAAAATTACAAAATTCATAGATGGAAAAGTTGTGAATACCCCTTTGCACATAATGTCTTTTAATTTTTTTGAAATTCCAAATGAAATAAAAATCGGTTTTCTAAATTATAAAGTTGAGCCGTACATTCCTGCTCCACTGCAGTGTAAAAAATGTTTCAAACTCGGTCATACAAAAAATTGGTGTCAAAACGAACCTAAATGTGAAGTTTGTTCATCTAGCGTTCACGATCCAACCCCCTGTTTAAAGGTGGAATGCATAAATTGCAAGCATGATCATAGGTCCAATAATAGAAATTGCCCAAGCATTAAAGAGAGACAAGAAATTCTAAAAATAAAAATTATTAACAAATGCTCATATAAAGAAGCAATACAAATAACCAACGGCAACACAAAACCCGCTATCCCTATTCCTACAGAAACATTAGAAGAAGCAACTGAAATAAGACAAAAAAGAATTAGACACACAAAAATAACAACAATACTAACAACACAAACCCAACAACACAAACCCCAACAAAAACATACCCTCTACAGAAATTTCCCACTCTACAAACCAAAAACATTCAAATCCAACCAACACCAACAATTTAACAACCGAACCAAACACAATTTACTCTTACAAAACCAACATGATCACAACAAACACAACCACTCAAATAAACAAACCAACTTACAACCAAATACAAACTTCAACTGACTCACACCAAACCTCCAAACAAAATCAAACTGCCAAACCTATTACTCAACGCCGTAACGAAATAGATACACACTTTTCAGACACAACTCCAATGTCAGAAGACGAAATGAACTAAAGTACTCTCTTCAGTAAATTCTGTTTACTGCTGAAGAGTACCAAATATTCATCTGCTTATGGTCCTAAAAATTCTCCAGTGGAATTTGAACGGATACCTTAATAATTTACATGAACTACAACTTCTGATAAAATCACAAAAACCGGATATTATAGCATTACAGGAAACACATTTAAAATACAACCAAATAAACATCAGAAACTACGAATACACTACTTTCAACAACACAAACTCCTCACAAGCGAAAGGTGGCGGTGCCATACTGGTCAAGAAATCTATTCAGCACAAATTTTTAAATCTATCTGCAAACTTTCACTGTTGAAATTTCAGCCGACATTAAACTCACATTAATCTCAGTATATATATCACCTTCTGAGAGAATATTACTTTCAGACCTGATTGCCCTACACAACAACACCAATACGCCAATCATACTTTTAGGCGATTTCAATGCTCATAGCACGCTTTGGGGTTCCGCTAACACCAATCCAAGAGGAAAAACAATAGAATAATTTTTTATGCAAACAAATCTTTCACTACTAAACGACTGTTCTCCCACCCATCTCTCTACGCACTCGACATTAACACACGTCGAGCTCTCTTTCTCCTCTTCCAATCTTCTCCCATTCCTCAGAAAGGAATATAGACTCAAATCTACATGGAAGTGATCATTTTCCAATATGGATCACATTTCAAATCCACTCTCAAAATCCCTCAAATAACAACAAAATTAATCGCTTTAAGCTAGACGAAGCAAATTGGGATAAATTTCAATCCATAATAAACAATAGAATCAAAGACACAGATATATCTCAAAACATTAACAAGGAAGCTGCAAAATTTCAGAAGCTTATAATTTCAGCCGCTAACGAATCAATTCCTTACACGTCCACACACCATGCATATATAAAAACTGTTCACTGGTGGAACAAACATCTAGGCAAACTCCCTCTAAATAAGCAAAGACTTTGGCATTTGTTCAAAAATAATCTAACCAAAGAAAACCGATTAGCTTATAAAAAAGCGAATGCGTGATTTAAAAGGTAGCTAAATTAGCAAAACGAACCTCATTCTATGAATTCACCTCAAACATTAACCCTGCTACTCCAATAAAACTAATGTGGAACACTGTGAACCGCTTGTACGGAAAAAATACGACACATAGCATAAAATCCATTATAGCTAACAATGGAACAATAATCACAGATTCCACAAATATAGCATCTCTATTTGCCAATGAATGGTCACACTACTCAAGTGATGAGACATTCAGTTTAGAGTACATTTCAAACAAAAGAAACTTTTCTACACAAATTAACTATATGCCGAGTAAAACTGCAAAATTGATCGAATCAGAAATTTCTTTGTTAGAACTAAATGCAGTACTGTCAACCGTCAAAGGTAAAACACCTAGTTTTGAAAAAATCTCCTACCCTATGCCTAAAAATCTGTCCCAAATTGCCAAAAAATGTCTGCTCCAAATCTATAATAAAATTTTTATATCAAGCATAATCACAAGAATGGAAAAATGCAACGGTCGTTCCTCTACCGAAACCAAACAAACCGATAAACAAATTAGAAGGCTATAGACCTATTTCTTTACTTTCTTGTACAAGCAAACTATTAGAAAAAATCATTGCTAAAAGACAAGTCTGGTTGTTACAGAGTAACAAATTAATTCATACGAGCCAAGTTGCCTTTAAGAACAACAAAGGAACGACCGATGCACTCCTTTTCCTTGACTACAAAATTTCTAATGCACTTTCTACAAAAAATCACATTTCCATAACAACGATTGACTTTGAAAAAGCCTTCGATAGAATCGGAATTCATGTTGTCATTAACCAACTTTTAGAATGGAAGATTGGACAACCAATTTTAAATTTTGTCAAATCTTTTTTAACAAATAGAAAGAACCGGGTTCGGATCGAAAGAACGCACTCTGGAATCTGGCCACTGAGTAATGGTATCCCACAAGGATCACCACTGTCGGTGGTACTTTTCCAGATTGCGTTTGAAAAGCTAAATCAAATCATAATTAAACACAAATTTTTCACACACTGCATCTACGCAGATGATTTGTACATATTGTCTAAATACAAAGACGAATCCCTACTGCAAAACAATTTAAATAAACTTTTCTTAGACATAAACTTTTGGTCAAACCAAACTGGTGCCACAATTTCTTTTCCTAAATGCAAAGCATTGCATATATGCAGGAAAAGGAACTGTACTCCAAATAATATAACTATAAACTCAAATGTAATTGAATATGTAGATACTTTAAATATATTAGGAATAGTTTTTAGTAATAATTATAAATGGTCTTCACATATTGAGTATATAAAAAAATCCCTTGTAAATAGACTTAACTTAATGTATCACAAGTTTTCACAGCAACGCCCATCCAAACACCACAATAAACCTTGTAAAAGCAATAATACTCTCAAAAATCGACTATAGACTAACATTATATGGTCACGCCGCCAAAACAACGCTCAGGAAAATAAAAACACCCTACCACGCTAACGCTCGGTATAGCATAGGAGCTTTTCGATCAACACCTATTACGAATATGCTGACTGAAACTGGACTGCCAACAATAGAACAGAGAGTGAATACAGCAACAGCGGAGATGGCCTATAAACTAGTTGTACCTCCTGAAGAGCATCTAATTCCAGGCATAGATAAAATCGCACAACGAATAGCACCAAGAATGCCATCAACAATCCACCGCATCATATCAAACGCAACCAAAATTGGGATCCGAATAAACTCGCACATCAAATTTACGCCCCACCAACCCCCTTGGAATTTTAGCAATGACAGCATTATAAATTCCCTAATGCACCTTCCAAAAAATTCAACACCGGCAAACGTATACATTAGAAACTTCCACGCAACAATAGACAAATATGCCAATTGGGAGCTATACTTCACCGATGGATCCAAGACAAACACAGGAACAGCATACGCAGTCATAGATCAAAACCACAACGTCGCTAGAGTTGTGCAGCTTAAAGAGCATTGCTCCATATTCACTGCAGAATCTGAAGCAGTTCTGTATGCAGCAGCTCTGTGTAAAACAAGGAAGGGTAAATTTATTATTTGCACAGACTCCTTATCGACTGTCAAAGCTATCCAAAATACAACACATCCTCGCACACCACAAAAATAAAATAAAAATCATGTGGATACCCAGCCACGTTGGAATTATTGGCAACAGCATCGCCGACGAAGCTGCGAAATTTGCAACATCAGCGCCAGTCATTACACAAGAAACATACAACAAAAACGATTTTAAACGATCAATATCCATGTTTTACTCTAACGAACGTAGACAAAATTGGACAAACTACTCACACTACTACAAACTGACAAACCCAGGTGGAATCGCTCCTAGGCTCCCTACCAACTGCAGTAAGAAAGATTTACAAAAATATTCCAGATTACGTATGGGGCATACACTTATGACCCACCAACACTTAATGGAAAACGCTCCACCGCCGCCATGTATTATCTGCAATAATGATATAATATCCATTAAACACCTAGTAGTAGATTGCACAGTATTCAAGTCCTACCAAAATTCATTAAATATAAACAATATTACCGATTTATTAAAAAATGCCACAGAAGACAACATAAACCTAATTATTAGATTACTTAAAATAAGTCAAATTTATTTTAAAATTTGAAATTTTTCCATAAGCTGAAGACCTTAGCTGTTAGTGCCTAGTCTTAAGTTTATTTTTGTAATTTATTGCTAAATAAATTTTTAATAATAATAATAATAATAATTTCGTCGAAAAGTTAACTTCGATTACTTAAATAGTTTAACTTAAATAGTTAAATTTTCTATAGAAAACCAAAAAAAAACGCATAAAAACTATATTCAATTGAATGCCTGCACTCAGAGAATCTTTTTCCCGGTTTCTATATGCAAATTTGCTTTAAAATAAATTATCAAAATTTTTATCAAATGCGAAATTTTTTTGTATGAAACAATTTATTTATATTCATATAAAGCCATACAAATAGAATATTAAATAATAAGAATGAAATGAATGATGTTTGGTTAAGAACAAATATCACAGGACATTCTAAACACAATGGCGTTCTCAGCTATTCGGCATTTGGAGAAATTTGAGCAATGGAAAATACGATGTAAACATCCTGACGATGTAAACCTCACGTGATGGCTAGGAACGCCATTGTGTTTAGAATAGTCCATTCATACATAAAAATAGAATATAGATCACTTCGAAATATATCAGCTTGTGTATTTAATTGTTTTGTGAAATAATTTTTAAATTAAATGTAAAAAAATAGTATAAATTCTTAATTTTTTTTTTTTGACATTCCATAATAAAAAAATTTTTTTCGTTTTAAAGTTAATTAATGCTAGTTAATCGAAGAAATTTAACTTAACTAAATGAAAAAGTTAATGGTTTCCGAAATTAACTGAAACGTTAAAAGTTAATCAAAAATTTATCTTCGGTAATTGCCTAGTTAATGCACAGCTTTGCTTAGAGCTAAAGTACAAATCATCTTCTTAATGGCTATACCCGTCATACACTATTTCCACTATTTTACATTCATTCGAAAGATAAATAAAAAAAAACCAACATTAAAAATCTCAAACCGTTTCTCCGCAACAAAAAACTGTAAAAATTACATTTTTTCAACTTTTGAAAAAAATAATTTATAATTGTCACACTTTTAATTCCCAATTTTTAATGAACATTATTAATTTAGTGTCTCTGAGAACTTGACATTTCCGCTCAAATAGCATTAAAGATTTTTGCATATTCTTGAAGTCCATATTTATGATTTTGTGAGTATGTTTAATCCGATTTACAAACTTCTCAAATTTCTGATGATAGTATGAGTTCTTCGTAACATCTGAAAAGATAAATAATGAATTTTGTTATACAGTGTATCTACAATCTATATATTAGGGTGACACTTATTTGTATGGGGGATTCTTTTTGGGCACTTTTTGATATTTGCACACCTATGGTGAGGCTAGGTCTTAAGAGTATATTCTCAAAATTTCTAAGAAAATCCTAGGTCTTAAGAGTATATTCTCAAAATTTAAATTAAATCGGATAAGTTTTCTCCCCTACAACGCAAAAACACATTATGTTTTTGAGAAAAATTAGTTTGTTTGGAAATTGTTGAATTTAACTAAATTTTAGCAATACTGGTAAAAACAAGTATGCGAATAGTGAGATCGCTTCATGGGATAAATGTACTGTCTTTAAGGAGTCAAAATGGTCCATTGTGGCGAAAGATATTCCATTTTTAGTCTTTTTGGAAATAAAAATACAGAATTACAAAGCAAAAACACATTATACGTGTTTGAAATGTTTTTGTGAAGCTTTTTCAATTTCAAAATACTCTACACATTCCAAAATAAAAACGCATTATAAAACCATAATGTTTTTCTTTTTTGTTTTTGATAATGAAAATTTATTGACATACAATTTCAGAGTAATTATAAAACGATAATGTTTTTCTTTTTTGTAACATTGGGAAAAAGCATACATATAATGCATTTTTCTATTTTATATCTTCGCGATGGTAACAGATTTCGGAAAAGTTTTGATACAGAACTATGAAATGGACATTGGATATTCAGAAAATGCATCCAAAGGAAAAACGCATTATATGGCTACGATGTGTTTTTTCATAGCAGGGGCAAACCAATTAAAATTTGAATCGGAGAAACCAATAGCTTTGATTTTTTCTTCTATTGCTCTCATTTTGAGACATATTTTTTTTTAAATTTTGTTTTTTCAAGCCACATAAAAAAATGTTGTTTTTCGGTCGTTTTCGTTTTATTTTTTAATTTTTTTGACTATGACTTTTTTGGAAATTTTTCATATCAACAATCCCCCTAAAATAATAAGTGGCACTTAACTTGGGAACTTAATACAAATAACATGCTCAGAGAAAAAGAGCGATAAAATTTACTGACGCGTGTCAAATATGATGTTTTAAAAAAAATATATGAAAATCGGTTGGCTTGTTTTTGCACCTACCCGTTACAACGAAATTGGCGTTTTAATTTTGTAAATAGTAAAGATAACAAAGAAAGTTAATATTAGGACTGATGGATGCAAAAACTGGCCTATAGCTTAAACTTTTTTCCGGGGGTATACAATTCTTTTTTGAATGCAAAATGTTGCTCCGTTCAAAAATATACTACTTTGCAAAAAAAATTTTTTTTACTTTTTTCGTACGAAATTTGGAGAAACAATTTTAAATTTAATTTAGTATACGATACTTTTCTTTTGTAACTTTGACTTTCAAGGAAAATTTTGAAAATTTTGTTATGAAATCTAGTGAAGTTTTATATCTATGGACATTTGACAAAACAACTTCTCTCCAGATATGACAATTTTCCAGGATTTGTATCATAAATATAGGATTTATGATACAATCCCATTTACTTAAAATTCCTTTTCACAAAACAACTTCTTTCGAAAGAAGTATTTTTTCCAAAAAATACATTTGACAAAACATCTTGGTAATTTCGTTTACTATTTTATAAAAAACCATTGCGCTTAGGTGGAAAAAAAGTAATTGGGAAATGTTTTCAGAAAATGCAATTTGGAAGAGTCGCTCTGCAGAGGCGCTGTTTGCGAGCTCTCTCGCGTAACCATCTGTTCCTTGGCGAGAACAATGCAAAACCCCGACACCGTTAGCCCAGCAGAAAATGGAAATATAGGCAACCGCAACATCAAAATCGACTTTGGCAAGTATTAATACTCTTTATACCCTTACCAGACCCTCTCAATAAATTTACAGAGAACCAAAAGTCTGTTAATAAGCCCCAGTCAGCGAAAAAAGACAGAAAAGCAAATTCTCTCGCGCTAACTGCTACAGGTTCGGCAGTGCAGACAGGCATGCATCGCTACCTGCAAAAGCCAGACCCTACAATGCAAAAGCGCCAAGCGACCCCAGCAGAAAATACTCCCTGGCATCACTACCCAATCCAAGCAGAGCAGATCAGTTCCTTGAACAACAGAGCATCACTATCATAGTAGAGAGCATCGAATTGCAGCTCGTGAACCTTTATATCCCATCTAATGGTTCATGCGTTTCAGGTTATCACCCTTCACTTGAGCATCTGCTTTCGGGTGACAATAAAATCCTGCTTGTCGACATGAATGCTCATCACTCTTCCTGGTACTCCGGCCACTTATCAGATCTCCGTGGTACTCAACTCGCTGACCAAATTGAGGACTCAGATTTTGGAATAATAAATGAAGATGCCCCCACAAGGGTGTTTGGCACTCATTCAACAGCACCTGATCTCTATCGCCTGCTCCTCGCTTCTTTTCTCCATCACCTGGTCAACACTAGTCACTTTTGGGTCAGATCACCTACCCATCATAGTCTCGATGGAAGGCACAGACATCTATCGCTCTGCTGACAGAAAGACCTACCTTAATTACAGCAAAGCGAACTGGCCAGGTTTCGAAACCTTCTGCCACCATGAATTCGGCATCTTATCTCCACCTACATACCCAGTCGCAGGCGAAAAGATTTTTCGAAAGATAGTGGCTAAAGCCGCTGCGCGCTTCATTCCTGCAGACAACTATGCCACTCTTCGCCCGAATTTCCCAGCAGAAGCTGCAAGACTCGCAATCGAACGCGACAATGCTCCTCGTGCAGATCCAAACGACGGTAGGCTTCACGAGATGAATCGTGAAATAAATCGATTGAACACCTTGATAGCTGCGATTTCACCACAAATCCGCAGAAACTTTGGGCAACAATCAAATCTCTCACTAAACCTTCTCAGAGGCGTGACCATATTGCCGTTTCGTTCGACAGCAATCAACCACAATTCGCAAGAAAGAAAATAGCGAATGCTTTCTGTCGCCAATTCGTGGAACATCCAACACAGATGCCCAAAACAAAAAGAGCCACGAGGAGAATTTGCAAGAAGCTGAAGTGGATAGAGCCATCTATCACCTTTACAACGAGCCAGGTGTCTTTGGCCATTAAATCAGCAAAACCATCAACAGCAGTTGGCCCAGGTGGTCTTTCTATGCCCATGCTCAAACACCTGGATGATCGAGGAGTAGAATATTTGACAGAAATCTTCAACGCGTCGGTGAACTCCAAAAAAATTCCTGATATTTGGAAGGTCGGGAGAATCATTCCTCTTTTGAAGCCTGGCAAACCAGCTGATAAAGGTAGTTCTTACCGCCCTATCACCATCCTGTCTCCAGCAATCAAAATTCTGGAAGCCCTAATCCTACCTGAGATGTGTGAGGCTTTTGACCTTGCAAACCACCAGCATGGTTTTCGGAAAGGTAGAAGCACCACAACGGCCTTGAATGAAGTGGTGTGTAAAATTTCAGATGGCCTAAACCAGAAAAAGCCTTGCAAACGAACGATCCTCGTCGACTCGACTTAAGCAAAGCTTTCGATACGGTTGACCACAGCATCCTGCTCGCAGACATCCTAAACTCACGTCTCCCTAAGGAATTAAAGAGGTGGCTGGACTTATACCTAAGTGGCAGACAAGCGTACGTGGAGTTTAGAGAAACGAAGTCTAAATCCAGGAAAATTGAGCTGGGTGTGCCTCAAGGTGGAGTACTCTCTCCCCTTCTTTTTAATTTCTACCTGGCGTTACTTCCAGCTCCACCACCTGGTATTGAATTAATTTCATATGCGGATGATTGCTCCATATTGGCCACTGGCACAAACATTCTGGAGATGACAGAAACATTAAATTCCTACCTGGAGGTAGTCGCAAACTTTTTCAGCGCAAGGAATTTCACTCTCTCTCCCACCAAGTCGACCAGCACGCTCTTTACCACCTGGACGCAGGAAGTGGATACTGTCCTAAACATCGTCGTAGATGGAATAATCATCCCCACAGTAAAGAAGCCAAAAATCCTTGGAGTCACGCTGGATAGCCTCTTGACGTTCTCCACTCACGCTACAGACATAAGAGATCGCCTAAGAAGTCGTAATAACGCATTAAAAGCCCTTGCAGGCACGAATTGGGGCAAAGACCACGATACCCTGCTCACCACATATAAGGCAGTCGGCAGATTTCTTATCAACTACGCAGCGCCAGTTTGGACTCCTCAACTTTGCTCAACACAATGGCATCACCTGCAAACAGCGCAAAACTGTGCCCTCAGAATCGTCACGGGCTGCCACCTCATGACACATGAACACCATCTACACGAGGAGTCTCAATCCCTGTTTATAAAGGAGCACAATATGCTCCTCACGGACCAATTTCTCCTTTCCTGCCACCTACCGGATCATGCAAACAATCACCTACTGCACTGGACATGCCCGCCGCGGAACATTCGCAAAAACATAACCGACTATTTGCCGGAAGTCGCCCCTTTCGTCGCCAACAACCCACTGAGTTGGGACGAATATAAAGCCGCTCTCGACGAGATTCATCAAAACTCGGTGCAAGCTGCCTTGTCATCTCGCCGGCCTAATGTAGTCCTTGGTGGTCGTCCACCTCCTGTCAGCGCGGAAGAGAAACGTCTACCTCGTTCTACAAGATCTACGCTTTCACAACTACGCTCTGGCCACTGCAGACTTCTTAACAGCTACATGGCCAGAATAAACAGTGGCAATTTCACAAACACCTGCCCCGTGTGTCGTCAAACACCTCACCTCACGACACAACGCACTTATTCAACTGTCCGCAGCGTCCAACCACGCTTCAACCTTGTGACCTTTGGACACATCCAACCGAGGCTGCCATTTTCCTGCAGCTGGACACAGGGCTCCCAAATCCTATCACCTAATCCTATCACCTAACATACATACATCACATACATACATAAATGCTTGTTTCAGGTGTTACAACAACAACAACAACAACCAGAAAATATCAACACGCCTAAGATTTTTAAGTCCAAATCGAATGTCCAGCCCGTACATCTTGCCCAAAATAGATATTCTTTACTGTATGAAGAAGAAAATTCAGACCCTAAACCCAAAACGTCGAAGCAGCCGCCAATTTATCTCAGAGAAAAATACTTTCTGGTGCCAACAGATTTCATGTCATGTTCCTTCTCAAGGGCGAAATCCATGAAACTAATTTCAAATTTATAATGAGGTAGATTTTCGAAAAGTCATTGATAATTTCGATAAGTGCAAAAGGAGCTATTACACATACCAGCTCAAAACCAACAAAGGTCTTATGGTTGTAATAAGAGGAATAGACTAATTTTTTGAATGCGATGAACTAAAAGCCGCATTAACACAGCAAAAATTTGAGGATCTGTGTCTAACATAAATAAAAAAAGAGTAAAAAACAAGTTTTTTAAAATATAACCCTTTAACCGACTAAAAAGCAGAAAATAAATTTCCTTTAAATTAATTTCAGCAATTTCGATTTAAAATTAAGGGTTTTTGGCTACATTCCTCCTAATATCATTGCAGATTTTGAAGTCGCCATTTTACTCCTTATTAATTTCCCCTTCTTTTTTTTCCCCCTCCTTTTTTTTACTCTTTTTCCCGAATGCGAACCTAAGTACAAAATTTCAACCCTGTAGCTTAAAAAATACGAAAGTTAGAACTTTAAATTGGCTCCATCCCGCTCTCCTTTGCCCCCACACCCCCCTTTCCAAAGGGTATAAAATTTCATTTTGTAAATAAGTACCAAATTTCATCATTGTAGCTTGAAGGAATTGAAAGTTATGCCATGTTTAAAAAAAAAGGGGTTTGAGTCCCTGATGTACCCCAAAATTTAATAGAATGCATTGTCACCGGAGTTCTATCAGTGTTCCAAATTTCAGCTCTCTAGCTCATGTAGAAGTGTATGAAAAAGCTCTCCGCAGGGGATATATATATAGTCCACCCCAAGCAAGTTAATATAGGGGTTATAAAAAACAGAGATAAATTACCCCAACCCATCTTCCGCATTGAACTCGCATTTGACCCAAATACTCTAAAAAAAGGCGAGCCCCACCCCATATATAATCTGCGGTATTTATTACACCGTAAAGTCAGTGTTGAGGAGCCGCGTAAAAGCCGTGGTCCAATACAATGCCAAAATTGCCAGGAATTTGGCCACACAAAAAAATATTGTACACTTCCCAGTGTTTGTGTTATTTGCGGTGACTTGCACCAGACCCAATTATGCCCGAAATCTAGGAACGATGCAGCCGTTAGACATTGTAGTAGTGGTAAAAATCTCACTGCAAATTATAGAGGATGTGTAGTCTATAAAACCCTTCAAAATAAGGTTTCTTCCCAAACGGCTTATGACAACATAAAATGGAACTTATTCAATTCCTCAACTCATACTCCATAGATGTAATGCTAATTTCAGAGACCCATATGACCCAAAAACACTTTTTTGAAATACCCGGATACAAGCACGAGGCGGATCAGCGGTTCTAATAAAGGACAGAATCAAACACTATGTTTTACAGCAGTTTTGCGCCGAGTATTTGCAAGCCACCAGCATATCGATGAATCGATGAATACGTAAAAGGACTTACAATATCTGCAATTTACTGTCCACCCAGCTCCAAAATAACAGAACTGCAGTTTCATAAATTTTTTGCGACTCTTGGCCAAAAATTTCTCGTTGCTGGAGATTTTAATGCCAAACACACATATTGGGGCTCTCGCCTGATTTCGCCCAAAGGAAGAATACTATGGAATACTACCAGCAGACTCGGCCTTGATGTAGTTTCGTCAGGCACGCCAACATACTGGCCATCAGACAGACGCAAAATTCCATATGTTATTGATTTTGCAGTAATCAAGACCCTTAAACGAACCACACACCCACTATTATTACAGTAAAATATGCGCCAAATTCAGAAGTCAACCCAGCCGACAAACTCACCAGTATAAACACAAATTGGCTTAAATTCAGAAAATATATAATTTCACACATTACCCTAAATGTGCCACTAAAAACTGAGGACAACTGAATGTGGCAGAGCGTAACTATACCCTTCTGCTTACAAACGCCGCACTAGCAGCGACCCCAAAAATCAATACAACGGTTCTTCGAGTGGGATGTGTGCTTAATTCATTATTGTTTTGATTTCTTTTCTACTCGCAATAAAAACAAATACATAAATGTAATGTAATCCCACTTTCATGATCTGTCAAGCGGGATTGACATGCCAAGTTTTTTATGAGCAATTTTTAAAAAAATATGCTTTTTATAATGGGAAAAAATTAATCAATTAAATTCTATTTGTGTAGAAAAAATTTAAAAATTCAAGAACTTTTTCTATTATGAATAATTTCTTTCTGAATGGTTTAGTTTTCAGGAAAATACTTCGAAAAGTCGGATATTTTTTGGAAATTTCATATGTTTCATTTGATTTTATTGGTTTGGAAAAATTTTTTATTTTGTTTTAGAGAAAAAAATTTAAATAAATTGACGAAAGGTTTATTTATATACTCGTACATAAACTATATGAGTTATACATATAAAAATATGCAATACCCATTGCAGAAACTTGTACCAATGCGTGAAGGCAATTTAGGCATATTTTCATTACGTCAACAAATTTAAGCAAAAAATATTTCCAAACTGTTTTCAAATTAAAGCACTCAAATCCATTTTGTTTAAATGGAAATCGGATCAAAAAATACATCGAACATCGTTCGGGACATGAAATACAATTTCTACTTCCGTATATTAAAATGTTCGACAAAATATTCCAGTCAAGAGTTGTTCGATAAATGTGGATCAAACGACACATTTTTAAAATGATCTTATTCTGACCGGAAACCCAAGATTCCAAAGACCAAATCAATTCCAATCAGTATTTTATTCTACATATTTTATAGTTATTCAAACTTTTTTCTAATATTCCAAATCATAGGTGTGATAAATTCAATTTAAATAAAAAAAGAGTAAAAAGCAAGTTTTTTTAAAATATAACCCTTTAACCGAGTAAAAAGCAGAAAATAAATTTCCTTGAAATTAATTTCAGCAATTTCGATTTAAAATTAAGGGTTTTTGGCTACTTTATTCCTAATATTATTGCAGATTTTGAAGTCGCCAAAAAACCTTAATTTTAAATCGAAATTGCTGAAATTAATTTCAAGGAAATTTATTTTCTGCTTTTTAGTTAGTTAAAGGGTTATATTTCGACAAAGAAAACATATTTAATAAATATTACATAAAATAAAACAAAGAATATTTAAATAAATATAGTCAAACAAAAAGTAATTCTTATTAAATTAGATGGATGGAACAAATTATTTTTTTTGCCACGCTGAATCCGAATATAATCATAAAATTCTGCAAGCTCCATTTCATGCTACACACGAAAAGCTAAATTTCAGTAGTTTTAGTATTTTAGCGGGAACGGATACACCAATTGTTGTTTAAAACTATTGAAATTGAGTGGCGCAATGTGGTTTGCAAGAATTTCGCTGACGCGGCGACTGCGAAATTTCGCGTTGGTGTGTTGGACTTTTCCTCTAAAGAAGTGCAAGGTGTACTTGCCGGTACATCCAGTGCAGGAGACGCTACGCAATGAGTCGAGCAAAGGAGCTGCCATACGGAAAAATAACATCAAAACATTTGGCATGGGCTACATGCTGTCCCCGAATAAGAAAAAAATAGTAAGTAGAGACAGAGTAATTCACAATATTATTTCTATTAGCAGAATCATTTTAGGACTATAAAGGCCTGCGCACACAGAGGCGTTATTCGTGCAGCAGGCGGTTTCGAAATAAATTTTGTCAAAAATCGTTGTATTTTCGAAAATAGAGCGTTTTTTTACAGCCTGTTTCCATAGCAATACAATAAATAACAAACACAAAAAGCCAGTTTCAGAACCATTTCGAATGAGTTTGAAAATAAATTTTTACTGTATCCATAGTAAAAAATAAATAACAAACAAAATAGTCAGTTTCAAAATCATTTCAAACAGACTTTTTGGTGTTTCCATAGCAATATAATAAATAACAAACAAAATCTACTGCTGCGAAATCGCTGCCTGTGTGAGGCACTTTGCGTTTTCGAAGCTAGATTTTTTAAATATCGAAATGGTTCTGAAATTAGATAGCGAATATCGCCTCTGTGTGCGCAGGCCTTAACACGGTATTCCGCAACAAAAATCGCAGCACAGATTCTGAAGATGAGCGTGAAGC
Organism: Heteromyza rotundicornis; assembly: GCA_951394025.1. NCBI lineage: Eukaryota > Metazoa > Arthropoda > Insecta > Diptera > Heleomyzidae > Heteromyza > Heteromyza rotundicornis. The sequence goes on from OX596013.1 coordinate 9,449,951, forward strand.
GGATGAGTCCAACACGTCCAGTAGTTTCCCACGCAAGAAAACTATTTCGGCCATAATCTCCAATCTCTCGCGGCATACTCAAACGCTCCACCAGCACTACCAACACGCCTACTGCCGACTACGATAAACCCTTAATTTTAAATCGAAACTGCTGAAATTAATTTAAAGGAAATTTATTTTCTGCTTTTTAGTCGGTTGTCGCGGTATAAATTCGCGGCACAGTTGTTGTTGTTTTGTTATTTATTTTTCCCTTTTGTTCGGGGCGACGGGCGAACAAAATCGGAGGAACAAAATCTCACACGCACTAACCGAAAGAACGCCCTGAACAATTTTGTTAATTGTTATTATTTTTTTATAAATAGTGTGGCAAAACAAATTCGCCACTCGCGGGTGAAATGCGACCGGCGCGCGGAAGAAGAAAACTGAATATTTTGTTTGAACTGTCAAAGTTCTCTTGCTTTCTTTTCCTTTCTTTCGCTTTTGCTTTCGTTAAGTTACCTAAGTGAGCGGCGGCGATCCGATGAAGGTATTGCCAGCCTCGCCATTACAATAGTAAAATGTCAAAACCTGGACTAGAGCTTTTGTACTCTTTGAACCTGTTTGAGGGAGGGGAACCTGTCGACATTTATGCTTTCGCCTATACAGACATGAGTGCCGCCAAAGTGAGTATTTTCATTTTGGTGGGTGCGGGGGTGTATATGTAAATTTTCCAAGCACACTCTAGAAAAATCTGAGAAGATCTTTCACATATAGGTGTGGGTAAAGCCCCGACTGCGAATACTGGCTTCTGCGTAGGTCGAGCTCATGTGTGGGGGGAGGGGAGGGGGGAAGATGTTAGAGAAATGGAAAGTGAGCGCCATATATGCGTGCATATAAACAGGTTCTTTAGTGCATTTTAGGCAGGGAAAAGATTGCGAACAGATTTAGTGGACTGGCGTTTTCTTTTTAATTTAAAATTTTAATTTTCGAATAGTGCTTAAAGGATTGTTATTTTAATTTTTGGAATTGTTTTTTTAAATTGTGTTGTGTGAACCCTCGTCGGTTCGTGGAGCTGAGGCAGGAGATATTTTCGAAGGGAGTATTTTTCCGCGCTGGTGTTATTTCCACCAGCGGGTGGCAATAGTGTTTTTTTATACCCCCACACTCACTGTGGCAGGGTATACTAACTTTGTCACAACGTTTGTAACGCCCATAAGGAGGCGTGTCCGGTATGGAAAAGTATATATATTCTTGATCAGTATCACCTCCTGAGTCGATTTAGCGATGTCCGTCTGTCTGTCCGTCCGTCTGTCCGTCTGTATCGACTTGAAACTTTTTTTACATGTTTTTCTCGTGAATACTGAGATCAAGTTCGAGAATCAGCCAAATCGGACAAAAACTGGGCGTGGCTCCCATACACCGAAAAAAAAGGTAAAAATTTTTCAAGTCTTTTTTATTGTTGTATTCGATTGGAAATGTTTAGAAACGTATTTTTGACATGGTCCGAGGTTCCGAAGCCACATATATAAGGTCTTAATGGGGTCTTGAGACCAATTTTTTTTTTTTGGTGGATTTAATTGGAAATTTTTAGAAATGGATTTTGGACATGGTCCGAGGTTCCGAAGCCCCATATATAAGGGTCTAAATGGGGTCTTGAGACCAATTTTTTTTTTGTTGGATTTAATTGGAAATTTTTAGAAATGGATTTTGGACATGGTCAGGGCTCCATCGAGGTACTTCTTCCTACTGTGTGGGGGTATTTCAACTTCGGTATAGCCGAAGATAGTCCACTCTCTAGTTGTGTTTTTATATGTGGCAGTCGGCCATTTAGTTTATTCGAAATGTGTAAAGGAGAAAAAACTAGAGAGTGGACTATCTTCGGCTATACCGAAGCTGAAATACCCCCACACAGTAGGAAAAAGGACCTCGAACATAAAAAAAATGTGGTCTCAAGACCCTATTTTGAGCCAATTATAGGTGGTTTTGGAGCCCGGACCATGTCCAAAATCCATTTCAAAACATTTCCAATCAAATTGGTCTCAAGACCCCATTTAGACCCTTATATATGTGGCTTCGGAACCTCGGACCATGTCAAAAATACGTTTCTACCCAAAGTTTCAATTCGAAATCTCCAAAACTGCGACCGCTATCGTGCGGACGGACAGACGGACGGAAATCGACTCAGGGCTAAATCGACTTTTCCATACCGGACACGCCTCCTTATGGGCGTTACAAACGTTGTGACAAAGTTAGTATACCCTGCCACAGTGAGTGTGGGGGTATAAAAATATTAATAGAGTTTGTCAAGTTGTGGCAAGTCGGCCATTGGTGTTTCGAGATTTTAATAGTGGAATTGGACTCCGTCGGTTTTGTGGTCCTGGTTTCCCCTTTCCCTTCCAATTTTTGTTGTGGCGTCCCGCACCTGAGCCAAGTTGTTGCTGGACATCGATTTTTTTCGAAGTCCAGCTGGTGAATTGATTCTGTAAAGAATCGTGCGAGGGATTTCAGGCAGGTCGGTCTGGTCCCGTAAATCAAGTGCACATAAAAACATAATTTTTGTCATTAGTGTTTTTTTTCAAAAATGCTCTCGTTTGACAAATTTTCGTTTTGTGTGTCAGTGGTCCCGTAAACCAAGTGCATATAAAGGCATGATTTTTGTCATTAGTATTTTTTTCTAAAATACTCTCGTTTGACAGGTTTCCGTTTTGTATGTCAGTGAGTTTTCGTTCCCATTTCGCGTTCGGTTATTTGCGGTTTCCATATACGTGTATATTTCAGAGTAGGATTTGAAAAGTTTAGTTATCGGGTTTTCGTGTGTTTTGTTCGGTCGGGGATATCATTCCGCGAGGGTCGGCGTTAATCCCACGCGTAGCGATTGAGCTAGCGGGCAATTAGGGATTTTAATTATCGCATGGGAATTTTTGAATTTTAGTTTGTTATATAAAGTTTTAGATAAAAATGGCGCGTTTTGGTTACCCTGTTCAACTTGTTCATAAGTGAATTTTTTGCTGCGGTTTGAATAAATATTTTTAAATAGTTATACCGTGTTAATTATTTTGAAAACCTTTTAAATAAATTAAATAAATTAAATTCTGGCTAAGTGCAATAAGTTTTGTGCGATATTTCCGTGAATTCCTGTCAGCTAAGTATCACAACAACAAAAATTGCAGTTTTTGCTTATACTGTCCACTTTGACATTTCTTGTGTCACCAACTTTATATAGATTCCACATTCTCAGACTGATCATATTTTCAGAGCATACTTTCAGGCACTTGTTTTAATATAATTTGAAAGTGCCTTTTCACAGCCAACATTTTGTCTCAATTACAATTTACACTTTTTTACACTTTTTGTTTTTTATTTGTTATAAATTTCGCATTTAAATATGACTTGCTCTTTCCGTAAGTGTGCCATTAAAGTCGATAACGAACGCATAGTCTCTTGTTGGCTATGCGATGGCTTTTATCACGTCAAATGTGCATCCCTTACTGCTAGATTAGTCGATCTGATCGAGGGTAAAAAAGGTCTTCGTTGGTCCTGCGAAGATTGCCGCGATACAGAGCTGGACATCTGTAAATTGGTACGTCAAGACCGAAAGTGATTTAATGATGTATCAAAGGACTTAGCAGCTGCCCAGTCTAAACTGAAGGAGTACGAAATAAACTTTCAGAAGTATAAATGTTTGGATGAAACAGCTCCGAAACAAAATACTTCTGTTGGGCTTTTACCACCTGCCCCAAAGCCAACTATGACAACGCCATCCTTTTCCGATATGTTTGCTTCACCAGTTACATTTTATTCTCCTGATCCTGCGGTTTTGGCTACGAGGGTAGATGACGCTCCTGAGAAAAATATGAATGGAATCTCAAATATTGATAAAAATGTTTGTCCTTCCATAAATATTATTTCTGCAAAGGATTGTTTGCGGGAAGTACAAGAAACGAGAACCCCAAAAAGGCTTGTTGTTGTGCAACCTAAAAAATCTATTTTCGTGTCCAGATTTGCACCGGACACATTAACTGAAGATATTATATTTTATATTGATTCTAAACTCAATAAAACCGGTAATAATATAAATGCTTTTAAATTAAATTTTTCATACGCTAGAAACATTTCATCTTTCAAATTATCTTTGCCTGCAGAATTGTTTGATGAGATTGTTAATACAAATTTTTGGCCGGATAAAACTTTAGTTCGTGAATTTGTTTATAAACAAAAATCAAATCTAGTAAATCCAGTTCAACTTCCTCAAAGAAAATTAAATTCTAATCAAAAAAACTAAATAAACTTTTTATAATGACCGGATTACGGCTGTTCGGTCACCAAATCCGTGCGTCATGGGGATGTGCCCCTGGGTCGGTTGGGCGGGTAAGTGGGACCGTTGGGATTCGTCGTTAAAAAAAAAGGGTTATATTTTAAACAACTTGTTTTTTACTCTCTTTTTATTACTGCAGCAATAACTATTGTATAATCCCAACATTGCATATTTGCGAAAATGCGCGCTTATGACAACAACACTTTTAGCCTTGGCTAAAGTCACAGAGTATTGCACTGTGGCGATCACATTTCACGCTACTGCAATGTGTCGCTAAATGCTTATGCTGCAGTCTGTATTGTTGGCATATGTGCACATTTTGTGGATATATTAAAATCAAAATTTATGTTAATATTAAAATGAAAATCAATAAAAGGGCCGATTAACGGCAATCCAATTCAATTGGACAACAACCACTTCCACGTTGAATACATTATTTCAAGGGAAAGAATATCTAGGTTCAAGCACCTAGTTATTCAATTTGTGTTTGTTGGAACCAGTTCAAGTAAGGTATATCTCGGTTCAAGCACCGAGTTATACATTTTGGTGACCCCGACAAAGGACGCAGCAACCAAACACAACTCGGTTTATGTACCGCTGTTGCGACTGTTTGTCTGTAATTTAAAATACCACAAAATTTGGTGAGAAACACCAGTTTGAATTTGGTGTAAAGCACCAGTTTGGTAACGCAAAAGGATACAGCAACGCAACTCGGTTTATGTACCGCTGTTGCGACTGTTCGTCTTTAAATCCAAATTCCAAAGTACCTTTGTGGCGCACACAAAGGACTCAAAGGCAAAAGCACACCTGTGTGAGCCTACTCATCTCCAGCGAGTAAACAAATCAGCTAAGCAAGGTTCTCCCGTGACAGCACGCAGCTAGATAACCCCAATAACACCCAGTCGAATCAAACCAATACATTATGAGTAATCTGGACGACCTAATAAATCAGCAGGATGAAAATGCCACCAACATACAGAGGATCATCAGCAACTATAAAAAGACGTCTAAAGATAGAAAAACTTTAGAGTACCTTAACAGGAAGGCAACAGAACTGCAAGATTTGTGGACAATATTTCAAAGAGCTGACAACCAAATTCGCAGAGATTCAGCCACACCCGCAGATCACCAGTATTTCGAAAAGGATATTCATGCGTCACTGGGCGAAACATATAACAAAGTCATGGAGGACATTCAAGAGTGCATTAAGGCATTTAATATAAAGCCTGCCGTTGCGCCCAGGGCTAAGGATGATGGCAGTGTAGAGCAAAAGGAAGGTGCTCATTCTGAAAAAACCGTACACTATGGAGTGGCGTCAGTGCTGCGCAAGCAACAAGCATTAATGGCATCCATGAAACGCCTGTTAGCCGGTATCGAAAGCGGAAAGGATCAATCACGGCAATATTTCGAGGGAAATATTGCAAGACTGCAGCGACTATGGAGCGAAGTTGAGAACACGAACTACAGATTATGGGAGGAGGCTTCATCACCAGAAGATGAAGGATATGATTTCAATGCATACCTTGACATGGAACAACAGGTCCACCACAAGATGATCGAGTTACAGACTCTGGCAGAAGAAGTCCACTCCCGAGAAGGCCACTCTAAAGAAGCTCCACCGCCAGCTGCACCACCATCGTTCCGGTTGCCACAAATAACTATTCCGATGTTCAATGGTGACTATCTGCAGTGGAACCAGTTTTTCGACATCTTCAGCGAAATGGTGCACAAATCGCCAATAGCAGCAGTACAAAAGCTGTGGTATTTGAAGGCCAATTTGACCGGTGAAGCTGAGCGAGTGATAAGGCATCTAGCTCTAACCAAAGAGAACTACGAGACGGCTTGGAAGCTGCTGCAGGACAGATACCAAAACAGAAGATTGCTGGCATCAACGTTGATAGAAAGATTGACAGGACATCCAAAAATGTCAGCTGAGTCAACTTCTTCAACTGCTCTAAAAGGCTTACACGACGTCATTCGTGAAAGTCTGTTAGCATTGGAGAATCTTGAAATATCGACGGAATCTTGGGATCCACTACTGCTGCATTTGTTAATCAAAAAACTAGATCGGCAGAGCCACATTCTTTATGAACAGTCATTGAAGAATCCCAAAGAGCTACAATCAATGAAGAGCTTATTGGACTTCATTGAAAATCGTTTCCAATCCCTGGAGGTCCTCGGTGGTCGAGAACGGACAAACACTCCAAAGGCCACAACAAACACATATAGGGTAGCAACAGCGGTAGTAGCATCTGCAACCTGTAGTTATTGTACCGGTAAAAATCACCCCCTATACTTTTGCAAGGAGTTCCTGAAAGTGTCGGCGCAAGATCGACTAAACTGGGCTAAAATGCAAAAAATATGCTTCAATTGTCTCAAAATTGTCACCTTTTACAATTTCTTGAGTGACTTCTAAGAACGGTGTTAATTTTGTAATATTTTTTTTCGGGAATTTTAATTTATAAATGATTCACATTTTTATTTGTTTTTATGAAATTTCTCGCGTTGATGTGTGCGGACCTTAATGTTGTACTGGGAATATATGCAGTGTATAGGAAAGTGTAATATGAAAGTGTAATATGAAAATGTAATATGAAAATCTAATACACCACCGTAATAGGTGAAAATAGTGTTAGGTGGCAACGGTATTCTTGTGGCAGTGTTATTTTCTTAAAGGTGGCAGCTTTAGGTCGAAGCTATTTTTGGTCATCAAGGTAGCAGCGACATCACCCGATGCCCCATCAAGAGCCAATGATGTTCCAGTGTCACTTCCAGCTGTTGGAGAAAGTGTAAGACTGTCAAAAACCACATTGCTTAGCACAGCCATCGTGTCCGTTACAAATAATTGGGGCCAACGAATTCATTGTCGAGCTATGTTGGACAGCGGTTCACAAACCAACTTCATCACAAAACGATTTGTGAACAAATTAGGACTACAAAGGGTTCCATGCCTCAGTGGAGTCGAGGGCATCGGCCAGGTAAAAAGCCGTACCGCCGAAAGAGTTAATCTGCAACTCCATTCAAATGTGACCGATTTCACGAGCCGACTTGAAGCTCACGTTTTGCCAGAAATTGTTTCAAGACAACCATCAAAAACTATCAACATCAATAATTGGAACATCCCTGATGGTATCCACTTAGCCGACCCGAAGTTCCACGAGTCCAAGGAAATCGATCTTCTTCTCGGAGCCGGGATAGCTGGGGGTGAATACAACAATCAAGACATTCCCAATGCAGCTATCACCTGCGGAATCTCCACTGAGGATGATTCCCTTAATACAACACTCGAAAAATTTTGGCTACTTGAAGCATGTGACACACGCAAAAACAACTTCACATCTGCCGAACGTCGTTGTGAAGAACATTTTCTGCAGAATGTTCATCGAGACAGCACCGGGCGATTCATAGTAAAATTGCCATTTCAACTCAGTCCGGATCAACTTGGAGAGTCAAGGGATATAGCTCTGCAGCGCTTTATGGCTATCGAAAGGAAAATGACCAAAAATCCTGAATTTAAATCCCTATACACAGCCTTCATGCGTGAGTACGTGCAGCTTGGTCACATGGAAGAGATCGATGCCACAAATGTGAAGGGGCCAAATTATTTTCTGCCACATCATGCAGTGTTCAAGCCAGACAGCTCCACAACAAAACTAAGAGTTGTTTTCGATGCTTCCGCTAAAACTTCAACCAACGTATCGTTGAACAATCTTCTGGCCACAGGACCCACCATCCAAGAAGATGTCGTTACCATTTTAATTCGCTTTCGTCTCCCTCGATTTGTCTTTACAGCAGATATTGAAAAAATGTACCGACAAGTAAAGTTAGATAAAGACGATCAAAGGTTCCAGCTCATTTGGTGGCGAGAAGACCCATCACATCCCATGAAGTGCTACAAGCTTACAACAATAACATATGGCACAACATCTGCACCCTACTTGGCTATACGCACACTTCAAGCGTTGGCTGAGGGTCAAGCCGACAAATATAAATTCGCGGCGGATATTGTGAAATCAAATTTTTATGTCGACGGCGTGCTGAGAGGATCTGATCATCTACTCACTGCACGTGAAATGCAGCAACAACTACGCTTCATGTTACAGTCTGCAGGTTTCAAGTTGAGAAAGTGGTGCGCGAACCACCCAAAGTTACTTGAAGACATCCCACTAGCTGATCGCGAAGTCAAAGTGGAAATCGGGGAGACGCACAACGACATCATCAAGACAATGGGATTGACATGGAATCCCTCGAACGACGATTTTAAAATCAAAATTGGAGAAATAAGTACTGGGAAGATCACCAAACGTACAGCGTTAGCCGATATATCCAGAATTTTTGATCCCCTTGGTTTCATCGCTCCAGTCACGACTACTGCGAAAATATTTCTGCAAGAACTATGGAAACTAAAAATCGACTGGGATACGGAACTCCCATCTCCATTGCACAACACCTGGTTGGCCTTCAAGAAAGACCTACTACTGTTACAAAATATCAGCGTACCTCGACATGTCTTTGGCCACACCAAGCCCAACAATCCACAAGTCCATATTTTTGCCGATGCATCAGAGCACGCTTACGGAGCCGTGGCTTACATGAGGACGACGCAAGCTCACGATATCGTGATAATTCGGTTTCTTTGTGCAAAATCACGTGTTGCCCCCACAAAGCAAATAACGTTACCAAGATTAGAGTTATGCGCTGCAAAACTCGCAGTAGACCTGATGCTGAAGCTCAACGATAGTGCGATATACAAAGGAGTGACCACATATTTTTGGACCGATTCCACGGCAGTGTTGGGATGGATCCACGCGAAGTCATCGAATTATCACACCTTCATTGCCAATCGGATATCCGCAATTCAGCAGGTGACTACTCCACAACAATGGCGCCATGTACCATCTCAAGACAATCCAGCCCACCTCATATCAAGAGGTTTACAACCAGCCAAGCTAGTGGACAATATGTTTTGGCTATTCGGTCCGAGATACCTATACAAAGCTGTGACAAGTTGGCCACTCCAACCTCCTCGTGACCAATGCCTTTTGGAAGTTAGGCAACAGAAAACGTCCACTACAGCATTGCAACCTACATGCCTACACAAAACTGCGACAAATGGGCCACTCCAACCTCCTAGTGACCAATGTATCTTAGAAGTGATGCAGCAGACAACTGCAGCTGCATCATCTACATCTGTATCTGTTGAAAACCGCCAATCCAAAGACATATTTGAAAAAATAAACCACAAAAATTCATTTCGACGGCTCCAAAGAATAATAACATATGTGATTCGAGGCGTGAAACACTTCAAACGCGATGCTTCTCACGTCGAAACTGCACCAACCGCAGCAGAAGTAGAGGAGTCATTGATACACATTGTCAAATATTTACAACAGGATGCCTTTGCTGATGACATTAAACATTTGAAGCGTCATTCAAGTGTGAACAATGGAAGCCCCATCAGCAATCTATCGCCATTCATAGATGCCCAAGGCATTTTAAGGGTTGGGGGTCGCATAGAAGCTTCCAGCCTTAGTTTTGATGCAAAACACCAAATGTTGTTGCCGTACGCCCATCCATGGACAAAACTGCTAATGACTGATTTGCATAGGGAGCACCTGCATGCTGGTCCTCAAACACTCACAGCGATCGTGAGACAAAGATTTTGGCCAATCAAAATAAAAACCTTGGCTCGCTCCGTCACTCAAAATTGCGTTCAATGCTTCCGAGCGCGACCAAAGTTGCTAAACCAAGTGATGGGTAATTTACCAGAAACAAGGGTACAACCAGCCAGACCGTTTGTCATCTCGGGAGTGGACTTCTTTGGCCCTGTGTGGACACATTTCAAAATCCGAGGAAAACAACCGATGAAAGCATATGTAGCCGTATTTTGCTGTTTTGCCACCAAGGCCGTGCACATGGAGCTAGTAAGTGATCTGACAACTGAAGCCTTCATAGGAGCTCTTAAACGTTTCATTGCTCGCCGTGGACATTGCAAGACCCTATACTGCGACAATGCCACCAATTTTGTGGGAGCGAAGAACCAGTTGAAGGAAATTCACCACATAATTCACGATGACCATGCAACAGAGAAAATTGTCAACGAATGCAGCAAAAGGGACATCGAATTCGCATTTATTCCGCCACGAGCACCACACTTTGGTGGGTTATGGGAAGCGGCAGTAAAGTCAGCAAAGGGATTGCTACAAAAATCTTTGGTATCAGCTAATCTTACTTACGAAGAAATGGGGACAGTTCTTGCCGAAGCAGAAGGCATTTTAAACTCCAGACCTCTCACGCCCATGTCGTCTGACCCAAATGACCTCCAAGTGCTCACACCTGGTCACTTCCTCATCGGTGAGCCATTAACATCTTCAATAGATAGTCATGCGCAACAACCGAACATTAAACTCCCCACGAGGTGGAAGCTTGTGATGCAGCTCAGAACGGAATTTTGGAGGAGATGGTCCATGGAATATTTGAATACCTTACAGCACCGCTACAAATGGAAGGAAGAATCACAAAATGTCAAGCCAGGAACAATGGTTCTAATAAAGGAAGACAATCTGCCTCCATTAAAGTGGCCATTGGGACGAGTAATTAATGTAATTCGAGGTGCGGATGGTCATGTCAGAGTTGCCGACGTTCGTACAGCAAAAAACGTCTCACGAAGGGCAATTCATAGACTGGCACCATTACCAGTCAATGAACATGAGGAAGACAACAATGCAAAAACATCAGCACAACCTCGGACTACTCCCATCAGACTCAACGACAATCGCCCACATCAGTCAGAAGAAACAGTACGCAAAAGGCGGAAAACCTCATCGTTCAACTTAACTACCGGACTCCTAGTGCTCATGCTGGCATTGCCAATTATAATGGCAAAAAATATTGAAAACCTCGAATTCAAACCTGAACCTGGTATACATTTCGAAGGCATCGGTTCAGCATTAATATCTCGCTCAGAATGGAAGTTGATTATCTACTACGAATTAGGCCCATATTGGAATGAACTATCAGCATTTTCCAATGGCACAGCGGCTCTACGACATTTGTGCCTAGAAATAAATCAAAAAAGTACTTGCACGAATGTGGTAACCCACCTTGAACATGTGAGAGATCAACTGAAGCTGGACAATAGTTTTCTAACAGCGAAGCGGGAAAAAAGAGGAGCAATAGACTTGGTGGGAAACATAGCCAATTCGTTATTTGGAATCCTTGACTCAAAATACGCTGACCAACTATCAGATACGATCCACATGGTCAAGGAGAACGAAAGCTACCTTCAACAGTTACTGAAAAATCAAACGTCAGCAATTGATTCGACCATCAACATTATCAAAAGCGATCAATTGTCAATTCAAACCAAATTCAATCACCTTGACAACCAGATTACAGAAATCATAAACAGAATCCATGGCGAAACTTCTCAACACGCAATATTTGAAAGGTTTATCTCGCTATCACTCCAGCTCACGATAATGTCTTCAAATTTGCAACGAATACAAGCCTCAATATTGGACGTTCTCGCTGACACTCATCATGGCAAGATCAGTCCAAGTGTGCTATCACCACAGCAATTGCAAGAAGAGTTGGTAAGAATACGCAATCACCTACCACCACTTCTCCGACTACCAGCTGACTCTTTACATTTGTATCAGATCATGACGATCCAAGGAGGAGTAACTGAAAACCATATAGTATTTCGAGTAACAATACCGCTATGCAACGAAGAGCGTTTCGAGTTGTACAAGATGTTCCCGATACCTACAGTAGTGAACAATAGTATGGTTTCGGTCAAACCCTGTAACGAGATCATCGCAGTCAATACACACAGGGACCAATATTTTCCAATGACTGCACAACTTCTTCAATCTTGTACGCTGATGAGTATGGATACGTACTTGTGTTACAAAATACAATCAAGATACAACAAAGGTGCCGAGATCTGTTCATGCGAGATACATCTATTCAATAATGAGCCACGCGATAATTGTGATCTGCAAAAAATAATAAGGAATGAAACATGGACTCAAATGGAAAATAAAAATCATTGGATGTATACGTTAAGGAATCCCACCAGGTTAAATGCAGTCTGTGAACGGGATGTACATCAACTTATCCTCAAGGGCTCTGGTATACTCAAGTTGCAACCACAATGCGTTATTAAACATAATAACATCCTAATCCAAGGACACCAGTCTCACACTAGCAGTGCTCATTTTTCGTATACAAGCATCGGCAATTTAAGCGACGTCACAAAGCCAACCCAATTGCAGCCAATCTTGGACGAAACAGATAGTTATCATTATGCCAATCAACTAAAAAATCTGAGCTACTTACAAACCACACTTGCACATCAAACCAATCTTCCAATGCAAATCCAAAATTTCAAAACTCACCATTTCGCTGTGGGTTATACGGCACTTATCTTAGCTGCCGTGGGCATCGTTTATACCATATGGAGGGCAAGGAGTTTGGCTATACTCCACCGCATCGATATCGGCAGCCCACCACAACCCAGGCCAAGAACAAATGTCCACCAACCAAATCTTGCTGATGACATTCAATTTCAACATCAAGTTCATGAGCACCCACACGAGACATCAGATGAGATCAGCGTTTGTTGAACAACTGTTCAACGCCGGGGAGAATGTATAATCCCAACATTGCATATTTGCGAAAATGCGCGCTTATGACAACAACACTTTTAGCCTTGGCTAAAGTCACAGAGTATTCCACTGTGGCGATCACATTTCACGCTACTGCAATGTGTCGCTAAATGCTTATGCTGCAGTCTGTATTGTTGGCATATGTGCACATTTTGTGGATATATTAAAATCAAAATTTATGTTAATATTAAAATGAAAATCAATAAAAGGGCCGATTAACGGCAAATCCAATTCAATTGGACAACAACCACTTCCACGTTGAATACATTATTTCAAGGGAAAGAATATCTAGGTTCAAGCACCTAGTTATTCAATTTGTGTTTGTTGGAACCAGTTCAAGTAAGGTATATCTCGGTTCAAGCACCGAGTTATACAACTATATTGGTCAAAAACAAACAAAAATCTTTATATACAATTTCTGGAGGAGGTCTTGCTGCGCTATGCTGATTGGGAAATGACACTAAAATGGCAATTCATCGCAATACCGGACTTGAATCCATTACAAAATTCGTGCAAGTGTTTGAAGTCTTCGCTTCTATTTTTTTACAAATAACAATAAACATATATTTAAGTTAAATAAAATATATATATATACTAATTGAATACCCGGCGTTGCTCATACTTATACTTAAAGTAGTGAAAGTTCCCTCCCGTAAACCTTTCCGTGAATCTCCAAAACACCAGAGCATAACACAAAAATTTGCAGAACTCTAGGTTCAGCGGTTTGGGCTGGGCGGTGATGAGTCAGTCTATCACCAATCATTCAATCAATCTGGACAAACACTTTTATATTTGTAATTGCGTGACGCCTGATTTGAAGTTTTCATTTGTACAAATTATTTTTTTAATCAAAATTTGTTTGTTTCGTTTAGTTTTTTTTGTCTAATGCTTGACCATTGTCCAATTTTAATAAGAAGCATAATATTATGTGTGCCAGAAAGTATTCTAGATATATTTTGAAGTAATACTTAAGTTGTATGATTGGTACCCCGCTTCTTTGACCAATCAAGTTCAAAGTAGTACATACACCTTCCGGAGCTCACAAATAAACGTATAATGTTTGTATGGTTCAGTGGTTTAGTCGTGATGTTCACTCATACATACGCAACAATGTTTTTATATATTAAGATATATATTAACCCAGCAAACAATATTATGAGAGCTCAGAACTTAGAGTCCGAAAAGTATCTAATTTTTGAGGATTTTTTGAGCGCTCAGAATTTTGAGCCCGAAAAGAATCTAATTTTTGAGGATTTTTTGAGCGCTCAGAATTTAGAGTCCGAAAAGTATCTAATTTTTGAGGATTTTTTGGCGCTCAGAATTTAGAGTCCGAAAAGAATATAATTTTTGAGGATTTTTTGAGCGCTCAGTATTTAGAGTACGAAAAGTATCTAATTGTTAAAGATTTTTTTAACCAAAAAAATTTTTGATTTTCAAAATATGCTTTGTTTTTATCGGCATGAATGATAGAGGCACCGTAGCTCAGAGGGTTAGGCATTGAGTTACAAAACAGGAGGTCCCATGTTCGAACCCCGGAAAAGGTAAAAAGTTTTTAATATTTGAAATGTTAATAATTTGATTTGATATTTGAAATAGAATTCCATGGCCATACCTGACAACAGGACAGCTGTCCATTGTAGATATCAAAAAAATTAGATTTGGTCATATTTGGGAAACATATTAGAGTCATATTTTAGAATATTTTTAGAGCCATATTTTAGCCTCATATTTGAATCATATTTAAGACACATTTTAGAGTCAGATTTTGGACTCCGATTAGAGTCATATCTCATACATTTCATCGTGCCCCTACAGGAAGGGAACACACTATATACGGCTCCTATAAGAGTCTTTTCTGAGCGAAATGAGATCCTTAAAAGAGTCAAAAAAGAGACAAATTGTTTGCTGGGAAGATATATAAAACTTTAAGAAAATCCAAAAATTCAGGCTCATTGTCACTTTTTTTAACATAAATATGTGTATATATCAGACATGGGCGCACCAATTACATTTTATAATGATTAGTATGCTCAATTACATGTAATTGTAAGTGCAGTGTAGTGGCTGAATATTTAAAATTACCAATTGTTTGAGTGAATTGAGACTCCAAACAAAAATAAAACGAAAGTGACGTTTATTGTATATATTTCCCTCGAAAAATTAAACAAACCAAATAAAAAAATCCCTAAAAGCTTTACGATCGAATCTAGAGTATCGTGGACACAATCGAACCTCTGGTTTTGTTATACGTTGACGCCCTCTTGCGGTCACAGGCTGCGGCGCTGGTTACCATAGAAACAATCCAAGCTCAATCGTAACCCAGTGAGCCAAAGCCATGGTGGTGAATCACTCACCTACTCTTGATGACAGTAATTCAAACGCAGCTATAAACAATTCCAATATGCAGAATCAGCTACAACAACAACAATTACAAGAACAAGCACTGTTACAACAACAACAATTGCTACAACAACAGCTATCACAACAACAATATGTGCAACAGCAGCAACAAGAGCAATTACATCAACAAATGCCATTAGACCAACATCAACCGCAAATACAACAATATCAGCAAATTCAGCAACTTCTGCCAACTCTGCAACAGCACACCATTCAACAACTACCAACACTGCAAATACAACAATATCAGCAAATTCAGCAACTTCTGCCAACTCTGCAACAGCACACCATTCAACAACTACCAACACTGCAAACTCTGCAACAGGTGGAATCTCTTCTGCCTGTTCTATCTGCACTCACAAACTCAGGTAACTCTGTATCAGCTATTTATCATATAGATAATCCCAGTAAATATATTCGAATCCCCCTCTGCTCACCCTCGTGTCTAATGCGCATGATACAATTAGTAGATCTACCAATTAGTAGTTCTACCGCAGGCAAAGGGCAATACCCGCCCTACAGATCAACCCTGCGCATTGCCTACAAAGCAAAAAGGTATTGGTATTTACTTTCCAAAGCGAGGTCTTTCGTCCCCCTCTAATGGAAATAAAAACTCAGCTAAAATTCAAAAAACTTATCCCAATAAACCGTCTCTTGAGCTTGGGCAAGATCGATTTGCGATTCTTGCTGAAGAAAAAAATTCAGATCCCAAGCCGAAAACGCAAAAACCCCCTCCTATATATTTACGAGAGCGAAGCTCTAATTCGCTCATACAAGAAATTACCAAACACATTGGTGATAAACTCTTCCACGTGATTGCCATCCTAAAGATTTATAGTGAGCCAAACTTTAGGGAAATTATCAATCTCTTTGATAAACTCAAAAAAAGCTACTACAATTACCAGCTCAAAAGCTCCAAAGGCGTCTCAGTCGTACTGAAAGGTATTGAATCTTTCGTAGAAATCAGAAATGCTCGAACTCATGAAAGCTTTGATGTAAAGTCAGTATTCAATATACAAAATCGAAATAAAGTGCCACAACCCCTATTCCGTGTGGAACTAGAGTTCGACTCAAAAACTCTTAAAAATGGTGAACCCCACCCAATATACTCTCTGCGATATCTCTTGCACCGCAGAATTGCAATTGAAGAACCCCACGGTCCACGGCGCGATTCAGTGTCATAACTGCCAAAAATATGACCACACAAAGTCATACTGCTCACTTCCCAGTGTGTGCGTAATTTGTGGAGACCTTCACGAAACAGGTATGTGTACGAAAAAAACGGAAGATTCGACTATTAAAAAATGTAGTAATTGTGGTGGCAATCACACTGCAAACTATAGAGGCTGCGCAGTTTACCAAAGTTTTTTAAATAAGACTCAAAACTCGACTCAAAAAGAATAAGCAAGGAAAACCCCAAATTTTCCCCTGCAACCCGATGGTAAATCTCTTGTGAGCACCATTAGAAAACAAGGGGTTTCCTACGCTAGCGCATTAAAAAGCGGTGACTCTGTTCCTGTAAACATGCAAACTGCTCCTCCTAGTAGTAGCCTTGAACAAACTCTGCAAATGTTCATGCAATCATGATTAAAAATCAAAGTCTTTTACTACAACATCTCATGTCTAAACCATGAATACTTTAAATATATCATTATGGAATGCAAACGGCCTGTGTCTTCACAAACTAGAACTTCTCCAGCTCTTGAAAGAGTCCAGCATAGACGTTATGCTATTCTCTGAAACTCACTTCACTGAAAAACACTTTTTCAATCTCCCTGGATATAGACTATATGACACAAAGCATCTGTTTACGTCAAAACACCCTGTTTGCCACCCTGTATACGGAATTGTACGGCAACCAACTTTATACCATTAAATCTACTGGAACACCGCTTAACATTCTGTTAAGCTGTGTCCCAAAACTGGTTTAAATCAATATGACGGCCTTCTGTCATTTCCGTAACTTTAACTTCCTTCTTCTTGTACCAGCATCGAACGAGTCACCAACGTATATTTTTACGCTCCTGCAACATCCCGTGCTGCAGTGCTTTTTATTTATATAAAGCTTACTTTTTGGTATCCTACGACATCCGTCGCAAGTAAGCAACCTTTTTGCTCCTTTCTTAATAAAGACTACTTACAAACATAAAACTACACGCCTTTAATTATATTTTGCTAATTCTCCATTTCCACCCCTTTTCTTTTTTATACCCCCACACTCACTGTGGCAGGGTATACTCACTTTGTCACAACGTTTGTAACGCCCATAAGGAGGCGTGTCCGGTATGGAAAAGTATATATATTCTTGATCAGCATCACCTCCTGAGTCGATTTAGCGATGTCCGTCTGTCTGTCCGTCTGTCCGTCTGTCCGTCCGCACGATAGAGGTCGCAGTTTTGGAGATATCGACTTGAAACTTTGGGTACATGTTTTTCTCGTGAATACTGAGATCAAGTTCGAGAATCAGCTAAATCGGACAAAAACTGGGCGTGGCTCCCATACACCGAAAAAAAAGGTAAAAATTGTTCAAGTCTTTTTTATTGTTGTATTCGATTGGAAATGTTTAGAAACGTATTTTTACCAAGGTCCGAGGTTCCGAAGCCACATATATAAGGGTCTGAATGGGGTCTTGAGACCAAAATTTTTTTTTTGGTGGATTTGATTGGAAATTTTTAGAAATGGATTTTGGACATGTTCCGGGCTCCAAAACCACCTATAATTGGGTCAAAATAGGGTCTTGAGACCACATTTTTTTATATTCGAGGTACTTCTTCCTACAGTGTGGGGGTATTTCAGCTTCGGTATAGCCGAAGATAGTCCACTCTCTAGTTTTTTATATCGTTTGTCCACTTTACGAGTGAGCCAAACATTTTCCGCCAAACAGCATCCAAGCGGAAACGCTAGAGGTGGTTCCGCTATTCTCATAAAAAGCCGGATAAAGCATTATGCTCTGCAGAATTATTGCACAGAATATATTCAAGCAACAAGTATTTCTCTCGATGAATACTTAAAAGGCCTAACATTATAGGCCTTGTAACGTTGCAAAAGTTACAATAATACTATTTTATATTCATAAGTAAATACCGTGAATACCCCTAATAACCTTAATTCATATTTTTATATATAACCCGAGAACACCCCTAATATCCGTTGAATTAATAATTATATTATTAATATTACAAATATTTTTAAGTCCCACCACTGCTTCCAACACGCACCTGCCTTACTTTTGCATACTGAACGCTGATTGGCCAAAAGCGTGCCCATAAGGAATACACTGAATAATAGTTTTCGCTCAGTGACTTGAATGCGTCGATTTGAATATTGGAGGGTGATGCAATTCTCAATAAGATTATGGTAGGCGCCACATAAGTAGTCACTGTTTGGCAGAAGAAAAGTAAGATTTGGTGGAAGTTTATTTCTTCCATCAAGCCGACTAGGTAGTAAGGTGTTGTTGCCTTCTGCCACTTATGTAGTAATAGGATCACTTCATGATATCTGTTGTGATTCATATGAAAAGTAAGTCGTAACCCTAGGGGTACGAAAAGCCCTTGTTTTATACAAGGCAATTTTTTTGAGTCCTCGGACTTGCTTGAATACATTTACTGGCCTTTGGGTTTTGTGCTTCAACTGGCCTTCGGGCTTTGTGCTTCAACTATCCTTCGGGAATTGTGCTTCAACTATCCTTCGGGTTTTGTGCTTCAACTGGCCTTCGGGCTTTGTGCTTCAACTCGCCTTCGGGCTTTGTGCTTCGGTATATATTATAAGTATAGTAGTAATTGCTAAGTATTATTATAATCCTCCGAAATCAGCCGAACGACTACTACGAACACCGAAGTCAGCCGAACACTGAATACGATTGCCAAAAGCCGAACTATAGCTGAAGTCAGCCGAGTACGACGATACGACTGCCGAAAACCCGAATAATTCTCCGAAGTCAGCCGAACGATTACTACGAACACCGAAGTCAGCCGAGCGCTAAATACGAGTATCAGAAGCCGAACTCTAGCTGAAGTCAGCCGAGTACGACAACCCGATTGCCGAAAACTCGAATGTGGCCGAAGACGAAATGATAAGATAATTCACCGAGGTATCCCGAATACTCAAATCACCGAGGCTTTATCAATGGCCATAATCGACCGTATATTTAACTCACCGAGGCTTCATCAATAGCCGTAATCAGCCGCTGAACACTGTCAACAGACTCGGCCATGACGTAGTCTCCTCTGCCACGCTAACTTATTGGCCAAGTGACAGTCGAAAAGCACCCGACGTCATTGATTTTGCCTTATTTAAAACAGTAAAAAGGAGCCAATTGACTATAGATCTCTCATCAGACCATACACCTACTATTATCACAGTACTCGCCAAGTTCTGAGGTCAATACAACAGATCAAATTACCAGTAAACTCACAAACTGGCTCAAATATCGGCAGTATATAAGCTCCTAAATTAACCCAAATGTATCACTAAAAACGAAAGATGAAATAAACACAACTGTTAGTAATTTCACACTCTTGCTTTCCCAAGCAGTCACAGCGGCCACCCCACAGTGATTTGTCCCATAGACAAAATTCAGAAAGTTTGATGTCATCAATTATATAAAATATGGTCTCATTGAATAAAGAGAATATGAACTTTTTTATTTGCTTAAAATTTTTTTGACGTCCGTGGATTGTTGTCAAATTAGGGAAATTTGATAACAAATGCTGGAACAAAAAAATGTATTTTTGATAGCTTGGCGAATTCATTTGATAGCTTGTCCTATACAAACTTTACTTTTTTATAAATGTTATTATTGTATTAAAAAATGAAAAATAAAATAGTTGTCATTAATCTTCGATGTAAAAATTTGTGAGTACCATGCAAAACAAAGTTTTTCAAGTAAAAAAAAAAACCCAAAAAATTATGGATTGTAAAAAAAAAGTGTGTAAAAGTTAGGAAAATTTTTTTTTTTTTTTAAAGTTCAATGTGTTTTTTTTTAGAAAAAAAATTCACTATTTTTTACCAACTTTTTGAAAAAAATGGTTTTTTGTAAATGCCTAAAATTACGATTTTATATCAAAAAAACTTTTCGAAAAGTTCATAATGTAAAAAAAGGGGTAAAATGTGATGAATGTATGTTCTTTTATTAATATATTGATATTAATGTATGTGTAGTAACTAAAAGCTCAATTGAAATATTGTTGATCCAATGTGATTTAATTTTTCTCTATTTTACTCTTCTCTCTTCTTCCTATTGACTAAGGCGGTCAATACCGAATGGTTTTGGCAATCCCGGGTTCTCCAGATTTTTCAGGATTTCTTGGGGTTTGTTACTTTACCAAGCAATGCACATGTTAAACAAAACAAAAAAAAAAAAATTTGCCAGAATTATTAAAATTGAGAATACAGGTAAAATTTATGGTAAAAGTGAATACGTCACTTTGACAAAAGTACACTATCAAGTACACCAATCCGTGAATAAGCCTAATAGTAGAATATACATAATATAATAGTATAATATACATTTTTCTTTACAAAGTATTCAAGATTATAAAAATATATTGATCTTTTCAATAGTTATAATATTAAATTATAGAATCCGTTATTAAAGCTAAGAAACCTTTTTCGAAATATAATTGTAGAGTTGTATTATATGCATAATAGTTAATAAGAAAATCAAGCATACAAAACAAAATGAAAACTATAAAGGTTACAGAAAAATCGATTACATTTTTGAAATCAGCGGGCCAAAATACATTTAGAAACTTAGTTTCAATTAATTCAGAATACTCCTTCGATTTTTGTCCCAAGCTCATATGGAGACAAATCACTGTGCACCCCCGCCCAAATCCCAGGTAGCTCAACTCGCGCAAAATGTATCCCAAAGGACATAGAGCAGTTAATAAAAAATAAAAGGTAAATACGTCGCGAATGGCAAAACAACAGATCCCCAAATCTGAAAAAACCACTCAATGACATCACTCGAACTCTGCAAAAACAGCTAAAGTGGAAATCCGAAAGAGACTTCCAACAATTTGTTGAACATCTCGCACCCACAAAATCAACAAACTACTCTCTGGCGAGCTGCTAAAAATATGCTAAAAAACAATTGAGTAAGTTTCAGTCGGGCAAGCCAACAAATATATACCCTACACCTACTGGGCCATTTTGGATCAGCCATCTTGAATTTTGAAAATGCGACATCAAATTCGAAATCAGCGACCCCAAATACCAAATTTCGTACTGTTTTGTTGAAATCTAAAAACTTTGGCCGCCATATTGGTTCCGCCATCTTGAATTTTTAAATTCCGGCATAAAATTCAGGAACTTTTTCTATCATGAATAATTTCTTTCTGAATGGTTTAGTTTTAGCAGGGACCATAGTTTGTTGATAAGCATTCAGGAAAATACTTCGAAAAGTTGGATTTTTTGGAAATTTCATGTGCTTCATTTAATTTTATTGGTTTGGAAAAATTATTTATTTTGTTTTAAAGAAAAAAAAATTAGATTAAATTGCCGAAAGGTTTATTCATATACTCGTACATAAACTATATGAGTTATACATATAAAAACATGCAATACGCATTGCAGAAACTTGTACCAATGCGTGAAGGCAATTTAGGCATATTTTCATTACGTCAACAAATTTAAGCAAAAAATATTTCCAAACTGTTTTCAAATTCAAGCACTCAAATCCATTTTGTTTAAATGGAAATCGGATCAAAAAATACATTGAACATTGTTCGGGACATTAAATACAAGTTCCAGTTCCGTATATTAAAATGTTCGACAAAATATTCCAGTCAAGAGTTGTTCGAGAAATGTGGATCAAACGACTAATTTTTAAAATGATCTTATTCTGACCGGAAACCCAAGATTCCAAAGACCAAATCGATTCCAATCAGTATTTTATTCTACATATTTTATAGTTATTCAAACTTTTTTTCTAATATTCCAAATCATAGGTGTGATAAATTCAATTTAAAAAAAATCCAATAAAAACCTTGAATATTGTTAGATTATTTGCGCAATTTCAAAAATATTATAGTATGGGTATATTAAAAGCAATTCTATTCGATGTAATATAACATTTTTGTACTGAATTTTGGTTGAATTGAAAAAAATCCAAATCCCGTGACTAATCCAGGGATCCCGGGATTGCATTTTTAAATCCCGGGATTGGCAATGGTCTCGAAAATTTACATCCCTAATGTACATACAAATAACACAAATGCCGTACTGTGCACTTTTTCCACTTGAAAAACGACAAATAGTTCAAAAAAATTTGAAAAATTTGCTAATTTAAAAAATTTTTGTTGTGATTCTTATTGAAAATTCCCTGAATTTTTCAAATATGGTTTCGATTTCCGTGTATCTTTTGTGGTTTAGCAGATACAATTGCTGAAAGCTAAGCAATTATAATTATTTTTTTTGTTTTTCAAAAATTTTTAAAAAGTGTAATTTTTAAAGTTTTGTTATGGATAAACGCTTTCAGATTTTTGATGTTGGTTTTTTTATTTGATAGATGTATGTTGGCTATAGCACGTAAGAAAATGAAACCTTTTTTTAGTTTTTTTTTTAACTTTAGCTAAGCTTTAGCTCTAAGGAATCAGAGGGAATCAGCCGGGAGTACACCACATTCTTCCTTAATTGTCCCTCTATGAAATCTGACTAGAATTTGCTGCGCCCTACTGCGCCACCGGAACAACTTTTTTTAAAACGTCGAAACAGGTGTATTTTTATTTAGTAAAAATAGTTTTTACTGTGCAACGCCAAATTCTGATTGCCGATCTGACTCTAGATTCTGAATGGTCTTGGTCAATATAATCACTCCCTCAAAGGGTTTTTCTGAATTAGCTGGAATAAGAGAGTTATTCAAGGTCAAAAGTCAAAACATGGTTATATCACTTTTCTTAAAAAAAATGTTTAATGGTAAGCGAAATCATGTTGTATCTTCAACAGAAGTATTCAACTTAACCCTATCTATAATGTTGATAAACATCCCAATTCGCTAAAGTCAATACTTACTTTTCATAAATAACCCAGAATAAAAACAAAAACTATTAAAATTTAAAAAAAAAAAGTATTTTATTAGAAAAGTAAAATTGTTTGCATTTGGGGCATTTTTGATGCCCCAAAAACCGACTTTAGCGGGTTGATATGTTAAGCAATATAGTAAGCTAATTTCTTAGTCAATACGTCATTTGTCGTTCCCTAATCTCGTACTATAAAAACAAACCGAAAATGCTAGTTTGATCCACTTTCATTTAAATGGATATTTTTTAATATGAAAATACTTTTATGTTTATTAGGACACAAACCTTCTAAATTCTGCAATCTGAATGAGTTGGTGTTGTCTCACTACATGTCAGTTTTAGATTCATGGAAAATTTGCAATACAATTAAACATCACTCAAAACTTAAAATTTCTTAATATCTGTACTTCGAAATGAGAAAATAAATTTTTTTTCAGTTTGGGATCATTCTGTAAAGCCTGTACGAATTAAATTTGTTTTGAAAAATTGGTAGGCGCCTCAATTCTTTACAAAATTAAAAAAAAAAGTTTCAAAAAATATGCAGTTACAGATTTTTTGCCACCTTTACCTCAAAAAAAGTGCAGTGTGTGCCACTACAATAATATTTTTATTATTTCAGATGCAAAAAAACCCTTCACATAGAAATTCTAAATCACATCAAACTACGCACCAGGAACCAAAACAACAAAAAAATATGTGAAAAGTATATAAAAAAAACAATTGCCAAAAATCTTAATTTTTACAAGTATATCAAAAGTTTATCAAAAACCGTATTGTCCAAAATTATTTTGTAAAAAAAAAATCCATACTCTTTTGAGAAAAGTACAAAACTCTGTAGCGAAAAAACAAAAGAAGTCTGCGCAAAACAGAAATAACTCGAGTTCTTTCTTTTTTCCCATTGTTTTATTACATGTTCCATATCGTTAAATTTGTTCTTTTATTTTTCGTTAAATTTTTTCTCCTTTTTTTTGCACAGAAATTATTATTATTTTTTTTTTTCATTCTGAATGTGTCATATATGTTAGATATCTGCATGAATGTGCTTGAAACGTTGTTCAAGACATTCATTTCATTTTCTATTATTAACTGTCGTGTCCCGTATGCTTACGAACAAATTGGTGTCTTGTCCTGAGACAGCGCGTGAAAGTGAGCACAAGACAAAATTCTCACAAAACATTACTGCAGTGTACTCACAAAAGCAGTGTGCAATAGAAACAAGTACACTAAAATATAGTGTGCTTGACGTTTGTCTGCTTGCTTTGTGTGTGTTTACTCCTAAATAGGACAATTTCTGGGAGATTCATGCCAGGTGGGATTAGGACAGCTTCTGAGTGCGTCCTTGGATATTTTTTAGGTGAATCATGCGAGGTGGGATCAGGCCAGCTTCTGAGTGCGTCCTTGGTCTTTTTTTGGGTGAATCATGTCAAGTGGGATCAGGCCAGCTTCTAAGTTCGTCCTTGGACTTTTTTTGGGTGAATCATATCAGTTGGGATTTCGCCAGTTCCTGAGTGCGTCCTTGGACATTTTTTGGATGAATCATGTCAGGTGAGATCAGGCCAGCTTTTGAGTGCGTCCTTTTTTGGTGAATCACGTCACTTGGGAGGTGGAATAACCTTAAGTAACGTTATTCACCCAAAAAAGTTACAATAAAGTTCCAAGAACGCACTCAGGGACTGGCCAATTCCCAACTGACATGATTCATAATCCCACCTGACATGATTCACCCAAAAAAATCCAATGACGCAATTAGAAGCTGGTCCAATCCAAACTGACAAAATTCACCCAAAAAGGTACAAGGACGCACTTAGAAGCTGGCCTAATCCCACCTGCCGTTTTAATTCGTTTTGTTCGAGTTGACATTTGACATTTGACATCAAGTACTTGGTGTACTTGGTGTATTTTGTGTTGTCATTGTTTTGATCGTTTTAAGCACTCGATGTTTTGGAGAAAACGAGTACAGTACTTGTGCTGATGAGAACAAAACAAATGTTGTCAAGTCATTATTTGCCATGAGAGAGTATGACAGTGCTTTTGTTTAAATAAATGAAGTAAATTTTGGACATTGAAATAGTGTACAGTTTTCTGAAATAGAAGTAAATATATTTGTGCAGATGTCTAATATATATATATCCACTTTTTCTTGCAAAGCTTCTTGATATCGATACCTTAAAGCACAGCCATACTATGTCCATTTTATCAAAACTCTAGAAAATTAAAAACAAGTTTTCATATTGGTATGTTTTCTATGAACATAGGTTTTTATTTCCTCATTTTTCAATTACTTTCATCACGATTCCCACCAACTATAGCCACTATAGCCTATCTGATGCAGCTTCTTCTCAGGAATCCAAAAATGCCGAAAACTCGATTTTCATGAAAATGGAGAAAAAGAGAGCGAAAAAATTATATTGCAAATGTTCAACCTTACCTAAATTCGGAGGTGTTGATGCGGCCCAAATCAAGGATCGGAAGAAATATTGCGGTTCACCTGTGCATTGATTCAATATTTTCAACAAGTCGCGCACATTGAATGCATTCAAAATGCTTCCGGAAACCCCCGGCATTGGTGTGCCCGGTGGTGCAAGTGGCCATCTGACCAAAGTTGATGGTCGGAAGAGTTTTGGTGGTCTCCACGATCTTTGTTGCAATATTTTCGGCAAGTCGTGCACGTTTTATGCATTAAAAATAGTCCCTAAAAGAAATTTTAAGAATTTCCTTCAATTACTTTTCAAATAAGAAGATGAATCAATGAGAGATTCATAGAAACACAGGTTGCAAAGTTGTATTATCGTATATTTTTTTGTATGGAAAACAGCAACAACATTTTCACAACTATCGTATTTGTTCACGACAATACAACAATACGATCGATACGAGACCCTTGTGAATTCCCTAATAGTATTACTTCTTGTTGCTCCAATAGTAAAAGTAATACAAAATTATGTAGTCGATTACTTGTAATCGTACTCAAAAATTTAAGCGCGATTACAAAGTAATCGTACTTTTTGCGTATTTGATTACAAAAGTAATCAATACCGCACAGCTCTGCTACTCATACGCATGTCGAACATTCATTAAAACATGAGTGACAACAAAAGAAACTTAGCACAACTTTTTCTTTTTCTCTTACTCTCTGAAATGACAGTACTAGATTTTTCCTGCAATAGGTGTGCTCACAACCATTGTATTTTTTTGAAACACGATTATACGACAATACAACAATATGAGACTTTGTGAATTTCCTTATATGTATTACCGCTTATTATATTTGTATTTCGTTTTGGTCTGTTTATCTTGTTTCAGTGTAAATTCTAAAAACGGCATCCCAGCAGGTAGAAAGTAAGAGCAGTGAAATGCATATAACTTACTTTCTACCTGCTAGCATACAATTTGTTGTTGTAAAATAAAAAAAATGTTGTTCTTTAATATTTTACTGTTCCACATTTGACTAAGTTCTGATATTTCATATTAGGTTGAAGCGAAATAAAAATGTAATACTTTTTCCAATAGTAGAAGCATTAAAATATTTTGTAATCGTACTAAAAAAAATTTTGTAATCGATTACGTGTAATCGTACTCAAAGCGAAATTGTAATCAATTACTTGTAATCGTACTCAAAAAAAATGTAGTCAAAATTTTGAGTACGATTACAGTACTCAAAAATTTTTGATTACGATTACGGTAATCGTACTCAAAAAACTTTGTAATCAATTACTTGTAATCGTAATCAAAAAATTTGTAAATCAGAATTTTGAGTATGATTACAGTAATCAAAAAGTACGATTACTGTAATCGTAATCAAACTACGATTACTGTAATCGTACTCAAAAAATAATAGTACACGCAAATCTCTGATTGAAATCTACCAAATCTAGTATGAAATCCACTAAGTTGCAGCTACTCTGCCACAGATACTTCTTGTCACACGAACAGCTGTTATTTGTTTACTTTTTTTACGCGTAGAAAACGTAAAATTTACTTTCTTTAAACATAACCGCGAACGATTACTCGACTTTGAAGCTGAAACTTCGACAACAGAATGCTACCCATTTTTCCACAACCTTTTCGTTCCATAAAAGCATAAAAGCGTAAAGTTGTTTGTCCTTTAACGCTTATGTTGCAGCTGAACACGGAGCACCTCATTTGTTTAAATTATTTGTTGTTTATATTTTTTTGAAACACACACGAAATTTAAAAAGAGTAAAAAACAAGTTTTTAAAATATAACTGTTTAGGCCAGTAATCATTGTG
This sequence comes from Heteromyza rotundicornis, assembly GCA_951394025.1. Lineage (NCBI taxonomy): Eukaryota > Metazoa > Arthropoda > Insecta > Diptera > Heleomyzidae > Heteromyza > Heteromyza rotundicornis. The sequence goes on from OX596013.1 coordinate 9,477,588, forward strand.
AATTTGTAGGCTAATAGTCATTGTAATAGAATTGAATTGTACTTGAATTTTTAGAAGATAGAGGGCGTTTTACTCACTAGGAGTTCGCTTCGAATCAGATTTAATTGCTGTTATCAGCTACGATAGGTAAGATCGCCGAATTTTGTGTTCCCGCTCTTTTTTGGATATCGAATAAATTTTATAAAGAAAATTGAAACCACCCCTTTTTATCATTCCTATTTTCAACACTTTGCCAACACCGAGAGTAACCATCCTTTCTATTCTCCAACGAAGCATAGGGCTTCAGGAGTATTTATTGGTCCTTCGAACCGGATTCGGAAAGTGCTTAAGTGTTGAAAGCTGAGACGACGACGTATTCGCCATCTCCCCCATCATCGAAAAGTGCTGAAGGCGTAGACGACGACATATGCGCCATCTTCCCCATCATCATAATTGGTACGTTATTATAACCCTTATATTAACTTGCTTTGGGCGGACTATATATATATATCCTCAAATCTGCGGCGAGCTTTTTCATACACTTCCACATGAGCGAGAGAGCTGAAATTTGGAACACTGATAGAACACCGGTGACAATGCATTCTATTAAATAAATTTCCTTTAAATTAATTTCCGCAATTTCGATTTAAAATTAAGGGTTTTTGGCTACTTTGTTCCCAATATCAAATTTTGAAGTCGCCAAAAACCCTTAATTTTAAATCGAAATTGCGGAAATTAATTTAAAGGAAATTTATTTTCTGCTTTTTATTCGGTTAAAGGGTTATATTTTAAAAAACTTGTTTTTTACTCTTTTTTATATAAAGTGCATTCAACTTAATTTAACTTAAATAAAGAACGAGAAACAGACGGACAAACATAGCAAAGAAAATTACTAAATTTTTTAAAATTATGTTCGCCCTCTCCCACTACACCAAATCATCTTCTTCAAAGTCGACCGATTGCTCCCACGCTCATACATTTACACATACACGCATAATAGCTTTGACCAAGTCAATCGGCTTCAACTAGACTCCCACGAGATTCCCCTCATTGTTCCCACTCATGCATACACAATAGCGAAAATTCTAAGCACAGCTTAGCTTAGCGAATAGCTTCCACAAAATTCCCCTCACAGTTCATAGGGAACGAAATAACTTTAGCGAGTTTCTGGCTCGGCCTTTTAGTTCGCCTTATACTTTTCTCGGACAGACAAAACCGCGCTTCTTTAAATAAAATTAAAAGTAAATTCAGTGTTTTATTTGATTTGCATACAACAAAGATTGTATTTAAATGTAAAATTAAAGAAAAAGTGCTGTGAAGTAAAATATTTTGAAAAGCTTCGAAAATAAAATTTAAAAATTAAAAAGGAAACATAAAAAGTGCCTAAATACGAAAAAATTATATACGTATAAAAAAAAAAAAGTGTAACAAAGAAGAGAGCAAAAGGCAAATAAGTAAAAATTATATACCTACATATTTCATAAAGTGTTAAAATTAAATAAAATTGAATTCTGGATTTAAATTTGGAAAGGAGCAAAGAAGCAGTGAAAGCAGACGAAGAAACATTTAAACCAACAACAACACACAAGGAAATTTGTTTGTAAGCTTTAAACAGCTGTTGGTATATATAAAAGGGTGTACGCTACAGACGGCGTATCACACATTTAATTATTTTCAGCAAAGTAATTTGTTTGGCATTTTTTATTAGTTTAAATCAAATATTAAAACATTGCCGTAAATTATCATACCCTACAGTCCACATTTGCAACTTTGTTTTAAATTTTTATAAATATTTTTTAAATAAAAGGTTCGTATAAGAACAAATTATTTCGGTTTTTATTTAAATTTTTTAGGAATTTAATTATTACCTCTTGGGCGACCCTCTTCTATTTTTGAATACATTTTTTTAATACATTTTTTTAATAAAAAAAATAAATAAAAACATATCACACATTACGGAGAAGTTCGTGATGATGGCGAACGCGCTTCTGGAATTCGAGAGTGACTTCAATGAAACCAGACAAGAAGATCACAGTGTATTTTCGATGGAAGTGCAGCGAGAAGAATTAAAGTCCCAATGGGTGGAGTTGAAGCAGGCGTACGATGTAGCTCTACAAGCGGTAATAAAGGCGTGTGGCGAGGACAAGGACGCAATTGACGTTATAAAAACTAAGTTTAAAACTTGCTACAACGCTTACGTTTCCACAGCTGCACAAATGGGTGAATTCGCACATAACTTGACAAATCACCACACTCATAATACTGCTGCCCAAAGTACACCGATTGATCAAGTCACAGAGGCAGGAGTTGGTAATGCACATGGACACCATATACACTAGAGCCCGACCGATAAGCATTTTCAGGCCGAAGCCAATGCCGAAGGTCAATTGGCAGCCTATTACTTCGGCCGACGCCGAAGGCCTATACCGAAGCCGAAGCCGATACATAAATAAATCCCTTTAAAAACTTGTTTTTTCGTGTATTTTCATTCAAATTCGAGTATATAAATACACATTTAGTTTTTTAAGGAACTAAAAATGTATTTAAACAAATAATAAAAGTAACCAAAAGAATTCACAAACAAATTTGGGCCTCCTAGGTCAAAACTAACAATAGCCTCAAATTATCCCATATATCACTTTTAAAAATTTGGAGTAAAGCTTAAAATAATGGGAATTTAGAAGAAATGGTAGAGAATTCTTCACAGAATAAATCCATCTAAGTAGCTGTTTTTAAGGACTCCCCAAATCCGTCAGGTGATGGGCAAAGGATGTTCTAGTTGATGGTAAAAACCACCTGTGAAGCTTTGAACTTTAAATGTAAAATTTTACCAAAATCGGTCCCGGATTTCAGCACCTTTTCATATATGTTGGAGCAGCAATTTGGGCTACATTTCTAAAAGGTAGAATCCTTCCGTGAGCCTCCTACCCCTATATTTGAAATTTCATACAGTTTACCAGGACTCTTTTTAACATAGACATCAGGCCAAGTAGTAGCTTGTAAATCTATATTTAAAATTCAGTAATCCACCCAGAAAATGTCCAAGGATGTACTTTGTGGCAGTTTTAACCCCGTGCCACGCAATTTGAGGCGAGATTCACTCAATATTCGATGATTACTAATTAAAATTTTAATCATATTTTTTGTTTTGTGGGCCTCTTATGTCCTTGGAAATTCCATCAATTACACAATTTTACATTCAAGTCTCAAGAAAATCAGTAAGACCGTTTAGATGTGATGTGAGCTAGAAAATCATATCGTAAAAAATTAGTTTTGGTTTTCGGTGTCGCAAAAGTAAGGAAAAAATTTAAAAGCTTCGGCCAAAACTTCGGCCATTTTTCGGAAAAACCGAAGCCGAATGTGCATTTTCGGCCGATAACGGCCGAAGCCGATGCCGAAGCCGATTAATTGGTCGGGCTCTAATATACACTTGTCTCCTTGTGACACTGAAGTATTTTATGGTGATTATGCGACATGGCCATAGTTTCGTGACCTATTCACGCCATTTATATTACCAACTCGCGTCTTACATCGGTCGAAAAACTTTTTTATTTAAATCAAAAGACCAGAGGGGAAGCCAAAGATATTGTGAAAAAATCTCCATTGACCAACGACAGGTTCGTGCAAGCATGGGAAAATCTATCGGATCGATACGAAAATAAGCGTATTTTGGTCAACAGCCAATTGAAGGTACTTTTTAACCTTCCGGCTATTAGTAACGAATCAGGTTCCTCTCTAAAGAAATTACAACGAGATATAAATAATTGCATCTCTACATTGGAGTTATTTGAAATTGATGTTAGCAATTGGGATGCAATATTTACGTACTTGTGTTCAACGCGATTGCCTGAAGCTACGCTCTCCTTATGGGAGCAAAGCATTAGCGACAAATTCTCGATTCCAAAGTGGACCGATTTGGACAATTTTCCAACAAATAGATTTCAAACACTGGAAACGATTTCGGATCTTCGATCAGGCTCAATTTCAAATAAATCTGAGAAAAATAAGTCTTTTACACAACCTCAACAGACATTTTCGAATAAAAAGCTGCAATCACATCATACGACAGTCGGTCCGAATTGTAAGCTCTGTCCAACACAACAACATTCCATAAGAATTTGTCCGACATTTTTAGGTATGAGCATAAACGGAAGGTTAGCAGTAGTGCGTAAACATCATTTTTGTCTGAATTGTTTAGGACATTCACATCATGTCAGGGAATGTAAAAGTAAAATTTAACTGCGCGACTTGTAAGAGGCGCCATAATACCCTTTTACATCGGGAATTTGTAAATCCAACTGATAATCAGGCTGGACCGTCAAAACCCCCTCAGTATCCAAATTCAAATAAACACGTACATACAGCTCAAGTGGCACCCACTAGTCCTTCCGATAATATAAATGTACAAGCTTGCTTCGCAATGAACAAGAAAAATGTGTTATTAGGAACAGCTATGGTAACTATTTGTCATTTGGATACGGTGTATACAGCCAGAGCGCTTATCGATTCTGGCTCGGAATGCACCTTTATCTCCGAAAGACTGCAACGTATCTTAAAACTTATTACTGAGAAAATGAACGCACAAGTTTCCGGTTTAAACAAAGTTGTATCGGCCCACGTTCAAAAGGCATGCAGCTTTGAAATTGGATCTCTAATAGATTCAAATATAAGGATCGAAGCAAAGGGTCTCGTCCTTCCCCAATTAACCGGAAATGTCCCAACCCATTCCATTGATGAAGCTTCTATTCAAGATTTGCCGGATCTTCAGTTAGCAGATGTCAATTTCCATAAAAGTGGACAAGATGACGTATTAATAGGAGCGGACCTTTATCCTATAATTCTTATGGAAGATATACGTCACCAGATATTAGGAACTCTCATAGCTCAACAAACCGTGTTTGGATGGATATTTACAGGCCCCCTACCAAATTCCAAAAAAGAACATGAAGATAGTTTATGTGAAGACAATTTTGTAAAAACTACGCGCCGTAGGGACTACGGTCGATATGTAGTAACCTTGCCCTTTAAAAATGAATTCCCTCACGTAATAGGTCTTGGCCAGTCGCGTCTGGCAGCATGCAAACAATTTATTAGGAACTAAACTTCGCTTTGTAGACGACCGGAATTCAAAATTCAATACGACCAAGTGGTCAAAGATTATGTTGAATTGGGTCACATGAATAAGGTGCCACCTCCGAAATTCGAAAAGTCACCTGCCCATTACTATTTACCAGACTTGTAAAGTAATGAAATTTTCATTATGCATTACCATTACCATTACCATTACAGGTAATGAAATTTTATTTCATTACCATTACCATTACTGCAATGGTAATTGTAATGGTAATGGTAATGAAAATTTCATTGCAATGGTAATGAAATTACCATTATTTCATTGCGATAGTAATGATAATGAAGTAATGAAATTTCATTACTTCATTACTTCATTACCTATCTGCCCCAATTGCGTTTTTGGCACTTTTTGGGCACTTTTTGGGCAAAAGTTTAATTGTAGCTATCACCAAGTGTGTCCATGGTCATGTTTTGGATGAATCACGTCAGGTGAGATTAGGACAGCTTCTGAGTGCGTCCTTGGACATTTTTTGGGTGAATCATGTCTGTTGGGATTAGGACAGCTTCTGAGTGCGTCCTTGGACATTTTTTGGGTGAATCACGTCAAGTGGGATTAGGACAGCTTTTGAGTGCGTCCTTGGACATTTTTTGGATGAATCACGTCAGGTGGGATTAGGACAGCTTCTGAGTGCGTCCTTGGACATTTTTTGGGTGAATCACGTCTGTTGGGATTAGGACAGCTTCTGAGTGCGTCCTTGGACATTTTTTGGGTGAATCATGTCAGGTGGGATTAGGACAGCTTCTGAGTGCGTCCTTGGACATTTTTTGGGTGAATCATGTCTGTTGGGATTAGGACAGCTTCTGAGTGCGTCCTTGGACATTTTTTGGGTGAATCACGTCAAGTGGGATTAGGACAGCTTTTGAGTGCGTCCTTGGACATTTTTTGGATGAATCACGTCAGGTGGGATTAGGACAGCTTCTGAGTGCGTCCTTGGACATTTTTTGGGTGAATCACGTCAGGTGGGATTAGGACAGCTTCTGAGTGCGTCCTTGGACATTTTTTGGATGAATCACGTCTGTTGGGATTAGGACAGCCCACCTGACATGATTCACCCAAAAAATGTCCAAGGACGCACTCAGAAGCTGTCCTAATCCCACCTGACGTGATTCATCCAAAACATGACCATGGACACACTTGGTGATAGCTACAATTAAACTTTTGCCCAAAAAGTGTCAAAAACGCAATTGGGGCAGATAGGTAATGAAGTAATGAAGTAATGAAATTTCATTACTTCATTATCATTACTATCGCAATGAAATAATGGTAATTTCATTACCATTGCAATGAAATTTTCATTACTTCATTACCATTACCATTACAATTACCATTGCAGTAATGGTAATGGTAATGAAATAAAATTTCATTACCTGTAATGGTAATGGTAATGGTAATGATCGCTCAATTTCCCAAGTCTGCTATTTACCTCATCATTCCGTGATCAAAGAGGAAAGTACGTCTACCAAACTACGAATCGTGTTCAATGCGTCCTTTCTCACATCAAATGGGGTTAGCTTAAATAATGTTTTGTATACAGGTCCAGTACTGCAAACTGACTTGACGCTTTTGATTTTGAAATGGAGATTGTTTAAATTCGTCTTCAATGCTGACATCGAGAAGATGTATAGGCAAATCCTAGTAGATTCCAAACACACTCCTTATCAGAGGATTTTATTTCGAACTTCGCCTGAATCTGTCATTGAAGATTTTGAATTGAATAGAGTCACTTTTGGATTGAATTGCGCCCCTTTTCTTGCAATTAGGAATTTGTTACAGCTAGCGAGCGACGTTCAAGAAACAATGCCGTGAGGTGGAAACGGCACTAAAGACGCGGAACGAGCTAATCTCAGCATTGAATTCCGCGGGATTTCCCCTACGTAAATGGACATAAAATTGCAAGGATATATTAGAAGATATTCCTAAGGAACATTTACACAATGAAGACTTTTTGGAGCGAGAAGACACCAGCATTGTGAAGACGTTGGGAATTCGTTGGAACGCTAGGTTGGATCTCTTTTAGTTTACGGCTAAGCCATTGGAAAACAAATCAGTGTATACAAAGAGGGAAGTGCTTTCGATTATAGCAAGACTTTTTGATCCTGCAGGTTGGTATATGCCCTGTTATAATCGTAGCGAAAATTCTGATGCAGCAAATCTGTTTAGAAAAAATTGATTGGGACGATAATTTGACAAGTCAAAGTCTGCATGCGTGGAAGTCTTTTTTAAGTGACTATCATTTCATAAATGATATTAAAATTCCGAGATGGGTGAATGTCTCTCCATTAAGAAAAATTGAATTCCACGTTTTTTGTGATGCATCGGAAAAGGCCTATGCAGCAGCAATTTATATTCGCGTTGAGGCTCCAGATTCGCGTATTTACACCCACTTATTGACCGCAAAGACTAAAGTCGCCCCTGTCAAGACATTTTCGCTTCCAAGATTGGAACTATGTGGAGCGGTTTTAGCTGCAGACTTGGTGGAGTCCTTGTTGCCCCAACTAAATGTGGAACAGTATACCTTGTACCTCTGGACAGATTCGACAATTGCTTTGGCTTGGCTGGAAAAACCCCCTTGCTCTTGGACTACCTTTGTAGCTAATTGCGTATCGAAAATTCTAGACAAGGTAGGCAATTCCAATTGGTATCATGTCGATTCTCCAGATAACCCTGCAGATTTAGGCAGTCGAGGTGTTTCAGCGCAAAATGGTGGAAAGGGCCCTTATGGCTAGGTAAAAATAAAAGTGAATGGCCACGAACTTCTGGTAATGGAGAATTTTCGACATCATTAGAAAGCAAACCAATTAAAGCCCATTTTGCGTATTTCAATCAATTTGAAGATATTTTAGAACGATTTTCGTCACTTCCACGAGCATTGCGTATATTGGCTTTAATGTTTCGATTTTACTATAGCGTCAGTAAAAAAGAGGACCGGGCTCAGACTGTGAAGTTGACAAAAGAAGACATCGACCATATGCAAAATCGGCTGATCGGTTTAGCTCAAAAGGTACATTTTCCATCTGAATATCATGATATTTCTGAAAAGCAACCACTAAGCAGTAAAAGCTCGATTTTAACACTGAATCCTTTCATGGATAACCAGGGCGTAATTCGACTAGGTGGGCGATTAGCGTTAGCACCATCTCTTTCATATAAAGAGAAACATCCAGCTATTCTACCCTACAATTGTCAACTTTCTCGACTTTTGGTTCAATATAACCACGATATTTCATTGCATGGTGGGAACAATTTGGTATTGCGATTATTGCAAATGGAATTTTTTATAATACGCGCTAAAAATCTTGTAAAGACAACCATCCATAATTGTAAAGTATGTGTATATAAATAGGAAAAGGGAACATACTCAGGTTATGGCAGCTCGAACTGAATTTTCGCGACCATTCGCGACAACTGGTATCGATTTTGCTGGTCCTTATGACATCAAAAATTATACTGGTCGTGCGTGTCTCATAACAAAGGGTTATGTATGTCTTTTCGTGTGCTTTTCCACGAAGGCAATACATTTAGAGGTTACGTTTTTGGCTGCTTTTGCCCGTTTTGTATCTCGTCGCGGTTGTCCAGGACATTTGTATTCTGACAATGTAACGAACTTTGTAGGAGCTTCCAAAATTATTAAACGAGAGTTTCGTGAGTTTTTGAATTCTGCGCGTAATTCCGTGATTGACAGTCAACTGTATCAGGGAATTATTTGGCATTTTAATCCTGCTGGGGCTCCCCATATGGGAGGACTATGGAAATCAGGAGTCAAAAGTTTCAAAAGGCATTTTCGAAAGGTAGCAGGAGCAATGAAGTTTACTTTTGAGGAGTTCACCACATTGCTATCGCGCATTGAAGCTTGTCTCAATTCGAGGCCTATAAGTGCAATGTCAGAAAATCCTGACTTGTTAACCCCTTTAACTCCAGGTCATTTTTTAATCGGCAGTCCGTTGATAGGAATTGCGGAGCCAGAAATTACAGATAATCCAATGTCTATTGTTAACAGATGGCAAAAACTTAAAGCCATGCATCAGGTGTTTTGCAAACGATGGAAGTCTGAATATTTATCTCAGCTTCAAAGAAGGTATAAATGGAAATTTCCCCAAAGAGATTTGGAAATTAAAGATTTGGTTGTAGTGCGAGAGGAGAATTTACCTCCAAATGAGTGGCGACTTGGTAGGATAATAAAGGTTTATACAGGAGAAGACAATAAAGTCCGAGTTGCCGATGTGCGAACCCAAAGGGGGTCAATTACTCGGCCTATTGCTAAATTGATTGTCCTTCCGAGCTGCTAAAACCCAATTGTAAATACCCCCTACATTAAAAACCCCATTTGAAGTCAATAGATACGTAATGCCACGCTTTACGATTAAGGCAGTTCAACGCACCAAACCTAAGTTTGAATGTCCATTGTGCCATCTCGGGCACACTCTGCGGTTTTGTACTCTGTTTCGGAATATGAATGCGGAGTTTCGGCTGCGTGAGGTGTTGCAACATCGGTATTGCACCAACTGTTTATGCATTGCCAGGAAAAGCACCATACCATGCTGCACGATGAGCTGCTTGACACGCCTGACACAGAAGCTGCCCAACAGGGGTCACGTCGGTTTGGTGATACCGCGTCGGAGGAAGAATTGTCAGCTAAAGAAAGTGAAGGCGACATGAGCTCGTCTGCGGAAACGCGCAGACGAGCTCATGCGGGCGCTGATGCGGTTATTGAACCGTCTCTATCGGACGCTAAAGCGGGCATTGAAAAGGGCAACGATTCAGAGGGAATCGCCCCACCGAGGGAACAGGCTCGTCCATTGCTAGCTGCTTTACGAAGTGACGGGAAGCCTCAAATGGATGCGCGCCAGATAATCGAATCATTGCGAAGTCGATATAGCAGCTCTCATGCTCAACCACGCCGAAAACCACAGCACGCTAATCGTTACAACTCGGGAGTCCGACCTCGACCGTCATACATCCCTCCGCAAAACAGATTTAACCTCATTAACTTAAATAACGTATTTAATTCTTTCAACAATCCCACTATAATTACTGGGGATTTCAATGGTTGGCATTCTTCATGGGGGTCTCCAACTAACAACCGAAAGGGAACATACTCAATCGTTTCATTTGTCAATCAAACTACTTACTACTTAATAACGGATCTCCAACACATTTTACAACACATAACACATTCACTCATATAGACCTTACATTCTGTTCCCCCTGCATAGCAATACAGTCCAAATGGAAAACTGATAACGACTTATCAGGAAGCGACCAATTTCCCATTATTATATCATTATTTCCCCAGGACTGACCCAACACGCAACTAAACAAAGCTAAATCTATATATATAAAAGAGACGTGTATGTTTGTCTCGAGTAGACGCGAAAACTACAGCACCGATTCTCACCAAAATTTATATATGTATTCTAGGGGTCGTGAGTCGTAACATAGGATAGGATTTGACACGCCCACTTTTACCGCCCACAAGTTAAAAAATACGTATTTCTCTCACATTTGTGAATCTTTAAAAGCAAATACCATATGATCAACTTGGTTGCCACCTAGGACTTAATTTTTCCCCACCCAAGCAGTGTTACCATATCTGCTGATATTCCCAGTACAACATTAAGGTCCGCACACATCAACGCGAAGTACCGCAGCCGCTGCGAAACTTACTCAAAAATGTTTCTTGCAAATGCGAAAATATATTTGTTTGAGGTGAGCAATTTCATAAAAACAAATAAAAATGTGAATCTATCTATATCTATATATCTATATATATAAAAGAGACGTGTATGTTTGTCTCGAGTAGACGCGAAAACTACAGCACCGATTCTCACCAAAATTTATATATGTGTTCTAGGGGTCGTGAGTCGTGGCATAGGATTGGTTTTGACACGCCCACTTTTACCGCCCACAAGTTAGGAAATACGTATTTCTCTCACATTTGTGAATCTTTTAAAGCAAATACCATATGATCCACAATCAACTTGGTTGCCACCTAGGACTTAATTTTTCCCCACCCAAGCAGTGTTACCATATCTGCGGTGTTTTTTACCTTTCGGTTTCTTTCAAAGTATGAAATCGATTTGCTAAAGTATTTCACGTCGATGTACCGATCACAAATTTCAACAACTTCGTGTATTTTCAACATTAATTGCAGCAGGGAGTAATAATTAAGGTTATTTCCATTTGATTGCATGTAACTTTTCAACAATGGAAAAAACCTAAGGCAATGCCAAAATAACACGGCTTCTCCTTGAGTATTACATATTCGCAATTCCATAATTTGCCCCAATCTCCCAGTGCTCATTTTACGCCCACTTTCACAGTACTTCATTTCCACTTAAATGCATTTGCCATTTACATTGCAAATAACTGCGGAAAAATGTCTATTGTGAATGGAAATTAAATTATACCCAACTTAATGCTCCTACACACTGCCGCGAAATTTCCCCAAAAATTGCTCAAAAATTGCAAGGCGATATTCGGCTCGGACAAATTTTTTCGTGCTGAACAATTTCACAAAAACAAAAACAAATGCATATCATTCTAGAGCGCACTATCGTATTTTCAAAAAAGTACCACGACACCAACGAAATTTTGCATTCATGTGTGGCGACCTTAAATGCTCACGGCGAAAGTCGCCCACTTTCACAGTAATCCTACACACAGTACTTCATTACAACTTAAAATACCCAAAATTCCGCCGCCGCGGTACTTTCTCGAAAATTCTTCCAGCAAAGATATTGGAATAAAAAAATTTGTTTGCGGTGAAAAATTTCAAAGCTACAACTAAAAATGTGTATCATTTATAAATTTTTTTTAAAAAAACGCAGTATCGCATATTCAAGCAACATTTTTGTTCAAGTTCCGTACCGGCTGCGGAATTTCGCGTTGGCTTATGGGGACCTAAATGCAGGCAAACCGCCATTAATATTACGAGAAGACGTCCATTGCGAATGAAAATTAAATTAAACTTGACTTAAATGCACACACTGCAAAAGGAATTTTCGTCAAATAAGCACTGCAAAATTGTTCCAACAAGTTATAGAAATCACTTTCTTCCCACAAGAAAAATTTACAAAAACACAACAGAACGTCTCTCAATGTGGCAACACTCCTCACAGGCGGGGCGCTCAACCAGTGCAGCCAACTTAAGGCAAATTTCCCTTCCTAAGGGAATTTTTGGTTTAAGTGTTTACACTGCCGGGCCATTTTGTGCGAGCATTCGGCTACTTACCAAAGCTCAAAGATCGTAATCCAGTCGTTTGCACCGGCCGAATTACGGGATTTGTTTCAAATACTTATACCACATGTCATTCAATTTAATTTCAATAATCTTCCAAACATACTTTACTGCGCTACATACATACATACAATACGAATCATTCATTCATTCATCAAAACCTATTTCAATACCGATCGCTACATCAATTTTCCTCTCTATAAAATTGTATAAAATTAACTCCACAGTATAAACACCAATTAAACATATATATTTAAAAATTACTTTCATCCATTCATCCATTACATTGCAGACAATGCAACAACAAAAAATTATTTAGGCCCAGCGAAGCGGACCGGGCCCAGCTAGTTCAAAATAAAACTAGCTGACTGGACACGTTTTACAGCACAATCAGAACATTTTAACATACAACGCACCCCAAGCACAAACATCAATAAAGAAGCAGCAAATATAAATAAAATCATTTTGCAATCCGCCTGCATGTCAATACCACAAACACTACCAAACACACTACCACACAACTATCTCGAAAAACTCAAAAAAGAAAAAAACCAATATTGGAATGCATTCAATAGAAACGCGGTTTTAGAAAATCTATTAAAATATAAAAAAGCTAATGCTATACTCAAGCGCGAAATAAAATCAGCTAAAAGAGAATCAGTTAATGATTTTACATCCGAAATCAATCCCGAGCTCTTATAATAGAAAAGACATTACCTACATAGAATTATCTTCCGCACTGTCTAAATTAAAGGGGCAAACCCCAGGATTAGATAGAATATCTAAGAAACCTTGATGATAAGTAACCAATGATAAGAAACCTTTCTTATGAAACAAAACATCGTCTGGTAAACCACAACAATATTATTTTTAAAAGTTACATTCCCCAAACATACAAAACCAGCAACCCATTCCAAAGCCCAACACAAACAAGACTATGGCAAAATCGTACAGACCCATTTCTCGCAACCCCTGTTTATCCAAATTATTAGATAAAATAATCGCCAACAGGTTATGGTGGTTTGTTTCCGACAAACTAATTGATAGCCATCAAATGGGTTTCAGAAGGGGAAAATCGGTGTCTGATACGCTATTGTATATAGACTATCAGATCGCTGATTGCCTATCTCTGCAAAACCTATCAACCTGTTTGGAAGTGAATTTTTTTGCTAAGAGTCAATTAACCATTTTTGAATAATTCTATTGTGTTAAAAATTTCAAAGCTATTTTAAATTGACAATAAAAACAAAGTCTAGCAAAAGTGCATAATATATAGTGAAAATTTCATAGTTTAGTGTGTTATTTTCGCTAATTCCTGTGCTGCTGTGCTAAGCTAAGTATAACAACAACAAAATTTACAACTTTGTTGTTTGTATCAATATATTTTATCTGTGAGCTTTAAGCTGTCCTTTTTGACGTTTTTGTGAAAGCATTTACCATTGCAAATGTGTTTCCTTAAAGGCACGTCTGATTGATGACC
>OX596013.1:9491617-9626943 GCA_951394025.1 Heteromyza rotundicornis
CACGTCTGATTGATGACCTTGAAGATAGAAAGTGTGGTTTACGTTGGTCTTGCACCGAATGTCGCAAAGTCGACTCGGCTATAGTTAGGGTGATTCGTCAAACCAGAAAGGGATTTTTAGAAATCGCTAATGAGATGTCGGTCATCCAAACAAAATTAGCCGATTATGAGAGCCTTTTCAAAGAGTTCAAGTTTTTGGATGAAGTGTTGCTTATACAAAGGAGAAAGATGTCGCCAAATAAACTTCCGATAATCAAGTCAGCGACTGTTCTAAAAACGACGTTGACTTGATAACTTCGTCCGCTAAAGTGGCACCAAAAACAGCTGCTCCTAATCTTAATTCTGCTCCAAAACCTGCTTCGAGTCCTAATACTGTGTCACAACCTAAAAAGCTTGTTGTTGTCCCACCAAGAAAATCCATTTTTATTTCTCGGTTTGCGAGTGACACTACAGCTGAAGATGTGTTGCATCACATATCTGCACAGCTAAAAGTTTCTCCCGACAACATACAAGTATTCAAATTTAATTACAACTATGCCCGTATAAATTCATCGTTTAAAATTTTGATTCCTGAACATTTATTTGATAGTGCATTGAACCCTAACTTTTGGCCTCCAAATGCTTTCATCCGTGAGTTTATACCACGTGAAAATCCTCGAGCTCCTAAAATGGCACGTTTACCTCGTGCACCCGAGATAAATGTTCCAAAAAACTAAATTCTTCAAATTCTTGTTCCATTTTGTATCAAAACGTGCGCGGTCTTAACACCAAAATTAAAGATCTGTTTGTAACTAGTTTTGATTTAGAATATGATATATTAATTTTTACTGAAACGTGGTTAAAACCCGTAAAACTAAACACTGAAATTTTATGTAATAAATATTCTGTTTTCCGCAAAGATCGTAATTCAATACTAAATAATACTACAAGTGGAGGTGGTTGTTTGATTGCCATTCGATCCACTTATTTTTCAGAAGAAGTTATTTTACAAGATGCTTTAAATATTGAATTTTGCTGTGTCAAAGTAAAGTATCAGTCTTTAAATGTTTTCATTACGTGCTCATACATTCCTCCGAGCTCTTCCTTAAAACACTTATCAGTTATTAATGAAATTTGTTCCAGACTGAAACCAAATGAGCATGTTATTGTTTCAGGTGATTTCAATCTGCCCAGTATTGGTTGGGAAAGCGATATTGATAACCCTTTTAAACTGCTTCCATCATCTAATAATTTAAACGATATTGAGTTCCTTAACTATCTTGCCTTACAAGGTTTATCACAAATCAACCAACATCTTAATACAAACAACCGAATCCTGGATTTGATATTTGATGACTATTTCTCTAATCTAAATATATCGCGGTCAGCTCCTCTAACGCTGCCTGAAGATGCTCACCATCCCACATTAGAAATTACAATAACTCTCCATACACAACTCTCCTATAACAATAACAATTCTACAACAGTTTTTGACTTCAAGAAAACTAATTACACAAAACTAAAAAGACGTATATCTGATATTAACTGGTCTTATTTAACTAAAACAAATTGCTTAATGACAGCCGATCTCCTCGAACAATTGATAAGAAACGTTTACCAAAAATGTTCATGATTGTTTTGAGTATGCGGTTCCTAAAACGAATCTAAAGGAAACTAAGGACCCCTCATGGTTCAACAACGATCTGCGAAAACTAAGAAATTCTAAAACTAAATATTACAGATTTTATAAAAAACATCACAGATTAACTGACTTATCGAAATATACATATCTACGTTATAAATATAATTTTACTTGCAAATTAAATTATAACAACTATTTAAACAAAGTGAGAACATCTTTGAAGCAAGACCCAAAGTCTTTTTAAAACTTTATCAATATTAAACGTAAAGATAGTGGCTATCCATCGCTAATGAAATATAATGATGTTGAATCCGATAATGAAGAAACTATATGCAATCTTTTTGCCAATTTTTTCAAAACAACATATTCTGTGGATTCTTACCGTCACAATACCTATCCTTTTGATATAACACCTTTTGATGTTTTACAACCTGTCATTGATGAAGTTATAGTATTGGAGCATCTCAAAAAACTAAAGATTGGTTTCAGAGGTGGTCGAGATAACATACCTTCGTGCATTCTGAAAGAATGTTCTGAAGAGCTTGTTGTACCTATCACTTTATTATTTAAACATTCCCTTTCATGTGGAAACTTTCCAGTTCCCTGGAAATCATCATTCATAATACCACTGCATAAATCCGGCAGCAAATCAAGTATTACAAACACAAACTATCGTGGAATAGCAAAATTAAGTGCAATTGCAAAACTTTTTGAACAAATTATTTGCATTCAAATAAACTCAAGTATCTTCAATTCAATTTCACCTTTTCAACATGGATTCTTACCTGGCAAGTCAACTACAACTAACTTATTAGAATTTTCATCTCATGTAATCGAAAATTTTGAAAAAGGATTGCAAACTGATGTAATTTACACTGATTTTAGCAAAGCTTTTGATGTAGTAAACCATAGATTATTAACTTTGAAACTGTCGAAATTTGGATTTCCGCCAGGATTATTAAAATGGATTAATTCATATTTATTGGATAGAAAACAACGAGTTATTTTCAAAACAACCAAATCAACTGAATTTAATGTTACATCTGGTGTACCCCAAGGAAGTCACCTTGGACCTGTTCTTTTCTTGTTATTTATAAATGATCTACCATCTATCATCAAAAATAGCCATATTTTAATGTATGCAGATTTTTTTTTTTTAACTACATACAATTTATTTATTGAATCTTCTAAAATAACAAAATTAGAACTAACAATAACTTTGAACAAAATAATTAGACATTACATAACAGATTTAACATAGTACTAGTTGACCTTATCCACTGATTTGGACAACTTAATGTATGTATCAAGGCGATGTAGGCGTTGACTGGATGTCGACATCTACAGGATGTCGGCATAGACGAACGGCTGCATCGACGAGGGTGTCCCTGAACTATCTATTCAAAGGCAATAGAATAATTTCGTTTTAGACGTCAGGGTCGGGTGGGTTTTATTAAGGTTCGAGCTAGAATATTAGGGTGCAATTTTAGCTTATCTGCATACTTTGTATTACGTTTCGGTATCTCATCAGATATTTTCGATATTTGTAAATCTCTGTGGATGTGTTCATTTTTTATAAACCATGGCGCTCCAAGTATTTGTCGCAGAATTTTTGACTGCATCCTTTGCAGTTTCTCAACATTTGATGGAGATGCTGTTCCCCAGAGCTCGATCCCATATGACCATATGGGTTTAATTATACTTTTGTATAACAGGATTTTATATGTGGTGTTGAGTTTTGATTGCTTCGAGAGGAGCAAGTTTTTTTAATTTTATTTGTGTAATTTTAGCTGCGATGTGCTTTTTCCATGTGAGTCTGCGATCGAGATGCATACCAAGATATTTGGTTTCAGTACATTGTGGTATTTCACTATTATTTATTGTAAGCATGGAGCAAGTGTCTTTCCTTAGGGTGAAGGTTATATGTGCACTCTTAGACTCGTTGACTCTAATTCTCCACTTTGATAGCCAATTCTGTAAAGTGTTCAAAAGTTGTTGCACGTGTTGTGATGCCATTTTAGCGTCTGAGTGCGAGCACAATATTGCGGTGTCGTCGGCAAATGTTGCGATGAGGGTCTGATCATAAATGGGCATATCAGCTGTATAGAGTATATACAGGAGGGGTCCGAGGACGCTGCCTTGGGGTACACCGGCAAGAATATCAAATCTAATAGAAAGGAAACTTTTATGCTTAACTACAAATTTTCTGTGGGTCAAGTAGTTGTCAAGCAAAACGTGGATGCTTGCGGGTAATAGTTTCTGTAGTTTGGATATCAATCCTCTATGCCATACCTTATCAAAGCCTTGGGTGATGTCGAGGAATACTGCTGAGCAGTATTGCTTTTTCTTGAACGTTTTTTTGATCAATTCAACAATGCGATGAACCTGTTCAATTGTGCCATGCTTTTCTCTAAATCCGAATTGGTGATTGGGTATTTCACATTTAGCGAGTATTGTGGGTAACATCATTTTTATCAGCTTATTGGGCGATATGCACTCACGTTTGTAGGGTCTTTTCCCGGTTTTGGGATCATCGTGATCTGCGACAGCTTCCAGTCAGTTGGGTAGTGACCTATTCTTAATATAGCATTATATATATGCAATAAGTGAGTAACAGCAATTGATGGCAGCTCTTTCACCATTTTAGCCGTTATTAAGTCATGTCCTGGAGCTTTTTTTTGGGTTCAACTTGGCAATATCGTCCATAAGTGCTTTTCTTCTGATGAGTAGTGGGTTAAAATTTGACCTGGTTGCGAGCTGTGGTAACGGGTAATTTGCATTTGGGGGGTTTGGAGTAAATACATTTTGTAGGTGACTTGCAAAAGCAGTACCTTTTTCGGCATCACTTCTCGCCCAGTCTCCGTTGGGTAAACGAATTGGCGATTCTGCAATAATGGGTCGTTTTAAATTTTTTGTGGCACGCCAAAGTGAGTAATTTGTTGAGCTCGTCGGCGTAAGCTTTTCCATGAATTGATGCAGATCATTCTCGTTTTTCGCCCTCAGTTCATTTTGTAGTTTTCGTGTAATGAGGGTCAGCTTTTTTTTCAAATAGGGTGATCTGAACTTTTGCCAATCACGCCTTATTGATCTCTTTTCTGTTAAGAGCGCAGCTATATTTTGTGGCACAAATTCCTTTTTTTGGGTAGTGTTATTGATTTTTGGGGTCGCTGCCAGTGCGGCGTTTGTAAGCAGAAGGGTAAAGTTACGCACTGCCACATTCAGTTGCTCCTCAGTTTTCAGTGACACATGTAGGGTAATGTGTGAACTTATATATTTTCTGAATTTAAGCCAATTCGTATGGATACTGGTGAGTTTGTCGGGTGGGTTGATTTCTGAATTTGGCTCATATTTTACTGTGATAATAGTGGGTGTGTGATCAGACGAGAGTTCCACTGAAGACTCAATGGTTAGTTGAGTTCGTTTAAGGGTCTTGATTACTGCGAAATCAATACCATCTGGAATTTTGCGTCTGTCCGATGGCCAGTATGTTGGCGTGCCTGACGAAACCACATCAAGGCCGAGTTTGCTGATAGTATTCCATAGTAGTCTTCCTTTGGGTGAAATCAGACGAAAGCCCCAATAAGTGTGTTTGGCATTAAAATCTCAAGCTACGAGAAATTTTGGGCCAAGGGTTGGAAAAAATGTCTGAAATTGCTGTTCAGTTATTTTGGAGCTGGGTGGACAGTATATTGCAGATATTGTCAATCCTTTTATGTACTCATCAAGACAAATACTGGTGGCTTGCAAGTATTCGGTGCAAAATTCCTGTAAAACATAGTGTTTGATTCTGTCCTTAATTAGAATCGCTGATCCACCTCGTGCTTTACCACCTGGGTGTTTAGTGTCATACAACTTGTATCCGGGTATGTTAAAAAAGTGTTTTTGGGTCAAATGAGTCTCTGAAATTAGCATTACATCTATACAGAATGAATTGAGGAATTGAATGAGTTCCAATTTATGTTGGCATAAGCCGTTCGCGTTCCAGAAGGATATTTTTATAGCATTCATGGCTTATTTTTTAAAAGGGTCTGGATTAGCAGGTTTTGATTGTGTATCATTTCCTGCATCATAGTTTGCATGCCGTTCATAAACTGCGACATGTTTTGCATAAACATCTGTAGTGTTTGTTCAAGGCCAATGTTCTGTTGGGCCGGTTGAATAACTGGAGGGTCTTGGGTACACTTGCGTATGAAAATTGTTGTTGTTGTGATGCGGCGTTAGCACCATTTCCTTGGGGTGGTGGGTATGATTTCATCTGCGCAAAATTGGCTGGAGTAGGGTTTGACCTCTTTGTAGCTGTTGCGCTTAAGGGCTTCGGTTCGGTAATAACCTTATTTTTAAGGGTTTTGTTGACTGAACACCCTCTGTAGTTGGCAGTGTGATTTCCATCGCAGTTACTACAATGTCTAACATTTACGTCTTCTCTCGATTTTGGGCACAATTGGGTCTGGTGAAGGTCACCACAAATAACACAAACACTGGGAAGTGTACAATATTTTTTCGAATGACCAAATTCTTGGCAGTTTTGGCATTGTATTGGGCCACGACGTTTATGTGGCTCCTCAACACTGACTCTACGGTGTAGTAAATATCGCAAATTGTATATAGGGTGGGTTTCACTTTTTTGCAGAGTCTTAGGGTCAAATTCCAGTTCAATGCGGAAAAGTGGTTGGGGTAATTTTTCCTTGTTTAGAATGTTAGACACAGATCTAACTTGGAATTTTAATGCAATTAATGCCTCTTTTACATCGCCACATTCGACAAACGAGTCTACACCTCTTAGAACAACCGATAGATCTTTGCTACTTTTGAGCTGGTATGTGCTCTTTTTACACTTATCGAAATGATCCACAATTTTGCGAAAATCTGCCTCATTATAAATTTGTATTTTTGTTTCATGGATGGCGCCCTTGAGAATAGCCATCACATGAAATCTATTGGCACCTACAATTTGTGTTATCAGAGTCACAAGGGAATTCGAGTTTTTTTTCTCTGAGATAAATTGGTGGCGGCTTTGACGTCTTGGGTTTAGGGTCTGAATTGTCCTCTTCATATAATAGGGAGTATCTATTTTGCCCAAGATTTATGGGCTGTATACTCGGCTTTGTCTTTAAAACCTTAGGCGTATTCGTATTTTTGGGAGGGGTCGTTTTGCGCTTTTGCAATGTAGGGTCTGGCTTTTGCAGGTAGCGGTGCATGCCAGTCTGCACTGCCGCACGTGGAGTGTTTTTCTCTGTAGTGTTTGCGCCAATTGCATTACTCGTATTTGCCGACTGAGGCTTATACAAAGGGTTTTTGTTCTCAAAGAACTTATTTGCAGGGTTTTTATTTTCAGTGAATATCTTAACAGGGTCTGGCCTAAGAGTATTAGTAGTAATTGTACTTGCCAAATTTGTTTGTGATGCTAAAAACGCCGTCATATTAGCTGCCTGCTGGGTGTATGGTGTTGGAGTTTGACACTGCTTGCTCCATGAGAGAGAGCCCGATGGCGATGCGGGAGAGTTAGCAAAGAGTACCTCTGCAGATCGATTCTTTGCTACAGTTGTTTCTGCACTATTCATGGCGGGGAGGGTAACAATGACAGGTTGCGATGCATTCGCACTGCTCGCATCTGTTGGTTGCATGGCAAAAGCTTTTATTTGTGAATTTGCCGTGTTTTCACTAGCACTAGCTGATGCTGATTCAAGCTCTTGTTTTGAGCGGGATGTTGAATTCTCTGTAAGAGAATTCCTTGTTTTTTGGGGAGAATGATTCACTGACATAATTTTTCACACAAATCTTTTTTATTTGTTTGCTTTATATGCAGTGGCTTTGATACGCCACTTGCACTCTTTTTCTTGAAATTGTTTTAGCGTCTATTTCGCGTAATTTTTGGAGGGTTTTGTTATTGTTTCACAATGTTATTTATTATTTCTGCGGGACCGATTAAAACGCGTCCGTTCGATAAAGATTGGTTGCATTGTATGCAGATGACGTCAAACTTTTCCACTCATTCAATGACAAACGTGAAACAATAACTTTACAGACGGACCTTGACAAGCTATGTAACTGGTGTACAATAAACAATATGAATCTCAACTTGAAGAAATGCAAACAAATGACTTTTAGAAGAGTGAACCCCATCTTACACACTTATAAAATCAAAAATGAAGAACTTGAAACATTAAATTCTTTTCAAGATCTTGGAATAACTATGGATCCAAAACTTTGTTTCAACACGCATGTGAATAAAACTATCAACAAAGCAATTTGTGTTCTAGGCTTTATTAAACGCTAGTCAAAAGAGTTTGATGATCCTTATATCACTAAACTTTTATATATTTCTCTTGTCCGTCCTATTTTGGAGTATGCATCTATTGTGTGGTGCCCTCGTTATAACTGTTACATCAATACCATAGAATCAGTGCAGAAACAGTTTTTGATTTTTTGTTTACGTGGATTGCCTTGGAATCCAGATGTTAATCTTCCAACATACGAAAATCGTTTAAAACTAATTTCTCTTCCGTCGCTAAAAAAACCGTAGACTAATGCTTAATTCAACATTCATTTTCAAAATTCTACAAGGCAATGTTAATAGTGAATGTCTGTTGAGTAAATTAAACATTAAAGTACCTTCCCGCGCAACAAGAAATTATAATTTACTTCAAGTAAAAATAGCCAAATCCACCTATATGAAATTTGAACCGTTCAGAGCAGCGTGCGACGATTTCAATAATATCTACAATGCAATTAATTTCAACAATTCAATTCAAAAAACAAAATCGGAAATTCTTCTTTTCCTAACAAACAATAATTCAAATACCTAAATTCAATAAATAACTATCATATCTATAACATCTATCTTACGATATAGCCCTAATGCTTAGCAGAATAAACACAGCTAAAAGTCCTTTTTGCTTAGCTCAACGTCGATCTTTACAATTACCTGCGCTATAGCCTTCATGCTTAGCGGAACAAGGAATATTTAATTACTTCCACTATAAAGCCTTTATGCTTAGTGGAATATTCCCAACGAGGGACTCACTCTATCGCCTGACTCTTCGAAGCAGAACAGTCCCGACTGTTGCTGTTCGGTCACCGGTCCGTGCGTCATGCGGATGCGCCTCTCGGTCGGTCGGTCGGGTAAGTAGGCCGTCGATAAAAAAAAAAAAAAAAACCTTTCAATAATTTTGCTAGATTTCGAAAAAGCTTTCGATAAGATCGACGTTCATACCATAATAGACCAACTGAAAGCGTGGAAGCTAGGTCCAAATATAACCAATTACATTCAGAATTTCATGACTAAAAGAAAAATTATGGTCAGAATTGACAAAACCCTGTCAGATACCCAACCATTAGATAATGGTATCCCACAAGGATCTCCAATATCAGTTATTTTATTCCTCATAGCTTACAACAAGTTATGCACAATTATATCAATGCACAAAGAAATAAACTACTGCGCATATGCCGACGATTTCCATCTACTCATAAATCTGAACAAAAATAACAACATAAACATAAATTTAAATAATCTTTTCCAAGATATCGAACTTTGGTGTGACTACTCAGGAGCAATCCTCTCCACTACGAAATGCAAACATCTACATATCTGCCGCAAACGTAATTGTACTTGCGTAATCCAAACGAACAACTTAGTTTTCGAAGAAATTGACAACTTAAGAATTCTAGGAGTTATTTTTAACAAACGTTACAGATGGAATACACATATTGAAAACTTAATCACGACCTTAACAACTAAATTAAATATAATTAAATGTCTTTCCAGCAATAAATTAAATTGTAATACACATTGTATAATTTATGTAATAAAAGCCCTAATTATATCAAAAATTAATTACGGGATTTACCTTTACGGATATTCTCCCAAATCCACACTTAATAAAATTAAAGCTACATTCAATGCAGCAATCCGAGCAGCTCTCGGCGCTTTTAGATCAACACCCATCCACAATCTCCTTTTTGAAGCCAACTTACCAACAATAGAATATCAAAGAGATTTCACTACCACAAAACTTATTAAAATACTTTTAAGATGCAGCACTAGTCCTCTACACAACATTATTAGCAGACACCAAAATGTAAACAGCAACCAAAAAGTTACACCAGCAATCAACACAATCTTAAAAACTTCAACAGAACTTGGCATACCAACTACATCCCTTAATCCTATAAATAACCCCAATCCACCATGAACATTCAATTGCTCCACCATTGACACTTCTCTACATCAATTCACAAAATCCCATACAAATCCAGTCATATTCCGTTCTTTGTTTCAAGAAATAAAAGAAAAGCTGGAAAGTTAGTCGTTTATTTACACCATGGCTCCAAGACAGACAATAACATCAGTTTCAGTGTAACCACTGTTAATCAAGTTATCAAAACTAAAAATTTACCACAATATAGCTCAATATTTACCGCGGAAATTGTCGCTATTTACGAAGCAATAACACACGCAATCAAAGAAAGCTCAAACTTCGCTATATGCACTGACTCATTGTCGTCTCTACACGCTATCGCAAAATTAGACAATTACGAATATTACCCACTTCTTATCGCCGCCGACGATTTTAATAACCGTTAGCCGCCGCCGACCCCGGCTAAAAAACGGCTTGCGGGTAACCGAATCTACTTTTTTTGTATGATTTCTAACAAAAAAAAATCAAAATGAAAAGGACACAGGTCGACATGTTTTTCGAAAACATGTATTGATAAAAGGCAACGAATTCGCAGATCAATCAGCTAAGGACGCTAACAAAGCCCCACTAATTACAACAAACAACTACAACTCGAATGACATAACACTCTACATTAAAAACAGCTTCAGAATTAAACAGATAGAGCAATGGAACTACACCTCTGACTGGTACAAACAAATAAATCCTAACAAAATTTCCGGAATAGATCTACAACGCATTCACAACCCAAAAATACATCGAAACGACATTATTAAAATTATACGCTTATGCCTCGGACATACTAAAATTACACACCAACACCTAATGAATAATACCAACCATCCCCCCTGTCCATTCTGTAACGGCAGTACTCCAATAAACATCCATCACCTTCTTTTAAACTGCCACAAATTTTACAACACAAAAATACAAATTTTCCAAAACAATAACCCTATATCATTCATTTCAACACCCAACCTAGACAACATAGAAAAATTATAGAATTCCTAAAAAGCACTGATTTGTATAAACATATATAAACAACATAAATTAAACGAAACCCTAAATACTAGTAAACATTAGACTCAAAATGTAAATACTTAAAATTAAATCAAGCTTAAGGCCCAAGCTGCCAAAGCTGTACACTATTAGCTTTAAATTTTAATTTTAAGTTCATATTTAATAAATAAATAAAAAAAATATTGCCTCTTCTCGTTGTAATACGATCCGCAACCAAATGCTTTTGGCTCTCAGCCCTCCTTCCATTACCTACTTTGACAGTTGTCATTATCTCTTCTTTTTGTTTTTTGGTTTTTAGTTTTGTTCTAAATAAGGCTTAAATTAATTATAAAGATAACCAACATAAATTATAAATAAATAAAATCAAAATACATAAATAGTGCAGAAATTAGAAATTAAGTGAGACAATCAATATTCACAAGCACAGATTCAACGAAAGTAAAAATAAACAAAATACACAAACACAAAACTAACAACAAGTGCACTGCTACAACAACAAGTGAGTGCCTTTCTTAAGACTACCTCTCAATTTTAATAATTTAAAAATTTAATAATTTCATGTGATATTTCTTAAATATTTGAACTTATCGTTTTGTGATCAGCATAAACATTAGAGACCGACCGAAATCGCTTTTTTTAATTTCGGCCAAAACCGAAATGGGCGAAATTTTTAATTTCTTTTTTTTGGCCGAAACCGAAGTAGCCGAATTCTCATTTTTTTAATTTCGGCCGAAACCGAAGCCGAAACCGAAAAAATAAAAGAAACAATTGTGAGTTTTAATGTAATAAAGTGGTACATAATTAAGCTTATCAGTAGGCTGAAATCGCTTAGTAGCTGCCAGTTCAGTGTATTATCTGTCAACTTAGTAGATTACTAAAGTTAAGTTGGAGCTTAATTTGACTATGAATATTGGCCGATCATTTTAAGTTCAGATCATGAATTAGATTAATTTAGAAGCAAATTATCAACTGCGTGGAAATAAAGAGTAGTAGAAATTACTGTCAGGGTAGTAGATTTAAAGAGAGGGGAGTAGATATGGGTTTATGCGTAGAGTACTAGAAATTCTGCGAGTTGTAGAAATTTCTGTCGGGGAAGCAGATTTGTAGAAAGAATAGTAGTTTTGCATTGTATGGAACCCACATAATATTTTGAGGAGTAGATTTCTTACCATAGTAGTAGAAAATATCTTGAGGGGAGTAGAAAAATCTGCTACCGTAGTAAAGGAGTAGAAATTTATAAATCATTGCGAGAATATTAGATCTACTCCGATAGGACATGTCTTCTTTGTCGCTTCTGATTCTTCGAAACTATGATCAATGCTTAAATTTGTGTTATATACCGCTTTTATCCACTTGGTTGTTCCTTATGTATTTTAATACGCTAAATCCGAAAATAAACTTTAAATTTTTCCAGCACGCACCATTTTTTGTGCAAAAGCCACAAAAACTGCATTTTTGGTGCTATAAAAATTTCATTATTATTATTTTCATATCCAGCGTGTCAAAATACATAAGAATTTGTCTACCATGTATATTTAACACACAAAAAGTTCAGTTTTGTCGATCAGCGTAATCTTTGTTATTTATTTGTTACATTTTTCTATCAAGCCGAAATTTTCGTCGGAAATATAGGAATTTCGGCCGAAAACGAAATTTGGCCGAAAGCGATATTTTATTTTTCGGCCGAATCCGAAACACGGCCGAAACAGCTTTTTTTGGCCGAAAAGCCGAAAAACCGAAACCGAATTTCGGTCGGTCTCTAATAAACATAAAAGCTAAATTTTGTGCATACTAGTTTTTGGTATTCAAAATTGTGCATTTCTTGTTTATTTGAGATCCCTTTCAATGCGCTCCGCGCAATTGTACGTTCCTTTTGAATTACTTTGCCACTAAGTTTGGCCAATGATTTTTTGTTTATTTTGCTTCTGACGGTTAAGTGATCGTATTATTTCATGTACACTACTTTAGTGTGCAATTACTTTCATCGCTTCTGTGAACATTTTTGAAGCTTTATACGTTTTTAATATGTGTTCAAACATTCTGTGCACACGGCCCTCTTTTACCAATCCCACCTTGGGTATATATCAGACTTGGGAAATTGAGCGACCATTACCATTACCATTACAGGTAATGAAATTTTATTTCATTACCATTACCATTACTGCAATGGTAATTGTAATGGTAATGGTAATGAAGTAATGAAAATTTCATTGCAATGGTAATGAAATTACCATTATTTCATTGCGATAGTAATGATAATGAAGTAATGAAATTTCCATTACTTCATTACTTCATTACCTATCTGCCCCAACTGTGTTTTTGCCACTTTTTGGGCAAATCATGCCAAATTTAATTGTAGCTACCACCAAGTGCGTCCTTGGACATTTTTCGGGTGAATCATGTCCGTTAGGATTAGGACAGCTTCTGACTGCGTCCTTGGACATTTTTTGGATGAATCACGTCAGGTGGGATTAGGCCAGCTTCTGAGTGCGTCCTTGGACATTTTTTGGGTGAATCATGTCAGTTGGGATTATAACAGCTTCTGAGTGCGTCCTTGTACATTTTTTGAATGATTCATGTCAGTTGGGATTAGACCAGCTTCTGAGTGCGTCCTTGTACATTTTTTGGGTGAATCATGTCAGTTGGGATTATAACAGCTTCTAAATGCGTCCTTGGACATTTTATGGATGCATCATGTCAGGCAATACTTTTAACAGCAATATATCAAATAAATCAGGTTGAAGGTTGTAAGAGCACTTCTGTTTGCTCCAGCTGTCAGAAGCGTCATCATACGCTTCTACATAGAGATTCGCCTGCTCCGCAGCCATCACCCAGTGAACATTTTCCTTTAGGGCCCAGTCCTATAGAAAATAATGTTTCACATTTTCAGCCTTCAACCAAGGAAACTTTTCGTTTAGGGCCCCGCCCTCTTGATTATATTGTTTCCCCTTTTGCCCCAACTTCAATCATTGGTACTTCTCACTCAGGGTTACGCCCTAGTGAAATAAATGTTTCCCAACTATTTCAATCATCAACTAGTGTAGATTTCCCTCCAGGGTCCCGCCCTTCTGGAAACTGTCATCGACAAACACGTCACCAATCAATACAGTCCACTTCTCTCCAAGCTGACCCAATTCTTAATATTCAGAAATTCTACACTTTTAGCGCTACTTATGTACTCTTCGGTACAGCCGATGTGAACATTTGCCACTTGGGCACCGTCTACTCAGCAAGTGCGCTGATAGACTCTGCGTCAGAAACTACGTTTATTTCTGATCGCACGAGGAAGTTATTGAAACTTCCTTCGATACCGACTGAATCCAGAATTATAGAGCGTATTCAATCTGGTGCTGCTACTCCTAGCAAGCATTGTTGCATTACTCTCGATTCTCCTATCGATTCGCAGAGAAAAAGCGAGGCAGCGACCCTCGTACTACCAACCAATTTTCCAAAATTTACAATTGCATCACTTCGTGATCATCAAAGGCCATACAATGCATTGGCATATGCCACTTACTGGCAAAGTTCGCCGATGTATATCCCTATCGGCGTCGCTTTTCATCGAAACCTTTTATTAGACACCAATGTGTCATCGAATCTTTGTGGACTTTGTCCTCGCCGACAGCATTCGTTGCGCACTTGTCAGCGTTTTCTGACCATGAGTGTCGCCGATCGTAATTTAAATATAAATCGCCTTAAATATTGCATCAATTGTTTAAGCAAAAATCATCAGGTTGAAGGTTGTAAGAGCACTTCTGTTTGCTCCAGCTGTCAGAAGCGTCATCATACGCTTCTACATAGAGATTCGCCTGCTCCGCAGCCATCACCCAGTGAACATTTTCCTTTAGGGCCCAGTCCTATAGAAAATAATGTTTCACATTTTCAGCCTTCAACCAAGGAAACTTTTCGTTTAGGGCCCCGCACAGTGATTTGTCTCCATATGAGCTTGGGACAAAAATCGAAGGAGTATTCTGAATTAATTGAAACTAAGTTTCTAAATGTATTTTGGCCCGCTGATTTCAAAAATGTAATCGGTTTTTCTGTAACCCTTATAGTTTTTGAATAAATCCAGAATTGTATGCTTGATTTTCTTATTTAATTATTATGCATATAATACAACTCTACAATTATATTTCGCAAAAGGTTTCTTAGCTTTAATAACGGATTCTAGTGGTTCTTGATTAGCTGATTTCAAATTTGGTAACCGTTTTTGGCTAGCAGTTGTAGTTTAGCAGGTACATTAATGCAAAAACATTAAAAAATCTTTTTAAAAAATTTAATATTATAACTATTGAAAAGAGCAATACATTTTTATAATCTTGAATACTTTGTAAAGAAAAATGTATATTCTACAATATTATATTATGTATATTCTACTATTAGGGGTATTCACGGTCTGGTGTACTTGATAGTGTACTTTTATCGAAGTGACGGATTCACTTTTACCATAAATTTTACCTGTATAATCCAGAATTGTATGCTTGATTTTCTTATTTAATTATTATGCATATAATACAACTCTACAATTATATTTCGCAAAAGGTTTCTTAGCTTTAATAACGGATTCTAGTGGTTCTTGATTAGCTGATTTCAAATTTGGTAACCGTTTTTGGCTAGCAGTTGTAGTTTAGCAGGTACATTAATGCAAAAACATTAAAAAATCTTTTTAAAAAATTTAATATTATAACTATTGAAAAGAGCAATACATTTTTATAATCTTGAATACTTTGTAAAGAAAAATGTATATTCTACAATATTATATTATGTATATTCTACTATTAGGGGTATTCACGGTCTGGTGTACTTGATAGTGTACTTTTATCGAAGTGACGGATTCACTTTTACCATAAATTTTACCTGTATTCTCAATTTTAATAATTCTGGCACATTGTACCCTGTTCCACAGTTTATCAATTTCGTTTGCTCTCGAATTGAGTTTGATGTTTATCCCTAAGAAATCAATTAAAAATTTATATTCTTAAATTTCACAATAATTTATTCAGAATCGTTAGAACTATCACAATCTTCGCTCACTAAGAAATTTATACTATCCTCAATTCCTTCACTGATATTATCGTTTTCAAATACTATATATTTTTTTATATCTTTTATATTTTTTTATTTGTTTAACATGTGCATTGCTTGGTAAAGTAACAAACCCCAAGAAATCCTGAAAAATCTGGAGAACCCGCGATTGCCAAAACCATTCGGTATTGACCGCTTTAGTCAATACGAAGAAGAGGGAAGAGTAAAATAGAGAAAAATTAAATGACATTGGATAAACAATATTTCAATAGAGCTTTTAGTTACTATACATACATTAATATCAATATATTAATAAAAATACATACATTCATCACATTTTACCATTTTATTTACATTATGAACTTTTCAAAATTTTTTTTTGATATAAAATTGTCATTTTAGGCATTTACAAAAAAACATTTTTTTCAAAAAGTTGGTAAAAAATGGTGAATTTCTTTTTTTTTTCTGAAAGAAAACACATTAAACTTTAAAACAAAAAAAAAAATTTTTAGTAACTTTTACGCACTATTTTTTTACAATCCATAATTTGTTGGGTTTTTTTTTGTTTTTTACTTGAAAAACTTTTTTTTTCATGGTACTCACAAATTTTTACATCGAAGTTTAAAGACAACTATTTTATTTTTCATTTTTTAATACAACAATAACATTTATAAAAAAGTAAAGTTTGTATCATTCTTGCCAAAAATACCTTTTTGGCTTTTTTTTTCGCCAAGCTATCAAAAATAAATTTTTTTCTTCCAGCATTTGTTATCAAATTTCCCTAATTTGACAATACTCCACGGACGTCAAAAAAATTTTAATCAAATAAAGAAGTTCATATTCTTTTTAGTCAATGTATTACCTTTCCAAAAATACCATATTTTATATAATTGATGACATCAAACTTTCTGAATTTTGTCTATGGGACAAATCACTGTGCCCCGCCCTCTTGATTATATTGTTTCCCCTTTTGCCCCAACTTCAATCATTGGTACTTCTCACTCAGGGTTACGCCCTAGTGAAATAAATGTTTCCCAACTATTTCAATCATCAACTAGTGTAGATTTCACTCCAGGGTCCCGTCCTTCTGGAAACTGTCATCGACTGACATTTCAACAATCAATACAGTCCACTTCTCTCCAAGCTGAGCCAATTCTTGGTATTCAAAAATGCTTCACTTTTCGCGTTACTTATGTACTCTTCGGTACAGCCGATGTGAACATTTGCCACTTGGGCACCGTCTACTCAGCAAGTGCGCTGATAGACTCTGCGTCAGAATCTACGTTTATTTCTGATCGCAGGAGGAAGTTATTGAAACTTCCTTCGATACCGACTGAGTCAAGATTTTTTTTTTGATTCTGCTACTCCTAGCAAGCAATGCTCCATTACTCTCGATTCTACTATCGATTCGCAGATAAAAAGCGAGGCAGCGTCCCTCGTACTACCCTACAGAACAATAAATTTTCCGATATTTACAATTGCACCACTACGATCACATCCAACCTTAACTACTGCATCACTACGTGATCATACAATGCCAAACATTGCATTGGCATATGCCACTTTCTGGCAAAGCTTGCCGATATTTATACTTATCGACGGCGTTTTTAATCCAAACATTTTATTGGACAAAATCAGATGTGACTACCATAACAGTCTCATTGCTGAAAAATTACCTCAGAAAAATTTTATGACTGCTGCGACTAAGTTTTTTGACAACCACTTCGTCAATTCTACCCAGCGTGACCAATTTTACGTCATCGCTCTTGTTATTAAATCGAAATTTAAAGTAGTTATTCGACATAACTCTTTACGCAATTTAGCACCTAGACCTTTTCTCCAACATAACTTCAATACATATTTAAAAATACATAATCTGGTATTAATGCTACCCTTAATATATCGCCGCGCTCGTGTTCGGTTTCGACGTGTATTCGAAGACTGTGCTGGTTGGATTTATTTGAAATCCTGGGGTTCCTTTTTACCCAAGCACAGCCTTCGGCAGGGTCCTTTCTGGCTCAGATCTCGCATGAGAGATCCGGGGTCCCTTATGACCCACGTCGTGTGAAACATCCGTTGCGGCCCCTATTTGACCCTCGCTACCTTTTTAGCGATAATTCTACTAATAAATTACTTTTAATAGATAAACTTTTAAAATATTTTTTGTATATGCTCGACGTCACTTTGCTTTTATACCATACAAACTACATGTACTAATCTACAATTTTTTGCAGCGTTAGTTACTGCAAGGTGGGCGGAATGTTTACGCCAAAACACCCTGTTTGCCACCCTGTATACGGAATTGTACGGCAACCAACTTTATACCATTAAACTGGAACACCGCTTAACATTCTGTTAAGCTGTCCCAAAACTGGTTTAATTCAATATGAAGGCCTTCTGCCATTTCCGTAACTTGAACTTCCTTCTTCTGGTATCAGCATCGAACGAGTCAACCACGTATCTTTTTACGCTCCTGCAACATCCCGTGCTGCAGAGCTTTTTATTTACATAAGCTTACTTTTGTATCCTACGACATCCGTCGCAAGTATGCAACCTTTGTGCTCCTTTTCCAATAAAACATACTTAAAAACATAAAACTACACGTCTTTAATTATATTTTGCTAATTCTCGAATTCCACCCTTTTTTCTCTTTTATATCGTTTGGCCACTTTACGAGTGAGCCAAATAAAGGTAACACAATACAATTAGGGAATTCACAAGGGTCTCGTATCGGTCGTATTGTTGTATTGTCGTGAAAAAATACGACAGTTGTGAAAATGTTGTTGCTGTTTTCCATCCAAAAAAAAAATACGATAATACAACTTTGCAACCTGTGTTTCTATGACTCTCGTATTGATTCTTCATCTTATTTGAAAAGTAATTGGAGGGAATTGTTAAAATTTCTTTTAGGGACTATTTTTAATGCATAAAACGTGCACTACTTGCCTAAAATATTGCAACAAAGAACGTGGAGACCTCCAAAACTCTTGCGACCATCAACTTTGACCAGATGGCCACTTGCACTTACGGGCAGACGAATGCCTGGCCCAGTGGATTAAGAAAGCATTTTGAATGCATTAAACGTGCGCGACTTGTTGAAAATATTGAATCGAAGCATAGGTGAACCGCAATATTTCTCCCGATCCTTGATTTAGGCCGCATCAGCACCTCCGCGAATGGTGGCACGCATCCCGTGGCGAACGAATTTAGGTTAGGTTGAACATTTGCAATATAATTTTTTCGCTCTCTTTTTCTCTCCCTCCCTGAAATGACAGTACTAGATTTTTTTCTGCAATGGGTGTGCTCACAACAATTGTATTTTTTCAAACACGATGATACGACAATACGAGACCCTTGTGAATTCCCTAAATGATTAAGCACAACATTTTTTTTGTAATCTTAAATACTAAAAAATTTAATTTAAAATTTTGTAAAACTCATGAAGAACTCACTAGGGCTTTCGATCCCGGGATCCCGGTCCATTTTTAGTCCCGAAAATCCCGGGATATTTTTTTCTAAATCCCGTGATTTTCGGGAGTACATTTTAAACAAATTAGTCCATAAAAAAGGTTTAATACAAGAAAAATACAACTTTTCATTGCTCATAAAATATAAAAAAAATCGTGTAAGCAGAAAAATAGTTTTTGACAACATTTAGACAACCCCAAAATGAAAAAAAAGTTAGTTAGAAAACTCAAAACTCAAAAATTTTTAATTTATTAATACTTTTGTATAGTTGGGTTCAAGCTCAAGTGCAGCTTAAATCAAATTAAGACTGCCAGCTTGAACCCGACTATACAAAATTATTATTAACAAAATGAGCTCGTTAAACATAAAATTAATTTAAAAGGGTGGGTAGACCCCTTTCAAATACAAATTGTCTTAGACATAATTTCAAAATGTCTAATTGCAAATATTTGAAATTAAAATCGCTGGCAACAGCACACACTTAAGTTGCAATTGTATTCGAATCCTAGCAAGAATTACTTGGCTAATACAGTGCATCTAGTACAACAAACAAATTGTATGCCAGTGAAAAATGGTCAATATTCACATTGGTTGTCTCACAAATCAGTTCACACCACAGTTCTGAGCGAAGGTTCCGAATTGTTGTAAGTATATATATCTGTTTTAAGCAATAGTATTGTATCAGGAAAGCTCACTGACGAGTTCCTTAGTAGGAACGAAATGCGGATATGAGTAACTACCTGCTGGCACTAAAATTTGTTGTTGTATAAAAATCGCAGTCTTAATTTGATTTAAGCTGCACTTGAGCTTGAACCCGACTATACAAAATTTGTATTAACAAAATGAGCTCGTTAAACATAAAATTGATTTTTAATTTATTAAAAAAAATTACGAATACAATTGTTTCGCTTGAAATTTTTTCTTTAAGAAAAAATAAATTTATTTTCAGTCTTAGCGAACGCACAAAAATGAATTGCTTAATAAAAATAATTAAGTAAAACTGAAAACTGATACAAAAGTAATTTCAGAAACCTTACTTAAGGATATTTTGAATTGTGTCTTTCCTAAAGAAACGGAAACTCAAATACTGAAAATACTGAAAAAATTCATTAATTTTTACCTTTAATAAATTGAAGTTTATGTTTATTTATTTAAGCTGAAACTATCAGTTTTCAAAGAAAACATATAAAAACATTTTTTTTTTTTTTTTAAATGCATTTGCAGGTACTGGAACCGAAACGAATATTGATTCCGGTTCCCAGATTTGAAAATATATCGGTTTCGGTTCCGGTTCCTAGAGATTTTAGAATATCGGTTCCATAAAGTCAAAAAAGTTTAAATTTTAAAGTGAAAGTGAAAAAGATAAAAGTATTAACCAAAACAAGATGACAAGAAAATTTAACAAAAATTTATATTTTAAAACTGTTATTTCATTTATGAAATTAGAAGCTTTCTTCAAAATTATTGTCCGATGGTCCGATTGGGTTAGTTTGGTTCCTTTGTATATAAAAATTTCCTATGTGAAGTTTGGAGCCAATCGGATAAAGTATAAAGTGCATCAAAATCCGAGCACTATTTCCAATGTTTTTCATTTTTGTATGGGGAAAAAGAAGTGCATTCTGCACCAAACTGCTTAAAAAAGATGCTGATGTCACCAAGCTTAATTTCATTAATTTTAAACTTGGTGTGCCATCACCTCTGTTCGATAAGGCTTTCGACAAATCGTTGTGGCCACTTTCTCTTAAATTAACCAGGTTTATCACCAAGTCGAAAATCCTGGGAAGTGGTATTACAACATTACCACCATCAACGCCAACTCCGCCGAATAAAATATAATGACGAATACTTTTTGGAGTATCCGTCCTTAACTCGCGCCTGTGTTCTACAAACGCACAAAAATGAATTGCTTAATAAAAATAATTAAGTAAAACTGAAAACTGATACAGAAGTAATTTCAGAAACCTTACTTAAGGATATTTTGAATTGTGTCTTTCCTAAAGAAACGGAAACTCAAATACTGAAAATAAAAAAATTCATTAATTTTTACCTTTAATAAATTGACGTTTATTTTCCAGGGTTGGAAAACAAACTTTACTGAACTTTTCATTTTCTTTGAATCGTGCATTCGCGGCGGATTTACACTTTTAAATTTTTTTTGCCGATTGGTTCTTTGCACTTTTCCTTCATTCGTAAAATACACATAAAAAAAAAAATGCGTAGTTTGTTGAAAGTGCGGCAGTATACCCTCCCAAATTTGCGTGTACACTTGTGTTAGCTACAATGTGCGTCGCACTGCTTTGTTCTATTTTTTGTCCTGATTCACTTTCTGTTTGTACGTTGTTGTTAAGTCTTTGTGGGATGCGAGAGCTCGACGGCAGCACATGCTGACTAATCAATTTCAAATTATGATAATGTGGTAATGTACAAAACTGCGTGTTGCGTTCAATAATTGAACTTCCATCTCGAAATTGGCAAAAAACCAACAGTAACATTTTATATTATCGATGTTGGTATCCTTGGAAAGGTCTAATCAATACCTTTTGAAGGGTATTCTGTCGCGCTTACAACAAACTACGCATCTGTTTATTTGCATAGTCAAACATTTTTTATACTATAATGCATTTTTAAATTATTTATTACAGAAAAAAAAAATATTCACATTCATAATCATAATCATAATCTGAGAAATACATGCGCTTCAGAACATCACTAATTGTCTTATTCTACCAACAAAAGTGACAACAAAAATTTGTTATAAACTAATTAGAAGGTGACAAGACTTGTCATTAATTTGTCATTGTTTCTTATTGCTAGAATAAGGCTCTAAATTACAAATATCACGAAATTTTCCAAAAAAAATCTAGCCCGGCAGAATGCACAAAACAAAAAAACTAGTAAGAGAATTATCTTAGGTCTGACCGAAGCTATAATACCCTGCACATGCGAGTACGATACATTCTTAGACCATATGTTAGTAATTTATATCGAAAATCGGTATTTTATTGATAGTTTTTCGATATTTTATTCATAATTCGATTCGAGTTGTTCTCCGAGTTCAGACGTGTTTTTGTCAATTTCTCAATTTCAATGACTTTCTTTTGCGGTGAATGTAAATCGGAAATTACAGCTGAATTAAATCCGTTCAATTTCAAAACGTACGATTATATTAAATGTGCTTCAATTTGTGACCGTGTCTTCCATTGTGATTGCACGGATTTATCTATAAACAATTTAAAAATTTTAATTAATTCGCCTAATTTACTGTGGCAATGCGACTCTTGTGTTGTCATTACGGGCAGCGCGCTCAATAAAATTGAGAGCATCTCTTCTTAAATTAAAGAGATGCAACGGAAGTTCAACGAATACGACAAGAAGTTAACCGACGTCACTGAAAAGTGTAACAGGTCAACGAACCGTATAGAATTGCCGAAGTCTTGCGCTGAAATTCCACCATCTGTCGCTGCTCCCTCTCCTTCAGTACAGTCGGAAGAGACTGAGCAATTTGAAGATGCTATCAACGATGTTGATAATTCAATAAACATGCCCAAAGAGAATTGGGTTACCATTAGGAAGAAGCCTAAAAGCAAATCACGCGCTAACAACAACAAAAACAAGCGCTTGGTTGGCGTGGCTCCGACGTGTATCCGTCCTTAACTCGCGCCTGTGTTCTACAAACGGCTCTCTTGCAGTCATCATCAATCGCATGGCCTTTGTCATCTTCATCACCGCATTTGTTGTTATATCAAACTAATGCTTTCTCTTCATCGCGTCGCAGAGCGTCGCGCTCTTCTTTATCATCAACTGGATGGATAATCTCATCCACTTCGTTTTCGCTTGCTAAATTGTATTCACCGTCGCCGCTCTCCCTTGCTGTTCAGATAACGAAGCTCGCACAGCGAGCCCTTCCAACTGCAGCTGCAGAGACATAGCTGATCATACAATGTCAGTAGAGATGTTTGATTCTCAGCCAAATTCATTGTAATTCATTATGTTAAGTTTAGGTTAAGTCTATCTGTAAGGGCAATAGCCCAGTAGATAAAGGAAATAAAATAAATAAAAAATAAATAATTTTTCGATGGTTTATCGATTTTTTATCGAAAATTTTTCGATAATTTATCGATTTTTTATCGATAATTTTTCGATAATTTATCGATAATCTATCGATTTTTTATCGATAATTTTTCGATTTTTTATCGATAATTTTTGATTTTTTATCGATAATTTTTCGATAATTTATCGATAATTTTTCGTTCCATTTCGTTCCGGTTTCATTCCCATTTCGTTCCCGACCTCATTTCCAACCCATTGCAAAAAACCGCATCCAAATCGTCAGTATTGCTCAAGAAAAACGAAAATAATACAAATTTGGCTGCCATTTTGTTTGGGAGGTAGGCGTGGTTCTTATACGATGTTGCCTATTTTCAATACCGTCCAATCATTCGCCAAAATAAAAGGAAACAGTTATCGTGCGAAATGACAGACAGACGGACATGGACTAATGGACTCAGGAGGTGATGCTGATCAAGAATATATATACTTTTCCATACCGGACACACCTCCTTATGGGCGTTACAAACGGTGTGACAAAAACAATATACCCTTGGACACTAGTGTGCAGGGTATATATTAGTTTTGTTTTGTCCGCGATCAAAACTATTGAATGCAAAAGTAAAGTTTAAATTTTTGAAAACGAGCGAACTTCATTGCCCCGCTGAATCGCTCGTATGTGTATTTTACAAATGAAGGAAAAGTGCAAAGAACAAATCGGCCAAAAAAATTGAAAAGTTTATTTGCCTTTGGTGTATCGTTATTGTAGAACTCAGTAACCTTTTCCACCCTGATCATCACTGATAATAGACAAATTTCAATTAAATCAAAGTAAAATGGAAAAATCCAACAAATTACATTATTCTCCAACACATGTTGAGGACTACAACGTTGCGCTTCGTTCAATTGAATCAGAAACTGCACTTGCCAAACTTCTCTTCGATATCTTTTTGGAATTTCTCAGCACATCATTCGCGCGTTTGCTGCTCATCGACTTTGAACTGTTAACGGCGGTCAGATCCTTTTCATTGTCTGCATTCTCATCCTCAGCGGAAGGAGTCCTAATCATGTTGTAAACCTCCTCAAAACGATCCGCCTCCAGCTCTTCCAGTATATCACCCTGCGCCGGAGTACGATATTGAGGCCCATCTCATTTTTCTTTGTACGATAATGCTCAAAATGCCGTTTCCTTAGTATGACTTTCGGATGCTTTAAAGGAGCAAGCCTGTAATGATCTCAGCACGTCCAGTCCAATGCGGTCCAAAAAATCCAAACCCTCCGAGATTTCGCCGGATCAGATCTGCTTTCTCAACGAAGAAACGTTGTTTAGTTCGATTTTATTCACTTTTATCGCATTTGTATAATTTAACGACATAAATATTGCATATATATTATTATTTATTATCTTTTGAGCTGTAGAAATACACATTTTTAACTAATTATTTTGCAATTTGTAGAAATTGTTTATATTTTTTACTTTTTCACCACATTTTTTACACTTTTTTATTCATTCTCTCATACTTTTTCGTAGCAGCTCAAATTTAAATTAAAAAAAACCAAGAAATCGACTTTAAGTAAATACAATTTTCCCAATAATTAAATGCAGATCGATGCCGCTTTAATATAAAATTACAAAATTTAGTGTGAATTGTGTTTGTTACAAGTGAAAATGAACATTCAACAGATTAAAATACATATGTTCTTTTCTGATGCATATTCCAAATTTGGTCTTACAAGTGATATCTAAAGACTTTTGGTAACGAATGGGTCATTGAATTCTTTTGACCATCTCTTAATAAAACCTAGAACACCCCTCGCCTTATTCACTCATAAATCAATATGTAGATGAAACCGAAGTTTTGGATCCATAGTAACACCCAGGTCCACAAAAGTAAAAACCTTTTCTAGATTACAATTATTTATATGATACAGCGATGAAAGTTGGTGTCTTCTAGCAAATGTCATAAATTTACATTTTTTCAAGTTCAGTTC
Organism: Heteromyza rotundicornis; assembly: GCA_951394025.1. Classification (NCBI taxonomy): domain Eukaryota; kingdom Metazoa; phylum Arthropoda; class Insecta; order Diptera; family Heleomyzidae; genus Heteromyza; species Heteromyza rotundicornis. The sequence goes on from OX596013.1 coordinate 9,516,970, forward strand.
CATTAAGTTATTATCACACCAGATAGCTATACTGGTCAGATCTGATTGTAACAACTTATGTTGATCTAAGATTGATGTAGGATCGAAACAATTTAACGTCATCAGCATACAACAGTACATTCGAATGTTTAATGACAGAAGCTAGATCATTTATAAAAAGATTAAACAGAATAGGACCTAAGTGACTTCCTTGAGGAACTCCAGAGGTGACCTCTATTCTTTTTGATGTTGATGAATCGAAAAACACCTGTTGCTTCCGATTTGTCAGATACGATTCTACCCATTTTAAAAGAAGATCTGGAAATCCATATCTTTTAAGCTTTTCGATCAACAGAAAATGATTACCTTTATCAAAAATTTATTTAGTATAAAATTCAGATTTTTATTGAGCTTTTCATAATTTATGTATTAACTAGCTGGGCCCGGTCCGCTTCGCTGGGCCTAAATAATTTTTTGTTGTTGCATTGTCTGCAATGTAATTGATGAATGGATGAAAGTAATTTTTAAATATATATGTTTAATTGGTGTTTATACTGTGGAGTTAATTTTGTACAATTTTATAGAGAGGAAAATTGATGTAGCGATTGGTATTGAAATAGGTTTTGATGCATGAATGAATGATTCGTATTGTATGTATGTATGTAGCGCAGTAAAGTATGTTTGGAAGATTATTGAAATTAAATTAAATGACATGTGGTATAAATGCCGTTAATTCGGCCGGTGCAAACGACTGGATTACGATCTTTGAGCTTTGGTACGTAGCCGAATGCTCGCACAAAATGGCCCGGCAGTGTAAACACTTGAAAACGAACAAATCTGTAGATTCCGATGCTGGTGCGGGAGGGAATATTCAGTCAGTGTAAACGGTTGCACGAACGGAATTTCGTTTACGATTGGAGTTCGCGACAAAAGTTGTGTTCGCTCCTTGTCTTAAGTTGGCTGCACTGGTTGAGCGCCCCGTCTGTGAGGAGTGTTGCCACATTGAGAGACGTTCTGTTGTGTTTTTGTAAATTTTTCTTGTGGGAAGAAAGTGATTTCTATAACTTGTTGGGATAATTTTGCAGTGCTTATTTGCCGAAAAGGCCAATTGCAGTGTGTGCATTTAAGTCAAGTTTAATTTAATTTTCATTCGCAATGGACGTCTTCTCGTAATATTAATGGCGGTTTGCCTGCATTTAAGCCAACGCGAAACTCCGCAGCCGGTACGGAACTTGAACAAAAATGTTGCTTGAATATGCGATACTGCGTTTTTTTAAAGAAAATTTATAAATGATACACATTTTTAGTTGTAGCTTTGAAATTCTTCACTGCAACCAAATTTTTTCATTCCAATATCTTTGCTGGAAGAATTTTCGAGAAAGTACCGCGGCGGCGGAATTTTGGGTATTTTAAGTTGTAATGAAGTACTGTGTGTAGGGTTACTGTGAAAGTGGGCGACTTTCGAAAATACGATAGTGCGCTCTAGAATGATATGCATTTGTTTTTGTGAAATTTTTCAGCACGAAAAAATTTGTCCGAGCCGAATATCGCCTTGCAATTTTTGAGCAATTTTTGGGGAAATTTCGCGGCAGTGTGTGGGGAGCTTTAAGTTGGGTATAATTTAATTTCCATTCACAATAGACATTTTTCCGTAGTTATTTGGAATGTAAATGGCAAATGCATTTAAGTGGAAATGAAGTACTGTGAAAGTGGGCGTAAAATCTGCACTGGGAGATTGGGGCAAATTATGGAATTGCGAATATGTAATACTCAATGAGAAGCCTTGTTATTTTGGCACTGCCTTAGGTTTTTTCCATTGTTGAAAACATGGAATCAAATGGAAATAACCTTAATTATTACTCCCTGCTGCAATTAATGTTGAAAATACACGAAGTTGTTGAAATTTGTGATCGGTACATCGACGTGAAATACTTTAGCAAATCGATTTCATACTTTGAAAGAAACCGAAAGGTAAAAAACACCGCAGATATGGTAACACTGCTTGGGTGGGGAAAAATTAAGTCCTAGGTGGCAACCAAGTTGATTGTGGATCATATGGTATTTGCTTTAAAAGATTCACAAATGTGAGAGAAATACGTATTTTCTAACTTGTGGGCGGTAAAAGTGGGCGTGTCAAAACCTATCCTATGTCACGACTCACGACCCCTAGAACACATATATAAATTTTGGTGAGAATCGGTGCTGTAGTTTTCGCGTCCACTGGTGACAAACATACACGTCTCTTTTATATATATAGATTATGGGTTTTAGCTCATTTTCCAAAAAAATCATTTTGCAAAAGGGAGTACAACAACTAAGCAAAAACTCAGTCTGGCAGAGTGTACAGCTGTTTCGAAGTTTTTGCTTAGTTGTTGTACTCCCTTTTCCAAAATTAATTTTTTTGAAAATGAGCTAAAACCCATAATTAATACATATTTTATCAAAAGCTTTACTAAAATCAGTATATATGACATCTGTTTGAAGATTCTTTGTAAATCTCTTTAATGTTAATGTAGAAAATTCCAATAAATTTGTAGATGTTGATCTACCTCTCAGAAAACCATGTTGTGAAGGAGATATTAATGTTGTGACCGAGTGAACCAATTGCTTTGTGACAACTTGCTCAAATAACTTTGGTATTGTGCTAAGTTTAGCGATATCTCTATAGTTAGATACGAATGATTTAGTTCCACTTTTATAAAGAGGAATAATGTATGACTCTTTCCATGAATTCGAAAAATAACCTTTTTGAATAGAAGCATTGAATTTATTTGAAAGTGGAATGTATAAATGTTCAGCACAAACTTTTAAAATACAGCTAGGAATATTATCTGGACCAGTACTATATGAATATTTCAACGATTTTAGGTGTTGTAAGACATCTTCAGATTCTATAACAGGATTGAAAATGGAATTATAAGTGGGAATGTTATATGTATATGATGTGTCGCCATAAGTATTATCAGAATATGTCGTTTTAGTGAAGTCAGCAAACATATTAGATATCTCAGTAGGATTGTTGGACTCACAATCATTCCATTTCATCGTTGTTGGAAAACCAGCGTTTTTCCTTTTTTATTTACAAAATTAGAAAAAGTTTTAGAATCGTATTTCATTTTGGATTTCAAATCGTTCAAATATTCATCATAGCATTTTTTTATTAAGTACTTGATATTTATGTCTCAGAAGCGAATATTTAGAGTAATCCAGAAGATTTAATGTTCTTTTATATGTTTTAAATGCCCGAGAAACCATACCGCACCAAGTTCATTCGAATTCTTTTTAATGTTCTTTGGAACACATATCTCGAAGATTTAGCTAAGCGTACAATTGAAAATTGACACACAGTCGTCAATATCCTCGAAGTTCATGTCCCAACTAGTTTGGTTCATTTTAACAAAATTTGTATTCCTGAAGCAAAAAAAATGACTTCAGCGGTGTAGAAACAGATTCTAAGTTGATTTGAACAAATTCGAAAGATAATTCAAGAGTTGGGTGATGGTTATCTTCTGGACATGCAAAAGCATCACAGCTCTTCACTGAAAACCTCGAAGAGTCGTCAACAAAAATTAAATCTAAATTCTGTCATTCTTAATTTAATCCCGTTTACTTGTTGTAGACTCATGTCTGAAAATGAATCCAGAAATGCATTTAAACAACCACGAGAAGAATACGGAAAAAACGGAAGATATATTCGGTACATTAAAGTCTCCAAAAACAACAATGGAATCAGTAGGTTTAATATTTGAGTAAACCAATGATATAAGCGACACATGTCTTAGATAAACGCTAATGTCGGAATTTGGTGGAATATACGAGCAAATAACGAAAATATCGATACTAAACACTCGAATTCGTACACAAATAAATTGTAAGTCAGAGACATCTGAAAGTACAAGTTCCTCAGATAAAAAAATGTTATTCACTGCATTAAGGACACCACCGCCAGTCCTACTTTTACGATCCCTACGAAAAATCTGATACCCAGCACACAAAATTTCTGAATCAAAAATATTTATTAACAATCTCATCAAACAATTCAGCAGGAACAGATATTTTGAAGGATGAAATGTTTCTAACGTATGAAAAGTTAAATTTAAAAGCATTTATAATATTTCCGGTTCTATTGAGTTTAGAATCAATATAAAATATAATGTCATCAGATACTGTGTCCGGTGCAAATCTAGACACGAAACTTGATTTTTTAGGTTGCACAACAACAAGCCTTTTTGGGGTTCTCGTTTCTTGTACTTCCCGCAAACAATCCTTTGGAGAAATAATATTGATGGAAGAACAAACATTTTTATCAATATTTGAGTTTCGATTCATATTTTTCTACCCTCGTCTCCAAAACCGCAAGATCAGGAGAATAAAATGATACCGGTGATGCAAATAGATAGGAAAAGGACGGAGTTGTTGGAGTTGAAATTTGCTTTGGGGCAGGTGGTAAAAGCCCAACTGAAATAATTTGTTCAGGAGCTGTTTCATCCAAACATTTATACTTCTGAAAGTTAGTCTTAATTGAAGGAGTATAATTTAGACTGGGCAGCTGCTAAGTCCTTTGATACATCATTAAATCCCTTTCGTGCTTGACGTACCAATTTACAGATGTCCAGTTCTGTATCGCGACAGTCTTCGCAGGACCAACGAAGTCCTTTTTTACCCTACTCTACCCGTAAGGGATACACATTTGACGTGACAAAAACCATCACATAGCCAACAAGAGACGTTCGTTATCAGCTTTTATGGCACACTTACGGAAAGAGCAATTCATAGTGCAATAATAAAACTTATAAAAATAAGATGAAAAAATAGAAAAAAAATCCGTCTGTCCGTCCTCTTTTCTTGTAAACACGATTGCAGGAGCAAGAAGAAAGCTAGGGATCCCAGATTTTGGATTTATCCTTTTTAGGCCCTAGAAGGAGTTGGTATTGAAAATGGGCGGAATCGGTCTACTGCCACGCCTACCTTATTTTTACCGAAATTTTAAGATTTCATCAAAACAGTATGAAATTTTGTATAGTGAGGTTTTCGGGGTCGCTGATTTCGAATTTGATGTCGGAATTTCAAAATTCAAGATGGCGGCCGGAATTTTAAGATTTCATCAAAACAGTATGAAATTTTGTATAGGGGGGTTTTTGGGGTCGCTGATTCCGAATTTGATGTCGCATTTTCAAAATTCAAAATGGCGGAACCAATATGGCAGCCGAAATTTTAAGATTTCATCAAAACAGTATGAAATTTTGTATAGGGGGGTTTTTGGGGTCGCTGATTTTGAATTTGATGTCGCATTTTCAAAATTCAAGATGGCGGACCCAATATGGCCCAGTAGGTGTAGGGTATATATATGTCGGCTTGCCCGACTGAAACTTACTCACTTGTCTTAAATTGTCACTTTTTAGCAAAAAGTGTTGATAGGGTATCTTAAAATAGGTTTATAAGAAGTCCAAACAACTATCAAAACCGCGGGAAATTCTGGGAAACGTGTCTTTTGTTCATTCAAGTTTTGTAAAATATTTGACTTTTTCTTTGACATATAGAATTTTTCTAAAGCACTTAAAATAGAATCAAAACGTAAATAATCATATTAGCGTTTCCACTTAGAATGGATTCCATATTAAAATTAAGTACTCGTACCGATTTCTCTGATAAAAAATGACAGAGATACAACATTTGCAATAGAAAAAAAAAAATCCTTTATTTCAGAAATAAAAGTTTCTCTAAATAAAATTAAACTTTAAAATGGTGTAACTTTACATATCGTTTTTTGCATTTTCTTGGTCGAAGAATTCTCTTTAAAACTGCATTCAAGGATTTTAACATCTCCCATTTTCATAAAATTTTTGCAAACAGACGTTTTATTGTGTGATGATTGCATAATATTTCTACTATTTTTATACCCTACACCTCATGAGGTATGGGTATATTCACTTTGGTCTGATGTTTGTAACACCAAGAAGGAGACGTGTCCGGTATGGAATAGTATATATATTCTTGATCGTCACCTCCTGAGTTGATTTAGCCCTATCCGTCTGTCCGTCTATCCGTCCTCTTTTCTTGTAAACACGATTGTAGGAGCTAGAAGAAAGCTAGGGATCCCAAATTTTGGATTTATCCTTTTTAGGCCCTAGAAGGAGTTGGTATTGAAAATGGGCGGAATCGGTCTACTGCCACGCCTACCTCCCATATGAGTGAAAATCGTATTTTTACCGAAATTTTAAGATTTCATCAAAACAGTATGAAATTTTGTATAGGGGGATTTTTGGGATCGCTGATTTCGAATTTGATGTCGCATTTTCAAAATTCAAGATGGCGGATCCAATATGGCCCAGTAGGAGTAGGGTATATATAAGTCGGCTTGCCCGACTGAAACTTACTCACTTGTTTTTTTTAATGTTATCCATTCCGGTGGTTTGTCCACACGACGCTGCCGTCGTGAGAAGTAACCAGAACCACTTACAAATATATTCACACATATATTTTTTCTTATGAATGTTAGCCGCCCTGGTGAGGTATCGAACCCACAACGCAGCGATTGTAAGTAAGATGAAGTAGCAAACTAAGCGCCTTCTCACCAGAGCCACTAATGCTCATACAATACCATTACCTAATATCGATTAACTTCATCAAGCCGCATGCAAAACGCTTTCATGTATATACACACACAAAAAATCATCTTTGATATAAACAAAAATAGCTTCGACCTAAAGCTGCCACCTTTAAGAAAATAACACTGCCACAAGAATACCGTTGCCACCTAACACTATTTTCACCTATTACGGTGGTGTATTAGATTTTCATATTACATTTTCATATTACACTTTCATATTACACTTTCCTATACACTGCATATATTCCCAGTACAACATTAAGGTCCGCACACATCAACGCGAGAAATTTCATAAAAACAAATAAAAATGTGAATCATTTATAAATTAAAATTCCCGAAAAAAAATATTACAAAATTAACACCGTTCTTAGAAGTCACTCAAGAAATTGTAAAAGGGGAAATCAAAACTTAAAAAAATTTATATCTCGGAAAGCAGATTCTTGCTACAATAAAAGATTCAGGTTCGGTTTTAGTACGTCAAAATACATAATACGAAAATAAAAATTGAAAAAATCCCATGACTAAATCGCTTTGCAATAAAAATAATCGACAATCGGAAATATTGTTTAGCCGTAACAGGTGAAAACATTGTTAGGTGGCAACGGTAGCCTTTTGGTAGTATTATTTCCTTAAAGGTGGCAATGGTAAATCAAAGCTACATTTATTACTTTTTGTGTGTATATACACATTCACCATACAGCTTGATGAACTATATAGCCATTAGCTGAAGAATCTTTTATAGCTGGCTGTGGTCTGTTGGTTAGAGCTTCGGCCTATGACTGCGGCAGTCATAGGTTCAAGCCCGCCACCGGTCGTATTTTTTTTTTAAACCATTGCTTAATATTCTTTTTTTTTTTTTTTAATTTTTCTTTTTTAATGTAACAGTTCAACTTTACACAATTACATCATCAAACAAAATTTCTTTCTATTCTTTACAAAATTTAATAAAAGTTCACATATTTCACAAATGATTTTCATATGTATATATAAATTATGGAGTTCACCATACGGCTTGGTTTACCTAACCGCCATAGCTGGCTGTGGTCAGTTGGGTAGAGCTTCCGCTTTGTCTGCGGCAGTCCTGGGTTCAAGCCCGCCACCGGTCGTATTTTTTTTTTTAATCCATTTTTTGATATTCTTTTTTTAATCTTTCTTTTTTTATTCTTTTTTTAAGTAACAGTTCAACTTTACACAATTACATCAAACAAAATTTCTTTCCATTCTTTACAAAATTTAATAAAAACTAGAGAGTGGACTATCTTCGGCTATACCGAAGCTGAAATACCCCCACACTGTAGGAAGAAGTACCTCGAATATAAAAAAATGTGGTCTCAAGACCCTATTTTGACCCAATTATAGGTGGTTTTGGAGCCCGGAACATGTCCAAAATCCATTTCTAAAAATTTCCAATCAAATCCACCAAAAAAAAAATTTTGGTCTCAAGACCCCATTCAGACCCTTATAAATGTGGCTTCGGAACCTCGGACCATGTCAAAAATACGTTTCTAAACATTTCCAATCGAATACAACAATAAAAAAGACTTGAACAATTTTTACCTTTTTTTCGGTGTATGGGAGCCACGCCCAGTTTTTGTCCGATTTGGCTGATTCTCGAACTTGATCTCAGTATTCACGAGAAAAACATGTACCCAAAGTTTCAAGTCGATATCTCCAAAACTGCGACCTCTATCGTGCGGACGGACAGACGGACAGACGGTCAGACGGACAGACGGACAGACGGACGGACAGACAGACGGACATCGCTAAATCGACTCAGGAGGTGATACTGATCAAGAATATATATACTTTTCCATACCGGACACGCCTCCTTATAGGCGTTACAAACGTTGTGACAAAGTGAGTATACCCTGTCACAGTGTGTGTGGGGGTATAATTAAATATTCACTAGGAAAATTAAGGCACTTTACGGTATAAAACAATAAATGCCCGAAAGTATGTTCTGAAAATAGGATCAGCCTGAATGTGGAATCTATGTGGACACAGGTGACACAAGAAACAAGAAATGTCAAAATAGACAGTGTAAGCAAAAACAAAAACAAACAAAATTGCAATCCTTTGTTGTTGTGATACTTAGCTCAGCACAGAATTCTCGAAAATATAGCACTAAACTTTATTTTTTTCACAAAAATGCTTTGCACTTATACAAAATTTCATTTTGTCAATAAGAACCCACCTACCAAATTTCATCATTGTAGCTTGAAGGAATTTGAAGGAATTGGAATATGATATATATCGTTGTAAAATTTTTAAAATTGTCTAACTCGCTAAAGTGCGAACGAAATTTTAAAATTTTAAATAAGTGGCGTTTCTCACTGCCTAAACAGTGAGATAAGCGTAACCGAGGCTTAAACAACGGTTGTATACAGTTAACTAATACAAGTTTTATTTTCGAATACAAAATGTCGAATGAATAGCGAAAATTGTTGGAACGGAGGAGATTGGCGAGATGATCATCGTCATGAATGATACGGTGCAGCAAAAAAAGCTGCGTCAAACTACGTTGGATGAGACAACTTCCCACTTGGAAAAAATCTGGGATGAGTTCCAGAGGATCAACTTGAAACTGCTGTCGATAGGAATAACAAATGAAAGTTATTTTGAGAGCAGATATTTCGAAGAGATTGAAAAAATAGTGTACGGAATTCGTACACACATAAAAAATGCAGATGTCGACCTTACTATGCCGAAGCAGACAACTGAGGCAGCTGGGTCTAGTGAAGGTCATCGGCAAGAAGCAGGGGCTAAGAAAATTTTTCCGTCAAGTGAACAACATGAAATTATTGTTGGATGAAGGCATAGAAGATGATGCCGGCAGAGCGGAATTGGAATGCAGAAAATCTTGTTGGGAGCAGAAAATGCAACTCATAAATGCAATTTATATAAAATTGACATTTGATATGGGAGAGGACGATGACGATGTAGAAGAGAAAAAAGACCAAGTGGACAGGTCATATAACGATGCTTCAATGGACTTAGCAAAGAAGATGCAGTCACTGGAGATAGTGAAAAGGCCAGCAACTCTTAAGCTGGAGGATATCAAAATCCCAACATTTTTTGTGGATATAAACGAATGGTCCTCTTTTTACGATATATTCAAAAAATTGGTACATGAGGTCAGCCATTATTCAAATGTTGAAAAAATGTACCGATTGAAGTCATTAGTAAAGGGAGAAGCTGGAAGGCTAATTTCACATTTCAATGTTGTTGATGCAAGTTATGATGCAGCATGGGAAATGTTAACACATCGGTACGCTAACCGTCGGTTGCTGTTTACAAAGTTGGTGGACAAAATGTTGGACCAGCCAGAAGTCAACAGCGAGGCAGCATCGAGTATAAAGCGGCTTCTCGATACAACAAATGAATGTGTTCATGCTCTGAAATTGATGAATATCAAATTGGATGATGCAGAGCCATTAATTGCTCGTATCATCATAAGAAAGTCGAAAGTTCAAATGGTTCGGACGTGTTTTTCTAAGCTCCGTATCTATGATCAGTTTATCGTGCCAATAGTAAAGATTGAACAAAAAATTCTAGCGAAAGAGACCCATACAAATTACACCAACAGTTTTCCGATAAGTGGACGTCAGATCTGTCGTCGCCTGATCGACAAAAACTAAAAATAAATAAACAAATTCAGAAAGTGACCACCGAATATGGGCATTGATCGCTCTCCCATCCGCAAACGAAATCGCGCTCTGTGCACCGAAACCTTGCTCGCTACAAACTTAAGTGTGTTGGCATCTCGCTCTAGCAGCTCAAATGCAAGCAGCATAAATGTATTAAGTAATACCAATGCGAATATTTTAAACCCGAATGTATTCCCGCCAACAGCCATGCTCAATTCAACGAATCCAACAATAACCCATGATGAGACGCTCAAATGGAGTTCAGAATGTTCCTCTCCGAGTACACCGCTATTTACAACATCTTTGTCAACATCGTTACCGTCCGCAATAATGTCTACATCCTCGCTTGTCACATCAACATTATCCACCGCAACAAATGTTCTGGCAACATCCTCTGCAACATGTTCTACAACACCCGCAGCAGCAATAGCAACAAACTCGCTTCAATCAGGTAAAGATAGATACATTAAGATAGCCAAGCGGAGACGTAGTCCGAAAGATGTTCTATTGAATAGCTCTACTAAAATGTAAAAAACTACTGATGGAGTTATTGATACCAACAATAGATTTTCAATACTGGGCACAGTTGTGGAACCTGAGGTCCAAATTCCAAAATTCAAACCGCCCACAATTTATCTACGAGAGCGAAATTCGAATGTGCTGGTTAAGAATCTAACCAGCTTGATTGGTGACAAAAATTTGTATGTAACATCAATAACGAAGGGTAACATACAAGAGACAAAAATACAAATCTACACAGAAATTAATCATAAAAAAATAGTTGATTATTTTGGTACAAACCGTAAATCTTTCTACACACATCAGCTTAAAAGCTGTAAAGGATTGGCGGTAATCAATAAAGGTATAGATCCTGATGTTACGGTTGATGAAATCAAAGATGCGCTCTTATTGGAAGGCTTTAACGTAAAAACGGTTTTTAATATAAAAAATAGAGACAAAATCCCGCAACCTCTTTTCCGTGTAGAGCTTGAGCCTGACAATAAAAAAAACTTGCAAAGGGAGAAACGCATCCCATCTATCAACTTCGTTATTTGATGAACCGAAGAATTTCAGTTGAGCGCTATGGTCCACTACAATGTATGAACTGTCAAGAATATGGACACTCTAAGTCATACTGCACGCTACGAAGTGTGTGTGTTGTATGTGGTCAAACTTTCATCAAACGTCCAAATGTGACTTTCATCAAACGTCCAAATGCTGGCAAGGAAGATGCAGTCGCAAGGAAATGCAGCAATTGTGGGGGCAATCACACGGCCAATTTTAGAGGTTGCCCAGTATACAGTATACTCAGAAAACAAATTAAAAGAAGAGAAAACCTAATTGTTCCTGCAGCTCTACAAACACATCCCATATACTCTAACTCCAGTGAAAATGTAAACGAAAAAACTTTTTCATATGCCAATGTACTTAAAAATAATTTAAGGGCTTAAATTATAAATAGCATAAATAGCCAGCAGCATACCCATAATAGCACATTAGAACAATCTTTAACCAACCTTACTCAAGCCATGACTCAATTTATGAGCTCAATGCAGCAAATGATGCAAACTATGATGAAAAATCAAACCATACTTTTACAGGCTATATTGTCAAAAAAACCAGAGAAAACTAGAGAGTGGACTATCTTCGGCTATACCAAAGCTGAAATACCCCCACACAGTAGGAAGAAGTACCTTGAACATAAAAAATTGTGGTCTCAAGACCCTATTTTGAGCCAATTATAGGTGGTTTTGGAGCCCGGACCATGTCCAAAATCCATTTCTAAAAATTTCCAATTAAATCCACAAAAAAAAAAAAAAATTGGACCCCATTTAGACCCTTATATATGTGGCTGCGGAACCTCGGACCATGTCAAAAATACGTTTCTAAACATTTCCAATCGAATACAACAATAAAAAATTTTTACCTTTTTTTTCGGTGTATGGGAGCCACGCCCAGTTTTTGTCCGATTTGGCTGATTCTCGAACTTGATCTCAGTATTCACGAGAAAAACATGTACCCAAAGTTTCAAGTCGATATCTCCAAAACTGCGACCGCTATCGTGCGGACGGACAGACGGACAGACGGACAGACGGACAGACGGACAGACGGACGGACAGACAGACGGACATCGCTAAATCGACTCAGGAGGTGATACTGATCAAGAATATATATACTTTTCCATACCGGACACGCCTCCTTATGGGCGTTACAAACGTTGTGACAAAGTTAGTATACCCTGCCACAGTGAGTGTGGGGGTATAAAAATGAGTGCGTTCAAAATTTGTTATTGGTATGCTAGCGGCATAAGCCATAAATGCTTCATAAAACTTTTCCTATTCATTTATCTTATTTATTCTCATGTAAGGTTAAAATACTTTAATCATATTTTATTTTTATTATTTCAATTGCTTATAAATTTGTCTCCTGCCTGGATACTTGGTCTCTATGTCCTTTTAATTTTGTTTTTGTTGATAATATTTTATCACGTCATCTGCAATGCTTTTTGTTTTTTCTTTGAATCTCTAGTAAAATGAATTCTATTCCGTTTGGTGGCGTTGGTTGAAAATTAAAAGGTTTTGATAGATGTTTTCTGTAGTCAATATGACGGGTTTTCTATTGTACATTTCAATGCTCCAGTGTTAGATTGGCTATAAAAAGAAGGAACATACTGCACCTTAAATGGAAGAAGCGCCAAACTGCTGAAAATTGGGAGCATTTCAAACACGCTCGTAATGAGGCTGGCTCAATAGTTAGACAGTCCAAGAAAAATTTTTTTTGATCGAAAATTGAATTGTTCTTTTCCTTCAAAAGTTCTCTGGAAAAATATACGAAATCTTGGAGTTTGTCGCAAAGACAATTCTGTGTGTAATGTTGATCCCAACACTCTTAACAATGTTTTCCTTTCTACTAGCACTGCTCCTTCTATTAATGTTCATTGCCAGACTAATCTGTTTCCTGAAACAGATCAATTCTCTTTTCATAATGTGGACGAGATTGAAGTCATTAAGTCTATTATGAAAATTCGCTCTAACGCTATTGGTTATGATGGTATTCCTATACGTTTTATTAAATTAATTTTACCTTATATGTAAAATGACTTCTTGACTGAATTTGACTGTCAGTCATTTACATCAAATTCGTCAAAAAAAGTCAAATTGACGTCAAATTCAGTCAAATTAGTCACAAACAAAAACTGAAAGGAATAAAGCAGAAAACTAACTTCCTACGCATTTCTAACTCCATTGTCGCTCGATTGATGCAGAATTTTTTGTATTTTAAAAAACAATTTATTTTCATCAATTTTATAAATTATCAATGACGCAAAAAATGCAACAAAACTGTAAAATGGACAATGCAATATGCCGATATCAATAAAATTATAACAAAAGAATTAAGAAGAAGATGCGTTTCACAAATAAGTATATTGCCCATTCTTAAATTTTGATCCCAAAATGAATTCGTAGCCACAGTATACGAAAGAAAGTTCATTACAGTTTATTAAAAATCGCTAAATATATGAAGGAATTTTGTAATCTGGTCTCATCAAGTAAAATAGATCTTGCCAATACTTCGATTCTAGCAATGACAGTGGCACACCTGAAGCATATATCGCGCGCGAAATTGATATATCAATATCGTTCTGAGATCCCGCAATGAGAGAGCTAACGACTGCCGTTGCCCTTGCGATGTGTTTTCGTTTTACCTCCTCCAGACATAAGCTGCATTTTATTATGTGTCCCCTTAGTCTGGTTGTAGTTACATTTCCTTATAAATGGCTACAATATATGCAAGTAGCGCATTTTTTGCTCCCGTTTCTTCCAAAATTGTGAAACACTCCCAGCTATGTCTTGGCATAGTGCGCGGATGCTGGTGATGAAGGTTATTGTGATTTTAAAATGTATTTTATTTATTCTAAATTATAAACTTACCAATTAAAAATGAAAAAACAGAAAAGAATAAAAAAAATTCGTTGCTTTTTGGAAAATTAAAAAATAATTTTTGAAATATTTTTCAGTGACATTGTTTTAGTCAAATTCAGTCAATTTGACTGAATATGACCTGTCATTTTTTTCTAAAGTGTGTGAATCCCTTATGGCTAGTCAGATTACTAAATATGTTGACACCCATAAATTGCTATCGCCTTATCAATCGATCTGGACATAGCTGTGCTACTGCAATGCTAAAAATTCTTGATGATATACGCATGGCAAAGTCGAAAGTAAATTTTTAAATCCGACCAAGACTTTTGAGCGACGAATTGTTCGTGATTGAGGCATTAGTATTGCCAAAGCTGGCCAAGGCGCATCCGGACTAAGGCATTCAATCCCGGGATCCCGGAAGTTTTCTCAATCCCGGAAACCCGAGATTTTGAGTCAGGAATCCCGGGATTGAAAAATGCATTTTTTATGCATTGTTTAAGATATTTTTGACGTTTTTCCACAAAAATATTCCTTGCATTTACTTTCAATCTAATTGGTAAATCAAAAAAACCCACTTTTGTAGATTTAGTGCTACAAACACACAAAAATTTACAACATTTTTGTCAAAAACGGTTAACAAACAATTTTTATCGATCTGAATAAAATTTTTTTCATTTAAATCATTTTTTTTTTTAAAAAAAAGATATATGTTAAAATTATTTTGTTAACCGTATATTGAAAACTTTACGAATTGGATAAATGGTTTTGTGTGTGTTTTACTTTTGAATGGACATCAAATTCAATAGTTTTAAACAACAATTGGTGTATTTGTTCCCGCTATAATACTAAAACTACTGAAAGTAATGCGTGGTTTTCATTATGTCAAAGTTATGGCAATTGTTGTCATTTCGTTGTCAATTTAACGAACTGATGTAAAATATCGAAAAATGAATATCAGGTGACGTCACCGTTTGTCATATACGTTTTGTATTTGCCAACATGCTGGCAAATTTATTTGCATATGGCACGGGCCAGCAAATTCAGCACTTTGCTGAATCGTTGTCAGTTTGTGATGCCATTGATTATGACATAATGAAAACCAGGCTTAAGTTTTTCGTTTTTAGCATGTAATGAAGCTGGCAAAAATAATTTGTTCGATCAATCTAATTTAAAAAGAATTACTTTTTGTTGGACTATATTTATTTAAATATTATTTGTTTTGTTTAATGTAATATTTATTAAATATGTTTTCTTTGTCGAATTAAACTTAAAATATTGTTGCAACAATTTGTTCTTTAATTTTATATAAACTATTGAATTTAATTGGAAAATCCCGAAAATCCCGAACAAATCCCGGGATCCCGGGATTGTATTTTCAAATCCCGAAATCCCGGGATTTTCAAAAACACTTCGGGATTGAATGCCTTAGTAGTCATCAATCTGTCCCATAGCCTTTTCTTTTTCTTTTGCGTCTGGTTACTTTGTGTCCTTTTTAAATATCATAATTTTATAATTTTAATTTTTTTTGCGAGCGCAACAGTTTTTTTTTGGTAATTGTTTGAAAAATCAGTGAAATCGACACATCAAAAGGTGTCGGTTTCAACTATCGGTAATTATACCCCCACACTCACTGTGGCAGGGTATACTCACTTTGTCACAACGTTTGTAACGCCCATAAGGAGGCGTGTCCGGTATGGAAAAGTATATATATTCTTGATCAGTATCACCTCCTGAGTCGATTTAGCGATGTCCGTCTGTCTGTCCGTCTGTCCGTCTGTCCGTCCGCACGATAGAGGTCGCAGTTTTGGAGATATCGACTTGAAACTTTGGGTACATGTTTTTCTCGTGAATACTGAGATCAAGTTCGAGAATCAGCCAAATCGGACAAAAACTGGGCGTGGCTCCCATACACCGAAAAAAAAGGTAAAAATTTTGTATTGTTGTATTCGATTGGAAATGTTTAGAAACGTATTTTTGACATGGTCCGAGGTTCCGAAGCCACATATATAAGTGTCTAAATGGGGTCTTGAGACCAATTTTTTTTTTTTTTGTGGATTTAATTGGAAATTTTTAGAAATGGATTTTGGACATGGTCCGGGCTCCAAAATCACCTATAATTGGCTCAAAATAGGGTCTTGAGACCACATTTTTATATGTTCGAGGACAAAAACTGGGCGTGGCTCCCATACACCGAAAAAAAAGGTAAAAATTTTTTATTGTTGTATTCGATTGGAAATGTTTAGAAACGTATTTTTGACATGGTCCGAGGTTCCGAAGCCACATATATAAGGGTCTAAATGGGGTCTTAAGACCAATTTTTTTTTTGTGGATTTAATTGGAAATTTTTAGAAATGGATTTTGGACATGGTCCGGGCTCCAAAATCACCTATAATTGGCTCAAAATAGGTTTTTGAGACCACATTTTTATATGTTCGAGGTACTTCTTCCTACTGTGTGGGGGTATTTCAACTTCGGTATAGCCGAAGATAGTCCACTCTCTAGTTTTAATACTTTTTTGTCGAGTATCGGTTTACGCGAACCAAAACCGATACTCACACTGTCGGTTTTGTTCACTATCGGCTTACGCGAACCGGCCCCAGATCTTTCTGGCAACATTTGCTGCCAGAAAAACATAAACAAAAACAGCTGTTCGTGTGACAAGAAGTATCTGCCGACGTCACCACAAAATGGCGATCCTAACGGTAAACGTTATTACCCAAAATGATCGGTTGTCGTATTTGTATTCGTTTACGTTAATTTTATTTCGTAATTTACTCACTATTCCAAAGTCAATTTTGTCACTTAGATGTTCCAAAAATACTTAATGTTATCACATACATGTTTGAAATTATGATTGTTCTGTGTGCAATTTAATGTGAATATGACTCAATGATGTCGATAAAAAATTAACATATTTCTGAAAGTGGACAAGGTATTACGGGTTTTGAAATAGTCCCAAACTAATAAAAATGTTGTATGAACCAAGGGTTCGGTTAGACTAAAGTGTTGGAGATCTGCCTCAAACAGACCGCCTTTCATGGTTATCCAGTCTTTCCTTTGTGGTTATCGAATCCGAAAATGTTGGGTCATCCTGGCAGGCCAATAGCTTAATACGGGGGGCTTATTGCCCCCCGGTTTTTGGCAAAAACATAATTTTATCACATTTTAGGACCCCAGGGGAAGAGATCTTTAATACCATGATAATTTAAAAATTGCACTTATTGAACAGCAATAAACCAATATAAAATGCTGACAGAAAAGTTTATTGAATACATTATATGATTTATATCTTTTAAAATATTAATAAAGGATTTTTTTTTTGAGGAATAGAACTTTCAGATTTTGGGGAAAGATCTTGGTTTGCGTGCTTACAAAATCCAACTCGTGAAAGAATTGAAGATTCGGTGAATGGGCCCAAAACAAGATTGCACAACTATAATGTGCAGGAGCTGTGGTTTCAACAAGACGGCGCAACATGTCACACACCTCGTGCTACAATTGATTTACTGAAGGAAACGTTTGGTAACCGCATAGTTTCACGTACCGGACCAGTGAATTGGCCTTCAAGATCGTGCGATTTAACGCCGCTAGACTACTTTCTGTGGGGATATGTGAAGTCGCTAGACTACGCCGATAAGCTTGAAACGATCGACCACTTAGAGGACAACATTCGCCGCGTTATTGCCGACATATGGCCACAAATGTTAGAAATAGTGATTGAAAATTGGACCTCCATATTAGATTACGTCCGAGCCAGCCGTGGCGGTCATATGCCAGAAATTATATTTAAATGCCAAAAGATTATCTTTTGAATAAAGTTAATTCCATGTCAATTTTAAAAATTCATCCTTATTTTATTCCATTTCAATGTTCTTCTAAAAAAACACCCTTTATAAAAAAATGTTCCCAAAATATATGAAAACTTGTGAAACCCGAAGAAAGTTCTGCTAAACCCAGAGATTGATTTCCAAACCCGGAGTCTCCGGGTCAAAATGACCCTGTTGGCAAGTCTGAAAATAGTGCGTATTTCGTATGGGAAAATTCGTAACTTAAAAATTAAATATCTCGGAAACTAGACATTTCCGCATACAAATTTTTGCGGATTCGGTCTTAGGTCAAATACTACTCTAAAAAAAATTTGAGAAAATCTTGGCGCGGCTCAAGCGCTTCACTTAAGCCGTAAAATTACAAATTTGTTTCATCGTTCGTGTGAAAAGAGGACATGCGGGACAAATCTCGCCACTCCGGGACTTAGTCTTACCAGTTCTGTTAGGCATTTCCTTCTCATTTCCAAATCCCAGGGGCTTTCCATTTCTGTATTCTGCTTCAACAAACTGAGCTATGACTGTTCGAAATCGTTCAGGAATAAGAAGTAATCTATCTTTGTTTCCTCGCTTAAAGCATAAATATGCAGACTTCATTTGAAACCACTTCCGACGTATTTGCGTTGCTGACTTATTAGGAAATCCATGTTTTTTCATTTTATTTGCAATCTGAACAAAAGTATAGTGAGTAGTTGCTGTTGTTCCCTGCACTGATTGGACATCCTTTATAAGATTTAGCATACATTCAATTTCTGATGTCAACCAAAAATTACGTTTTAACTTTTCCATTTTCATTTTTGTAAAAACATATATTGGTGGATATTATCAAACAAAATCTATCGAGTCACTCGATTCGAGTGGTTCGATGCAGAGATTCATAATGCAGTAAACAGAATTGCAGCAGTTGACGGTTGGGCGGACGACGGCTAGCCGCTGTCAAAATTAAAACACACTCAACTAGATGGGAATGCTCGGAATCGGGACGGAGGCGGTAAAGCGGTAGGGCGGTAGCCGCCGAACTTAGATTTATTTCTATTTTCTGGCCGACGGCTGACGGTATAGGGTTGCACTGAGGTATCAGTAAGGCCAATATTTTTGAAATTCGCTGAAGCGTGTAGAATGTGTTTCGAAAGTGTTCAGAGCAAATATCAAACCAAACCGAAACTCAAATGATTTTGTTTGATATCAAGATACTCGATTGCACCCCAGAAGTTTACAAGTATCTAAAATTGTGTATGGTGATCTTATTGGTAAAAACATAGGTAATTGAAGATGCGAGTTGTGTTTGTCAACTACCGATAATTGTATACACAACACAAATAAAACAGGTCTATTGTGTTTTTGAAAATGTCCTGAAAATTGTACATTTTTAACTTTTTAGCTATAAAATGTCCCATTTCCATTATTTTCACCATAGGACACCATTGATTTGCATCTGTCAACTGATTGCCGCCGCCGCCTCAATTCTGTTCACTCAGGGCGGATTTTGATACGATGGTAGCATAGCCGTCGTCCGCCCAGCCGTCAACTGCTGCAATTCTGCTTACTGCATTAATCGATTTTTTGCAACACCAGCTAGGGATGTCCATCAATCGATCGATTATTCGATTTTTTTTTGCGGTTGTCTTTTGTTTATTTACGGATTCTTCCGATTTAATCGAACAATCGATTGTTTTTGTTCCGATTATCAATTATATATCATATGTAAAATTCATAATTTTCTAATAATTACTCGATTATACAACCCTGGTCAAACATAACATTGTCGAATAGGTGGTAGCTAGTAGCTACTCAAACATCTATATATATAAAAGAGACGTGTATGTTTGTCACCAGTAGACGCGAAAACTACAGCACCGATTCTCACCATAATTTATATATGTGTTCTATGTGACATAGGATAACTTTTGACACGCCCACTTTTACCGCCCACAAGTCAGACGTTTTTGATCACAAGAAAATGAAATTTTCCATGAACATACTATAAGACCCCAGCCATAATCTGTGCTACAAATGGCCGGGAATAGACAATGGGGCGTGGCACCGCCCATACAAGTCAATATTTGAAAATGCTGTAATAGCGCTCCCACACAATGTTTTCCAACGAAATTTGGCGGATGGTTTCAACTTTAAGCTAAATGCGACAAATCGGCGTAATTGGACAAAGGGTGTGGCACCGCCCATACAAACCAATATTTAAAATTGCTGCAACTGGCCTCTAATTTAATGTTTTCCAACAAAATTTGGAAAATGGTTTCATGGTTTCAACTCTAAGCTAAATACAACTTATCGGCGTAATTGGGCATAGCTTTCTTCTAGCTCCTGCAATCGTGTTTACAAGAAAAGAGGACGGACAGACGGACGGAGGGATGGGGCTAAATCAACTCAGGAGGTGACGCTGATCAAGAATATATATAGTTTTCCATACCGGACACGTCTCCTTCTTGTTGTTACAAACATCAGGCCAAAGTGAATACACCCATACCTCATGAGATGTAGGGTATAAAAATAATATAAATAAGTGTGATCAAAAATAAAAAATTATTATCAATTATATAACAACAGAATCAACGGAATTATATAGAACAACAACAGAATTACCTACTTATTGATTCTAAGAAAGCATTTTATAGTCATTTTGAACTTGAACATGAATATGTAGGTATTGCAATTCGATGTACATATGACAGCAGATACGAAGAAAGACGATTGAGTATTAAATGCTTTGAATATCGTGAAATCGAAACAGAGACAATTCTTAGTAATGGTGAAATTGAGAAGGTTCGTATTCAAGACCCTCATTACAAAAATGTTCGACAAAATATTCAGGTCAAGAGTTGGTCGAGAAATGTGGATCAAACGACACATTTTTAAGATTCCAAAGACCAAATCGATTCCAATCAGTATTTTATTTTACATATTTTAAAGTTATTCAAGCTTTGTTCTAATATTCCGAATCAGAGGTGTGAAAAATTCAATTTCAAAAATATCCAATAAAAACCTTAAATATTGTTAGTATTTAAGTGAAAATAGGTGAAACGGACAACTTTTAAATGTTTCGTCTCGGATTTTTAAGGAAATGATTGTGTACACTGTGTGTACAATGTACGATGAGCTAATTTTGGCAACTGAATTTTATTTGATAAAAACATTTCTTAAATACTAGAATAATGATTATTAAGCTAATTTGAAGTCAAGGCCAATACTGCCTGACTTCGCAACAGTTATGCAAACAGAAATTGCAACTTGATCCTGCTATGCTTCAGCATAGCGTGAGAATAAAAATTGCATAATCTGTTTGCATTGCAATTTATGCAGACTATGGCATTTTGGCTGCAAAGTTGAACGAACGTCGTACAGCCAAGGTGTTCACTGCTCGTCTTTCGTTGATATCAGCAAATATGTCGACTCGTTGATATCAGCAAATATACAGCCAAAGCCAAGTTGTCAATTCTGTTGATTCATCAACATTTTGCCACACGCGGCAAGTATTGGTGTTATTGGTATTATTGGTGTCGCATCCAAATCACCATCTGATGTTGAATGCTGTATCGTCACTGCTTTTGACTTCGCGTAATTCTGTGCTATTAGATCGCCTCTGCCTATGAAACACTCGAGTTCTCCTAAGTAGCGCGGCGAGACACAGAATAACTACAATAAGTGTGATAATAGCGCCGGTCGTCCAATGTTGGTGGGCCCAAATTGCCTTCCAATTCGCGTCGTGAAGCTGTTGAATAGAGTCTGAGGCCTCTTGCTTGTTATCCCTCAGGACCTCTGCCAAATCACTTTCTAAAGGAATCACAGTTTCGTTCAATATTTGAATCGGAACCGGGTTGATGGTTGCGTTGATAATCGCCATAGATTTGGTGAAGTGCGTCACAATCGGCACTGTTTCAAATAGCTTGGCTTCCAGCCGCACATATTTGGATTGAATGCAGCAGTCGGGAGTGATGTGAATGATTCCAGTTTTGTTGAGGATGCTCTCAGTACCGCATGTTACAATAACTGTTGTTTGGACCGCAGTCACGAAGATCCAAGCATTATGAGTCCACAGCTCTTTCCAGATGATACCTTTTGATGTGATTATTCTTCTATTACATTTTTTGAATGACATCTTCTTATATAGTTGCTGGATAATACAGTTTTCGCTCGTCTCAATGTCTAGGAATATAGATGGTTGGAGAATAAAGGTGCTTTCGTTCCATTTTAATGCCGTCATTATGTTGTCCACTGATGATTCAAAATATCTTTCCAGGTTGTAATTTACTCCAAAAAGAGATATTGTCATCTGAACTTCTTGAAACGTGTAGTTTCCGATTTTTTCCGGTATTGTGTTCAGCTTGATCAGTTCATAGATATCCTTGTCGGTGATCAGAAAGTAGCCAGAAATTATTATTACGTTTGACGTAATTGAAACCTTGAATTTGTCGGTTGGTTCAGGCAGCACTTCCAGTCCAGCATCTAAATTTGCCGTGAAATTCGTAGTCAACTCGTGTACCATCTGAAGTGACAAGAAAACGTACAGTTGACTCCGTTTCAGGTAGGCGTTCAGTAGCTTATTGTATTTCAACTCGATTTCCTTCATATAGCTAGTTGCAATTAAGTACGCGTTGAGGATATGGATATTTAGTTTGTTGGTATCACTGAATCGGTAATTTTCCATGTTTTTGATTGCCTGAATTCCTTCGTTCAGTTTTTTTTGCAAATTTGTTAATTGTATCTGTAATCCGCTTATCAGTTTCCTTCACAGATACAATCGTCGACAGCATGATCTTGGAGTTGGTTTTTGCATTTTTAATAATTTCTTTTTGATTTCGATCCAATGAGTCGATATCATGGTATACTTCATCATTTACTCCAAATAACGATGTCATCAAAGTCCCAAGGAGTCCTCTCTTTTGCCGCCTTGGAATTATGGTTAAACGATTGAATATCGAGAATATGTTACTCCATTCCTCATTCAAATGGTTCACCAGTTAATCACATTGGCTGTCTTGGGTTAGAGATTTTGCCCTTTAACACAACCTTGCTACTTCGTTCTTGGTACGATTCAGGTTGAACTGATCTTGATCAATATCAGTAATTGGAAATACAGTCTTTGTGTGCAGTATTCCCCGTTGAACCTTGGCGACTCCTACGTTTTCAATAAATATTCCAGATTCAGGATGTGTGATTGTATACGTGCCACTTCCCGATTTGAACGTGGACATGAGTAACATTATCGTTAAAACTGTTGACATACTGGTTGTGTTATTTTTCAGAATCCTTCGGGGCTTGATTGTTGTGGCTAGATCGGTTGGTAGAGTATGACTTGTTGATGGAAGTTCCTCTTCCGGATTGCCATTGTTATTATCGTCCGTCGGTAACAAACATATTTTTTGTATTGACCGTTTGACTAGTCCTTTTAATGTTTTGACAGTAGCGACTCGAGTGAGGCCGTCAGTTCCCTTGTGAACCTCCACTACTCTGCCTAAAGGCCACTTTGAAGGAGATAAAGCTTCATATTTCAGAAGAACTAGTTGGCCTAATTCCACATTAACCATTTGTTTTGTCCATTTATATCTTTGTTGGCGGATGTGCTTGATGTTATCTTGATATCATCGATTGCAAATGTCTTGCTTGATTTTTTGCACCAACTTCCATCTTTTGAGACTGCTGTCTGCAAGGTTCAGTACGGTGTCATGTGCCGGTGCGATCAATGGCGAGCCTACCAAAAAATGTCCGGGAGTGAGAGCGTTGAGATCTTCTATGTTATCTGATAAAGCACACAATGGACGTGAGTTGAGACATCCTTCTATTTGTACAAGGATAGTATTCATTTCCTCATTGGTTAACTTTTCTTCTCCTAAGCAGCGATGTAGATGGTATGAAATGCCATCGAATTCCCTCAGTTGATAACTGATTTTCTGATCGGATCTTCTGAAGTAGGTTGCTCGCTCCGACGAAGTTTGTACCGTTGTCGCTGTAAATGTGATGTACTGCACCTCGTCTGCTTATCATTCGTTTTAGTGCTGCTAGGAATCCTTATGTTGTGAGGTCCGAGGTCAGCTCTATATGAACGCCTTTGGTTGCTAAACACACAAATATTGCAATGTAAGCCTTGTGTGACTTTATGCCGCGAATTTGTGAGCATCTGATGTGTATTGGTCCTGCGTAGTCAATACCGCAGTGTGTAAATGGTCTTGAAAAGTTTACTCTTGGCGGTGGGAATTGTCCCATCAATTGAGTTTGTCCTTTGGACTTAAAGCGAAAACATGTAATGCATTTGTTCACAAATGCTTTCACACTAATTGTTCCTCGCATAATCCAATATTGGTTTCGAATATGGTTAAGAGTCAACTTTATTCCGCCGTACAATGTATCAATATGCACCTGGTTGATGATAAGTTTGGCCAGTGGACATGAATTAGATAAAATCATTGGATGTATTTGATCAGTAGACAATGATGTATGTTCCAATCTGCCTCCTACTCTAAGCACGCCGTCATCGTCAATGAAGGGGTCTAGGGAAAATAGCCGACTATTTCTTTTTACACTCTTGATTTTTGTCAAATCTGTAATTTCTTCGTTTATGTATTAATTATGGGTTTTAGCTCATTTTCCAAAAAATTCATTTTGGAAAGAGGAGTACAACAACTAAGCAAAAACTCAGTCTGGCAGAGTGTACAGCTGTTTCGGATCCAGTCACGGATCCTCATCAGCACTCTTTATGCATTTTATTTTATCCAAGCGACGCTATAAGTAACTATTGGTATGACGCACAAGAGAATTGTTTCTCCTTTGCATCACACGCCAACTCACTGAAGCAGCGAATGGTAAAATGCAGCAAACTGAATTTTTACTTGTTGTTGTATAGCAACCTACTACTATGCCTGGTTGAAGAATTTCCTCAAAGTCCCAGCAAGCAGCAACAAGTAAAAATTCAGTTTGCTGCATTTTACCATTCGCTGCTTCAGTGAGTTGGCGTGTGATGCAAAGGAGAAACAATTCTCTTGTGCGTCATACCAATACTTACTTATAGCGTCGCTTGGATAAAATAAAATGCATAAAGAGTGCTGACGAGGATCCGTGGCTGGATCCGAAACAGCTGTACACTCTGCCAGACTGAGTTTTTGCTTAGTTGTTGTACTCCTCTTCCCAAAATGAATTTTTTGGAAAATGAGCTAAAACCCATAATTAATACATAAATTATGAAAAGCTCAATAAAAATCTGAATTTTTTACTAAGTAATTTCTTCCTTAAAAACATTTTGTGCTCTCTTTATGAGTGCCTTTTCTGCTGCATTAATTTCTTCAGCAGTTATGCACCCACTTTTTCGTTTGGACTTACAGGTTCTAATATTGGTTCCAAACCTCATACAATATGCTGTTACAAGTATAAGCCTTTTTAGCGATGAAAATCGTGATAAGAACTCGTCCACTTCATCACCTGGGACCGCAACTGTGCACGTAATTGATTTGCGAGCCTCCGGAACGTTGATCCGGCTGACAGCGTCAAACTCATTAGGCCATGTGCTTTCCTCATTTGCCAACCACTTCGGTCCGTTCCACCACAAGGAATTACTGATGAGCTCGTCCCCGAATGATCCCCTTGATGGAATGTCTGCTGGATTTTGCTTCCCCGGTACAAATCGTATTTGTCCTTTGTAATTTTCTTGAACATACACGCAATTAGCAACAAATGTGGTCTACGTTTCCTCCAACGGTCACTCTTGTATAGACGACGGCTGCATACGCAGCTTCTGATGCATCTGCGAATCCATGCAACTCTATTTTGCCTTTATTGGAATATGGAACCCACCTTGGAATTCTTATTTGTTGAATTGCTGGCAGTCGTGTTTTAAATTCATTCCATTCTGCATGTAGTGTTGCTGAAACTTCGCTGTCCCAGTCAATTCCTAAGAGCCACAGTTTCTGGATCATCATTTTGGCCTTGATGGTCACAGGGGACAACCATCCAAAGGGGTCGAACAATTTTCCCGCATCACTAAGAATCGCTCTCTTCATACTTTTTTGGTTGAATGAGCTTGCATTTATTTTGAATTCAAATTGATCTGTGCTAGGACACCATTTAATGCCTAAAATTTTTATTGTCTTGTCGTTGTCGAAATCGATGTCTGAATTTAATTCAATGTAATCCTTGGAGATTGACTGCAAAACTTCTGGTTGATTTGATGTCCATTTTCTTAGTTTAAATCCACCTTTATGAAGTAGTTGTATTAACTCATGTTGTAGTTTTTTACATTCTTCAATCGAGTTTCAACCACCCAAACAGTCATCTACGTAAAATCGTATGGATAGTGTATCACATGCCAATGGATAATTCCGTTTTTCGTCTTCTGCTAATTGTACCAACGTTTTGATGGCGAGAAACGGTGCTGACGCTGTTCCATATGTGACTGTGTTTAATGTGTTCTCCTTGATAGGCTCCTTAGGGTTCATTCTCCAAAAAATTCGCTGCAAATCCCTGTCATTTGGATGTACTACAATCTGACGGTACATTTTTTCTATGTCAGCAGTAAAGACTACTGGAAACATGCGCCATTGTAGTATTAGCAGCAATAAGTCCTTTTGAAGTGTGGGACCTATCATCATTATGCTGTTTAATGATTCGCCTGAAGTGGTTTTCGCTGACGCGTCGAATACAACGCGAAGTTGTGTTGTTGTGCTGTCTTTTTTAATGACGGCATGATGAGGTAAATAGTATGATTTTCCTGTTGTCATCATGCTTGCTTCTTCCATGTGCCCTAGTCTTATATATTCCTGGATGAACTTGACATATTTCTGGCGCAGCGTAGTATTTTTCGCAAATCGTTGCTCCAGCATGAGGAATCGTTTTAGTGCCATTTTTCTGGAATCACCAAGACACGATCGATCCTGCTTAAGCGGCAATTTCACTATGTATCGCCCTGTTTCATCTCTGCTGTGGGTAGACTGGTAATTGCTTTCACATTCTCGTTCATCATCTGTTTTCAGATTTGCTGTTGGTACTTCTTCCCACTCCCAAAACTTCTTTAAGTCGTCATCATCACTGCAGATGCTAACGCATGATGTTATTTCCTGTACCTTAGAAACTTGGTGGTCCGATATGGATGACGTCAATAATGGTCCTGATAAGACCCACCCAAACATGGTGTTCTCAGCCATTGGAGTGTTAATAGGACCCTTGATAAGTCCACATCCAATGATCTCTGGTAGAATATTTGATCCTATCAGTAGCCCTATTTTCCTTGGCTCTGTATACCACGGGTCTGCTAATTGTAAGTCCTTAATGTGCGGTCAGTCCTTTGCACTGAATTTTTTGCTTGGTAGCTTTGATGTAATCATCGGCATTACGATCGCCTCGATTTGACAGCTTAGTCTGTCATCATGTATGGATTCAACTGTAAATTTGCACTTTGCCATTACCTTTGAAGATTGACCATTAACTCCTTGGACATTCGTTTCGTACTTCGTTAATGGTATCTTTAGGCTTTTTGCTAGTTGTTCCGTCACAATGCATGATTGTGACCCTTGGTCGAGTAGAGCCCTTACCGGTTTGGTTTGCCCTCTGACGCAGATATTTACCATGACAGTTGCCAGCAGAACAGTTCGTTTTTGATCATCACTGCATGATGTTGCTACTTCTGTTAAGTTCTCTGTCAGATTCGAGTTGGCCCCGTCGTTGGTCTTGGCTGATGGTGCTTTTGGCCCTGTTTTACTGACATGAAGTAATGAATTGTGCTTCTTGTTACACTCTGTGCATCTTCCTTTGCTGGTGCAATCTTTCACCGCATGTCCACCTTTGAGACAATTGAAACACGACGTTCCTGCACTGGCATGCCCACAAATTTTTTGCACTGGAAAATTTGATGGCTTTCATCACAGACGACACATTTTACCGTAGCTACTGTTGCCAAGTGACTTTTGGTGCTTACGGCTGCCTTTTCCTTATTGTCACGAATGTTCTCCCTAGCGTTTTCAGATCGTGTGCATTTTCACTTCACACTGCCTTTAGGTTCAACAATTTTTGGATGTAATTGTTGACCAGAGCTGCAGGATTTTGGAATCTTTTGTTCAGCAACTGAATGGCGGTTTTATAGTTGTCGGACGTTGATGACAAATGGCTCATTAGCCTTGTAGCTTCGCCTCGTACGTTGATTTTCAGATACTGCATTTTTTCAATGTCGCTCAAGTTTCCATTTTGGTGTATTAATCGATCGAACAGCTCCCAAAAGGTTGTCCATTCGTCGTATTTTCCGCTAAATACTGGAATTGCTATTGGTGGCAAAGGAACAGCTCTGCTGGTTGACCGCCCTTGTACTGAAGATGAGTTCATTTCAATTGCCTCTTGCAGTTGAAAGTACGCTTCCTGGTATCCATCCTCCAATTCGGAAGTTTCCTCGTTTAGATACTCAAAATTTTCGCACATAAGGTCTTCGCTTAGCGTGACTATATTAGTCCAACAGTCTTTGAGTTGCTCAGCTTTAAACTTTAATACACTTAATCCCTTACTCAAATCTACGCTTTCTATGATGCTTACTAATTTGTTGTTGAATAAGGTCAACCGCTTAAAACGTTTATCTTCAGCTGAACCATCTGTCCTCATTGACGTTGGCATTGTTGGTGAAACGCTTCCTTTTGTACCTTTGGTTTGTCCCTTGATTGTTGAAGCTGGATTTGTTTTCGTTTCTTCCGTGTCTGACTTATCAACGTCATCTTGGCGCACTTTTAACTCACTTTTCCATGTTGACTTTATCTCCAGATATTTCTTCTTTAGCTGTTCAAAAAAGTTGTTGGTGAAGTAAGCATGATCTTCGTGCTGTTCCTTTATATCAGCCAAACTGTTGTTGTTGACTTCAAAGTTGCTCCAGTCAGCTTCCAACGCCTTCAGCCGTTTTTGCAAATAGTGAATTGTGCGCTGTGCTCGCCGTCTTTTTTATAATTATTCCATAATTTTTGGATGTCGGCCTCTAACTCCAGTTGTTTGTCAATCAGCTAATTGAACTGTTCCAAGGTTTTTTCTTTTTTTTTTTTCAAGATGATTTTAAAAAATTTTTTTTTGTTTTAACACTGTACCGATATTAAAGCTTCGGGACGTTTAAACCACTGTCTGGCCGTGATTTACGCCTTTTTTATGTAAAACCTTTATTAAAGTTTCCTGCCCTTGGTGGAGGAAACTAAAGGAAAACTGCTGTTTTTGTAGACCTTTGATAAGTCTCTGCCTCAAATTTTAAGTTCGAAGGACCATGTGTACAATGTGTGTACAATGTACGATGAGCTAATTTTGGTAACTGAATTTTATTTGATAAAAACATTTCTTAAATACTAGAATAATGATTTTTAAGCTAATTTGAAGTCAAGGCCAATACTGCCTGACTTCGCAACAGTTATGCAAACAGAAATTGCAACTTGATCCTGCTATGCTTCAGCATAGCGTGAGAATAAAAATTGCATAATCTGTTTGCATTGCAATTTATGCAGACTATGGCATTTTGGCTGCAAAGTTGAACGAACGTCGTACAGCCAAGGTGTTCACTGCTCGTCTTTCGTTGATATCAGCAAATATGTCGACTCGTTGATATCAGCAAATATGCAGCCAAAGCCAAGTTGTCAATTCTTTTGAAAAAATGTTGCTCCCAAAATATTTCCGAAAAATTCCGTCTATTTCGCGAATTAGCGCGGTTTGAATATTTACATAATGACTTTTTAATTAATTTATATCTCGGAAACGAATAGAGATAATTTTGAACTCTTTTTTTTAAATGACAGTAAAAGATTAGACTTGTTGGGTAAAATGGTTCGGCTGTTTTAAAAATATTGTGTGGTCAAGATTAAAGCAATATTTTAAAACAATGGCGAATTTGACAACGTTCTAGGTCTCGTTTGAAGACAAAATTTACTTAGTAAATGCGCCTATTAGTAAGGGGACATAATGCAAGTTGTAGGTCTTGTCAAATAAGAAAAAGTTGCATACCAGGAATATCAAATACACCTTCAAAATCTGACCAAAAACAGATTCTCCGAGTTCCCACACTACTTTTCTCATAGCTTTGGTAATGTTTCATCGAATTTTAATTTTAAACTTACTATGGAAAGATAAAAGATAGTCCTTTTCAAAAACATATACACCGATTGGTAAGAATAACAAGTGAGTAAGTTTCAGTCGGGCAAGCCGACTTATATATACCCTACACCTACTGGGCCATATTGGATCCGTCATCTTGAATTTTGAAAATGCGGCAGCCATATTGGTTTCGCCATCTTGAATTTTGAAAATGCGACACCAAATTCGAAATCAGCGAACCCAAAAACACTTATATGGGAGGTAGGCGTGGCAGTCGACCGATTCCGCCCATTTTCAATACCAACTCCTTCTAGGGCCTAAAAATGATAAATCCAAAATTTGGGATCCCTAGCTTTCTTCTAGCTCCTGCAATCGTGTTTACAAGAAAAGAGGACGGACAGACGGACCGACAGGGAGGTAGGCGTGGCAGTCGACCGATTCCGCCCATTTTCAATACAAACTCCTTCTAGGGCCTGAAAAGGATAAATCCAAAATTTGGGATCCCTAGCTTTATTCTAGCTCCTGCAATCGTGTTTCCAAGAAAAGAGGACGGACAGACGGTCAGACGGATTTTTTCGGAGTTCAGCTGCCACCAAGTGCTTCCTTGGTCATTTTTTGGGTGAATCATACCATATTGGATTACAGATGTCACCGAGTGCGTCCATGGAAATGTTTTGCGCGAATCATGCCAAATGGGATTACTGCTGCCACCAAGTGCTTCATTGGAATTTTTTTTTTGTGAATCACGTCACTTGGGATTAAAAGAACTCCCAAGTGTTGGACTAATTCCAAGTGACGTGATTCACCCCAAAAAAGTTCCAGTGACGTGGTTCACCAAAAAAATGGCAGCTGTAATCTCAACTGCAATGAAACATTAAATAAAATTCCATAGGCATACTTGGTGGCAGCTGTAATCCCATTTGGCATGATTCACCCAAAACATTACCAAGGACGCAAATGCTGAAATATGGAATCCCACATGGTACATTTCACCCAAAAATTCCAAGGACTCACTCGGTGCCAGCTGTAGTACAAATTACTCTTAAAAGAAAATACGGTCCCTTAATTTTTTTGTTTTTATTGTGAATAGAAAAGAAACTAAAGCAGGAAATCCAAACTATTAATGCCGTGGATACAGGCGAAAACTTGGGATGATGCTTGAATATGCCATATACAGCCCGCATCTGACCATCCATTTCACTTTCAAATTCCAATGTGTCCAGTTCAGTGCCGTTGTCACCTATCCGCGGTTATGTATTCGTAGCGCCGAAAATCTGTATGCAGCGGTATGCCAGCACCTCGTCCTGTATCTTGTGTGATGAATGTTTCGTTGGCCATGGCCATGGAAGGCCCTTCGCTTAGCATCAGCCGGCGATGGATATTGGCTGGTTTTATTTACTTTGTGAGAATTCTTAAATTTTTTGTTTATTTTTATCAGTTGTTCGTGATATCTTTACGATTAGTGTAGCCACCCCGTAACAAATATTCTTCTTAATGGATTTGGTGAAACGCTTCCTTTTGTACCTTTGGTTTGTCCCTTGATTGTTGAAGCTGGATTTGTTTTCGTTTCTTCCGTGTCTGACTTATCAACGTCATCTTGGCGCACTTTTAACTCACTTTTCCATGTTGACTTTATCTCCAGATATTTCTTCTTTAGCTGTTCAAAAAAGTTGTTGGTGAAGTAAGCATGATCTTCGTGCTGTTCCTTTATATCAGCCAAACTGTTGTTGTTGACTTCAAAGTTGCTCCAGTCAGCTTCCAACGCCTTCAGCCGTTTTTGCAAATAGTGAATTGTGCGCTGTGCTCGCCGTCTTTTTTATAATTATTCCATAATTTTTGGATGTCGGCCTCTAACTCCAGTTGTTTGTCAATCAGCTAATTGAACTGTTCCAAGGTTTTTTCTTTTTTTTTTTTCAAGATGATTTTAAAAAAGTTTTTTTTGTTTTAACACTGTACCGATATTAAAGCTTCGGGACGTTTAAACCACTGTCTGGCCGTGATTTACGCCTTTTTTATGTAAAACCTTTATTAAAGTTTCCTGCCCTTGGTGGAGGAAACTAAAGGAAAACTGCTGTTTTTGTAGACCTTTGATAAGTCTCTGCCTCAAATTTTAAGTTCGAAGGACCATGTGTACAATGTGTGTACAATGTACGATGAGCTAATTTTGGTAACTGAATTTTATTTGATAAAAACATTTCTTAAATACTAGAATAATGATTTTTAAGCTAATTTGAAGTCAAGGCCAATACTGCCTGACTTCGCAACAGTTATGCAAACAGAAATTGCAACTTGATCCTGCTATGCTTCAGCATAGCGTGAGAATAAAAATTGCATAATCTGTTTGCATTGCAATTTATGCAGACTATGGCATTTTGGCTGCAAAGTTGAACGAACGTCGTACAGCCAAGGTGTTCACTGCTCGTCTTTCGTTGATATCAGCAAATATGTCGACTCGTTGATATCAGCAAATATGCAGCCAAAGCCAAGTTGTCAATTCTTTTGAAAAAATGTTGCTCCCAAAATATTTCCGAAAAATTCCGTCTATTTCGCGAATTAGCGCGGTTTGAATATTTACATAATGACTTTTTAATTAATTTATATCTCGGAAACGAATAGAGATAATTTTGAACTCTTTTTTTTAAATGACAGTAAAAGATTAGACTTGTTGGGTAAAATGGTTCGGCTGTTTTAAAAATATTGTGTGGTCAAGATTAAAGCAATATTTTAAAACAATGGCGAATTTGACAACGTTCTAGGTCTCGTTTGAAGACAAAATTTACTTAGTAAATGCGCCTATTAGTAAGGGGACATAATGCAAGTTGTAGGTCTTGTCAAATAAGAAAAAGTTGCATACCAGGAATATCAAATACACCTTCAAAATCTGACCAAAAACAGATTCTCCGAGTTCCCACACTACTTTTCTCATAGCTTTGGTAATGTTTCATCGAATTTAAATTTTAAACTTACTATGGAAAGATAAAAGATAGTCCTTTTCAAAAACATATACACCGATTGGTAAGAATAACAAGTGAGTAAGTTTCAGTCGGGCAAGCCGACTTATATATACCCTACACCTACTGGGCCATATTGGATCCGTCATCTTGAATTTTGAAAATGCGGCAGCCATATTGGTTTCGCCATCTTGAATTTTGAAAAACACTTATATGGGAGGTAGGCGTGGCAGTCGACCGATTCCGCCCATTTTCAATACCAACTCCTTCTAGGGCCTAAAAATGATAAATCCAAAATTTGGGATCCCTAGCTTTCTTCTAGCTCCTGCAATCGTGTTTACAAGAAAAGAGGACGGACAGACGGACCGACAGGGAGGTAGGCGTGGCAGTCGACCGATTCCGCCCATTTTCAATACAAACTCCTTCTAGGGCCTGAAAAGGATAAATCCAAAATTTGGGATCCCTAGCTTTATTCTAGCTCCTGCAATCGTGTTTCCAAGAAAAGAGGACGGACAGACGGTCAGACGGATTTTTTCGGAGTTCAGCTGCCACCAAGTGCTTCCTTGGTCATTTTTTGGGTGAATCATACCATATTGGATTACAGATGTCACCGAGTGCGTCCATGGAAATGTTTTGCGCGAATCATGCCAAATGGGATTACTGCTGCCACCAAGTGCTTCATTGGAATTTTTTTTTTGTGAATCACGTCACTTGGGATTAAAAGAACTCCCAAGTGTTGGACTAATTCCAAGTGACGTGATTCACCCCAAAAAAGTTCCAGTGACGTGGTTCACCAAAAAAATGGCAGCTGTAATCTCAACTGCAATGAAACATTAAATAAAATTCCATAGGCATACTTGGTGGCAGCTGTAATCCCATTTGGCATGATTCACCCAAAACATTACCAAGGACGCAAATGCTGAAATATGGAATCCCACATGGTACATTTCACCCAAAAATTCCAAGGACTCACTCGGTGCCAGCTGTAGTACAAATTACTCTTAAAAGAAAATACGGTCCCTTAATTTTTTTGTTTTTATTGTGAATAGAAAAGAAACTAAAGCAGGAAATCCAAACTATTAATGCCGTGGATACAGGCGAAAACTTGGGATGATGCTTGAATATGCCATATACAGCCCGCATCTGACCATCCATTTCACTTTCAAATTCCAATGTGTCCAGTTCAGTGCCGTTGTCACCTATCCGCGGTTATGTATTCGTAGCGCCGAAAATCTGTATGCAGCGGTATGCCAGCACCTCGTCCTGTATCTTGTGTGATGAATGTTTCGTTGGCCATGGCCATGGAAGGCCCTTCGCTTAGCATCAGCCGGCGATGGATATTGGCTGGTTTTATTTACTTTGTGAGAATTCTTAAATTTTTTGTTTATTTTTATCAGTTGTTCGTGATATCTTTACGATTAGTGTAGCCACCCCGTAACAAATATTCTTCTTAATGGATTTGTCAAATTATTTTGACATTTTCATAAAAAAAAAATGGTTAGCGTTGAAAAAGTTTATAAAAATAAATAAAATTATACATATTATTAAAAAGAGCGCACTATCACTATTTTCAAGAAACATCTTTGAGCTTTCTGAATTTTTTTTTTTTTGTGGCATCACTGTCGAGGCGGAGTGTTTCGCGTCAGTGTGAATGAATAATTTCGCGGCCTTTTCGCTCCCGCGTTGTAAGCGGGAATTCCGCGGCGGCGACGGAATTTCGCGTTGGTGTGTGGGGACCTTTTGACATTTTTTGTACTGGGATACCAAGATACATAGAATACTAGATAACGACATGAGGCCGTTTACCGTTATCTAGCATGACGTCAACAGATGCTTCTTGTCACTTTGGCGGAAAAATGCAAGCGTTGCCACAAATTTAGCTTAATTGGTTTCGCAATAGTGCTACCAGAGTAATGGATTTTCTACTGTATTAATTAGACGTTAGTAGAAATACGACTCCAAATTATTTAAATTAGGCAAACAAATCAAAATTATTGACTTATGAATTTGAGTTGCTTAATAAAGGAAACAATTCAATAAGTTGAAGCGGTTAACTAAACATTTTTTTTTATATTATTGTTACGGGAAAACTGTTTTAGCTAAGTGGTAACAATATTCGTATGTGTTCCCAAAAAAATATAAACAACAAATAATTTAAAAAATTTGGAAAATGAGGTGCTCCGTGTTCAGCTGCAACAATATCAGCGTTAAAGTGTCGCGGCATAAATTCGCGACAGAATTTTGTTTTGTTGTTATTGTTGTTTGTATTTTCTTGTTTTTGTGTTTTCCCTTTGTTCTGGGCGACGGGTGAACAAAAACGAAAAGAAAAACACATTGGCACAGTCCGAAAGCGCGCATTGACACTTTTTGTTATATTATTATTTTTTTATTTATATTATTTTGGTTTAATTAAACCAAATTGGACACTCGCGAGTGGAATGCAGCCGGGCGGAGAATTGACAACTGCTGTCAAGATCTCTTATTCCCTTTTGTTACGACTTCGTTTTAGAAGTTTGTTGATGAGCTTTTACGATCCGATGTTGGGGAAGGCATTGCGCGAAACTATACTTACGGGACGAAGACATAATATGAAAAAAACTAGACTAAAGCTTTTTGTACTCTTTAAACCTGTTTGAGGGAGGGGAATCTGTCGACATTTATGAAGAATCTTGTCTATATGAACGCATATATGGCGCTCACTT
Organism: Heteromyza rotundicornis; assembly: GCA_951394025.1. NCBI lineage: Eukaryota > Metazoa > Arthropoda > Insecta > Diptera > Heleomyzidae > Heteromyza > Heteromyza rotundicornis. The sequence goes on from OX596013.1 coordinate 9,552,651, forward strand.
TCCATTTCTCTAACATCTTCCCCCCCCCCCACACATGAGCGCGACCTACGCAGAAGCCAGTATTCGCAGTCGGGGCTTTGACCACACCTATATGAAAGATCCTCTCAGATTTTTCTAGAGTGTGTTTGGCAAATTTACATATACACCCCCGCACCCACCCACGGGGCCAGGCCATAGGCTATCGTGGGGGTCAGCAGGTGGCGGATAGCTGAAAGGCCTACATATATGTAGGTCCGCTGCGAATAAGTTCTTTAACAAATAAGCAGTCCCCGACCATTGGCGACACGATCTGAGGGTGCGACATCAATGTCAGCATAAGCTCTATGATGTTCGTGTGACAGGGCGAAACGACGCCGCCCTTCAATAAGTGTCCCTCCCTATCCGCACATCGGACGGGTAGGTACAAATAAACCCAGAAGCGTCTGTCCCATAGTGGGCGGCTCCCTGGTCTGCGTCTGATCCCAGAGGGGCGGCAGTTACTAAACCTTACTATAGGTATAAATTGTACTGGGCTGGATTAAAGTGTTATACGACCCGTGCCGAAAATCAACCTGGCTGAGGGCCCAGTCAAAAAACTAGCTCAGTCTTAAAAACGGAGTATCCGGATACCAGGCGTCATCCGGATTGTACTGGGCTGGATTAAGGTGTCATACGACCCGTGCTGAAAATCAACCTGGCTGAGGGCCCAGTCAAAAAACTAGCTCAGTCTCAAACGGAGTATCCGGATACCTGGCGTCCTCCGGATTAACTAGCCTTGTCTGTATATTGCGGATCTCTGTGCAGATGGACCACCCTTTCTCCGCCACTCGTGGGATCTAATATGTCTTCTCCTTCCCTTTTAAACAAAAAAGAAACACAAGAGACCGGTACTCTTACAACTCCGGCAGGGAACGAGGTTCTCAACAACATCAGGGAACCTATAGACCCCTTTAAGAAAAGCGCGGCTATGCCCAGGTCTCCCAATGACCCCGCACAAAGCCAGCCAGGATGGTGGCACAAAAATGGTGCAAACGGTAGCGGACAATCTCCGAATTTGGCAAATGTGTCAATAGGCCAAACATCGTTTTGGAAGCTCGGCGAGCAGATCAGGAATCTGGTAGATATGCTTGGGGATGGAAAAAGGCGCTCAATCCATCAACCAATGAGAGACGGCATTGAGAGCATTAAAGCGTTCTATGAGCTCGCTGCAATCGAGACGCACGATGACGCAGCCAAAGAGGTGATAAGGAGCCATACGGCGTCACAGACGTCGCCATGGTTCAAACTTGGCGCTGAAAACAAGAGAAGGCAGGAGCCTAATCTTGAAACGCCACCAACGAAGCGCACGAGTGCAGCACCGAAACTCGGTAGGCAGAGAAAAGAAAACGCCACCGTGACAATGCATGCAGAGCCAAAGAAGAAAACGAGCGCAAGCAACACTGCAACACCCGTACAAGGAGCAGACTTCCAATCACAGTCAAAGCAGAGGCAAGAGTGGTCGAAAGTGCAGCACAGGAAGCAAAGGACTCGTCCTAGAACGGACGCTCTGATCATCGCGGCTACAGCTGATCGGTCGTACGCAGACATCCTAAGGGATATAAAGGGCAACGAGGCCCTCAAATCACTTGGGAAAAATGTTAAGGCAGTGCGGCGTACAGCTAAAAATGAGTTGTTGCTTGAACTGAAGCGGTCACCGGAGAGCAATGCCGCTACGTACCAATCGGCAATAAAGGGAGTACTTGCCGAGACGGCAAGTGTGGTGGCAAGAACACAGTCCACAACGATCCAGCTTATGGGTCTTGACGAGGTGACAACAGCAACCGAAATTTGCGACGCTCTACACACACAGGGTGACATAAGTCGACCGGACGAGGCATTGATACGCATGCGTCAAAGTCATCAAGGCACACAAACGGCATACGTCGTCCTGCCATTTGATGATGCAGCGAAGGTGATAAAGATGCAGCGGTTCCGCATTGGATGGGCGTCCTGCCGAGTTCGCGAGAGCGTTTCGCCGAAGAGATGTTTCAAATGTTGGGGGTTCAACCACATCGCACAAAATTGCAAAGAACGGGTAGACCGCAGCAATCTTTGCAGGAAGTGTGGCGAAGAGGGTCACTTCGCAGCGGCATGCACAAACAAAGCAAAATGCGCTCTGTGCGACGGAAGCCACGCGGCTGGAAGCTCTCGCTGTCCGGCACGTCAGAAGGCGGTGCAGAAAGGTGGACGATGAAAATCATCCAATTAAACCTCAACCACTGTATTGCGGCCCAGGACATGTTGCAGCAGAACATCTTCGAGCAACAATTCGACCTGGCCATTCTGTGCGAGCAACATCACAATGTGAAAGGATGCGAATGGACTTCGGACGCACCCAGTAAAGCGGCGATATGGACACTTGGTGGCAAAGTGTGCCAGAACAAAGCACCAGTAGCAAACAATGGCTTCACCTGGGTAAAATTCAATGGAGTTTACGTCTTCTCGTGCTATGCTCCACCTAGTATGGACATATGGCAATATGAACGGATGCTAACGGAGTTGGTGATGGAAGCACAAACAAAGTCCCCGGTAATTATTGCTGGTGACTTCAATGCGTGGTCTACAACATGGGGCAGTAGAAGCACAAACCGCAGGGGTACGATTCTTATGGAGTGTTTTGCGTCATTGGATGTCGAGCTCCTAAACAACGGTCAGCACACGTTCGAGGCTGGGACGAAGCGGTCTGCAGTGGACCTTACCTTCGCGCACAACTCGATAGCACATCACAGTACATGGAGCATAGGCGATTTTTATACGCACAGCGACCATCGAGCCATTGTCATAAATGTACAAAGCATCGTCCTGCCGCGGAAAATACCAATAGCGCAGACTAAGGGTTGGAAGCAACATACCTTTGATGCTTAAGTATTTCATATGGTGTGGAGCGAAATGGAGACGCCTGACGACGAAGCCAGCAAAATGGCGATAGGAATCACGAAACGATTAAGCGTAGCATGCGACGCAGCAATGCCGAGGAGGACACACGTGCCAACCAGAAAACCTGTTTACTGGTGGAATGAAGACATCGCCGAATGTAGAAGATGCTGTAATCGGGCTCGCAGGAAAGCGCAACGCGCTCGAAACCGCATTCTGCCGCTGTGGCAATTACTGCACGCGGACTATAAAGAATGCCGCCAACGGTTCAAGAAGGCTATCCGTGCTAGTAAAGACTCCTGCTTCAAGGAACTGCGTGAAGGCGCTGACATCGATCCCTGGGGCAAAGCCTATAAAGTGGTGATGAGCAGCGTTCGAGGGCCTAGGGCTCCACAACCTTCGGATCCTACACTCATATACAACGTGGTAGCTGCGCTCTTTCCCCCACAGGGGGGACGGGTGCACCACTATCACCTGCCTATGGGTGTAGGACGCATCCCGGCGGTGACGTTGTACGAAGTACTCCTCACGCTTCGGAAAATGTCCGATAAGAAGACACCAGGATTGGACGGCATCCCCAACGCGGCGATGAAAACGGCAATCAGGGCGAGCCCGGAGACATTTGCAAAAATGTATACCGCATGCCTCAACGAAGGAACGTTCCCTACTTTCTGGAAGTGCCAAAGATTGGTGCTACTATTGAAACCCGGAAAACAACCCGACCAGCCATCTGCGTATCGACCACTCTGCATGCTCGACTCGCTAGGAAAGGTACTGGAGAGCATAATCGTGAACCGACTTCACGATTCGCTAGAAAAGCCTGCTGGCTTATCCACGCAGCAATTTGGATTCCGCCGAGGAAAATCCACTGTCGACGCCATCCAGGCGGTGATGAGGATTGCTCGTGAGGCGACAAGCGGAGATAGGTGGAAAGGGGGCGACAAGAAGTACTGCGCAGTAGTAACGCTGGACATCAAAAACGCCTTCAACTCAGCGTGCTGGGCGCGAATAATGCAAGCGCTAGGCAATTTCGGAGTACCGGGGTACTTGCAGCGAATCATCGCCAACTACTTCGAGGGCAGAGTGTTGCTATATGACACCGACGACGGCGTAAAAACGTACGAGGTCACTAGAGGCGTCCCCCAAGGTTCGGTGCTGGGGCCAACATTGTGGAATGTGATGTACAATGGCGTTCTGACTGTCGATCTTCCCACGGATACCACTCTGATCGGCTATGCGGATGACATCGCACTGGTGGTAGTAGCGAAACACATCCACACGCTGGAAACGAGGTGTAGCGACGCTGCATCGAGAGTGATGAGGTGGTTGGACGGTGCGGATTTGAATCTGGCAGCGCAAAAAACTGAGGCGGTTCTCTTGAGCACCCGGAAAAAGCGTGAGGTCTTCACCTTCAGAGTGGGGGACCACGAAATAATATCGCAACCGTATCTTCGGTATCTTGGCGTGCTGATAGACACACGAATGTCCTTTAAGGATCATTTATTGGCGGTCAGCGAAAAGGCTTCAAGGGTAAACGGTGCATTGTCACGCATCATGGCGAACATTGGAGGACCACGCTCCAGCAGGCGGAAGCTCTTGGCAAGAGTGACAAGCTCTATTATGCTCTACGCTGCACCAGTGTGGGCAGACGCCACGCAGACGGCTTCATACATAGCTGGCATAAGGCGATCGCGGCAATGCCACCGGTAGATATTCTGGCTTGCGAACTCCAACGCATCTACGCAGCAGGCAAGAACGCAACAAGGGAGGACGAGCGAAGACGCAGCATCAGTGAATGGCAACGACGGTGGGAAAGGTCGGAAAATGGAAGATGGACATTTGCCCTGATTCCAGATGTCACCTTTTGGATGGAACGCAAACACGGAGAGGTTGACTACTACATGACACAGTTGCTCAGTGGCCATGGTTGCTTCAAGCAATATCTTCATCGCTTCAAGCATGAAGATGACCCGTTTTGTACCAACTGTCCCAATGAGATTGAAGATGCCAGGCACATCCTGCTGTATTGTCCACGCTTCTGTAAGGAGAGATCAGATTTGACGGTGGCATTCGGCGATGTCCCGACAATAACGAATACGGTGTCCCATATTTGCGAAACATCACAAAAATTGGAATCCTTCAAGGAAGCAGCAGCGAAAATCATGATCGAGCTTCGACGCATTGAACGCAGTAGACATACTGAACGAACACGTTCACGCCACGCAGGCAACACTCCCGATGCAACGAGAACTGTGGACTGATGACCCAAAACTGACGATTGAGCAATAAAGCTCCTACGGCCTTCCGACGAAATACCTGACGGTGGTACCGGGAGGACCCACCCGTACGCGAGAGGAGATATTTAGTGAGTTGAAGTCTCACACTGACTTAGGCTTTTGACGCTTTTACTCCTCATTAAAAAAAAAAAAAAAAAAAAAAAAACCCACCAAAATGAAAACACTCAAATTGGCGGCACTCGCCTTCCAAAACAGGTTTAGAGTACAAAAAGCTTTAGTCTAGTTTTTTTTCATATTATGCCTTCGTCCAGTAAGTATAGTTTCGCGCAATGCCTTCCCCAACATCGGATCGTAAAAGCTCATTAACAAACTTCTAAAACGAAGTCGTTACAAAAGGGAATAAGAGATCTTGACAGCTGTTGTCAATTCTCCGCCCGGCTGCATTCCACCCGCGAGTGTCCAATTTGGTTTAATTAAACCAAAATAATATAAAATAAAAAAAAACAATATAATGAGAAAGGAATAATATAATAAAAAGTGTCAGTGCGCGCTTTCGGTTTGTGTTTTTCCCTTCGGTTTTGTTCACCCGTCGCCCCGAACAAAGGGAAAACATAAAACAAGAACAAACAAACAACAATAACAACAACAAAAATTCTGTCGCGAATTTATGCCGCGGCGTAGTTATCGGGTCTTCGCGTATTCGTGTGTTTCGTTCGGCCGGGGTTATCATTCCACGAGGGTCGGCTCCAATCCCAAGCTTAGCGATTGAGCTACCGGGCAATTAGGGATTTTAATTATCGCGTGGGGATTTTCGATCTTAGATTTCTTTAAATAGAGTTTAGTTAAAAATAGCGCGATAAAAGGACAAACAAAAATGGGATACGGGATCCCGGTCCATTTTAAGTCCCGAAAATCCCGGGATATTTTTTCCTAAATCCCGGGACTTTCGGGACTACATTTTAAATAAATTAGTCCATAAAAAAAGTTTAATACAACAAAAATAAAGCTTTTCATCGCTCATAAAATATAAAAAAAATCGCGTAAGCAGAAAAATAGGTTTTGACAACATTTAAACAACCCCAAAATGAAAAAAGAAAAAGTTAGTTAGAAAACTCAAAACTTAAAAATTTTAATTTATCAAAAAAATTACGAATAAAATTGCTGGTGCTTGAAATTTTTTCTTTAAGAAAAAAAAATTTATATTTATTTCAGACGAAAATTGGTATTTTCAGTCTTAGCGAACGCACAAAAATGAATTGCTTAGTAAAAATAATTAAGTAAAACTGAAAACTGATACAAAAGTAATTTCAGAAACCTTACTTAAGCATATTTTGAATTGAATTATGTCGTTCCTAAAGAAACGGAAACTCAAATACTGAAAATAAAAAAAATTCATTAATTTGAAATAATAAATTTATAAATTGAATTTAATGTTTATGTTTATTTATTTAAGTTAAAACTATCAGTTTTCCAATAAATCATATAAAAAACATTTTTTTATTTTTTTAAAATGCATTTTGCTTGTAAAAGTTACAAATCCCGAAAAATTACGGGATTGCAATTTTCAGTCCCGAAAATCCCGGGATTGCGAAAAGCCTTCGGGATCGAAAGCCCTAGTATTGACCAACGCAGATCGGTTTTTTTTGTTTAAAAAAAGTAACGAAAATTACATTCAAGAACTTATCGTACCATATTTGCAATAATGTAGCAATTTCTATCAAATTCCGACATTTCTGTTGTATCTATTTTCGTTTTTGAGTCTTAAGCGAAATAATCCACTCTAGCAGAAAATGATTCAATTCAGTTCTTTCTGGCAACGTTGGCTGCCAGAAAAACGTAAACAAAGAACAGCTGTTCGTGTGACAAGAAGTATCTGTTGACGTCACGACAAAATGGCGATCCTAACGGTAAACGTCATGTCGTCATCTGTGTTTATATCCTTATTGGCGATACCCTCTGAATATTTCGTGTTTCGGTCGAAACTAGTGATAGGCGCTTGAGTGAATTTCGCTCACAATCACGAACGCACACGTGAGACAAAAAATTAATCACGGGTGGTCCGTAAAAATCCGTTTTTTGTACGGATTTGTTCGTTGTCTAAATTCCCGATTTCCACTAAATTCCCTATTTTTAAAGCTTTCCTACGAATTTAAAAAAAAGATTTTCACAATTTTTTTGTGAATTTTTTCTCACAAAATGAAACTGTTTGATTGGGATCGTGGGTCTCCAGCTAAAAAGGTTAATTTTGGCCCACGCTAGTGTCATATGTATAAAGAAAGCTAAAAAAAATACATATTATTTCACGTGTACGAGTATAAAAACTAATTATTTTTATTCAAGGAAATTCTTAAATGAAACTTATGTACTTATGTACGCCATTATTGTGAATAATTCATAAGATGCATTATTGTGAATTGTGGTTATTTGGGTGTGATGGACAAAAGATATTGCATATGTTTGTTGGACCTGCGACGCATTTATGTCGTAAATTACTATTTTGCTATGTTCTTATTGATTGTTTGGTAGTTTTCTGGCTTTTTAATAAGAAAAATAAAGTAAAAAGGCAATTGTAAAGCAATCAAAATGCCAAAAAAGAAAAATGCATGCAAATGACCCGTGTGACGTCAACAACAAATTAACAACAACAGGGCAATGCGGTATCTAATTTGTATCTTACTTGCGAACATCTGATTAAATTTACATTTTCTCCACTTTTTGTTTACTTTTGAGTAAAAACCATAATTTTCTTTCATTAATCCATTCCAAATATAAAAAAATTACCTCTATTGAGTTTTGATGCGAATTCCGGACTTCTTTTCATCAACTCCACTAACTTTGCAAGCTGTGCATGTTGTTATCGCTTAAAATAAAAAAAATTTTGGATCAATATAAAGATATTATTATGGAGGAACATTGGACAAGACTTGTGGATGGTGTTACGCGTGAGAATTGTTGGAATTGTCAAAATTGTTGGAATTTATTCTTATCCAATGATCGACAAATAGGTACGATGTGGCATGTTTAACTTGTCTTCGACTAGCTCTGTCGGGTTAATGGCGTGGTTTCTTGTTCCTGATCAACGACGCATAAGCATAGTAAAGTTCTCATGCCATATAAAAGCTATTATTATAGAGAAAGAAAAAAAATTACGAAAGTCAAAGCGGCTCTATATTATCTGAGAACCCATTACTGTGGCCATGTGTAACGCCATACGAAGTGCAATTTTAAACTGTAAAATTCTGTTAATATTTCAATGCATGTTATTGTAATATTTGTTGTTCTTTTGGTATTGTAAAATTAAGTGATAGAATAGAAAAATTGAAATTTTAAACGCTTACGTTTTGTGTATATAGATATGCAAGGCAAATACCATAGTATGTAGATGTAGATATTAACAGGTTCCCATGTTGAATCAGCCGACGTAATGCGCATTAGTTTGGAGGAGACATGTTGTATCTGTAATTTTCTGTGAATAGGGGTTAATTAAATCAGTCTTTATATACACATAGGGTTGCCACATGCAAAATGATCTTCGTCTGGATTTTAAAAAAAAATATATGGGCTTTTCCATTTTCAACTGGACATTCAAAGAAAAAATCAGAAATTTTTTTTTATTTTAATGGCATATTTTTAAGAAATAGTAAAGTAGGAATTGGATAGCAATATGCAAGGATATACATTGGTTCCTCCTCACATTGAAAAAAACAATTAAATTACATAGCTTATTATGAAAAAAAAAACACCTTTACAGGTCTATTCTGGCGCGGTTAGAAGTTTGTAACCGCCTTTAGTACCTACTCATTGGCATGCAACAAACATTTTACCTTTTGTCTCTCGACAGAAAAGACCTGTAAATTTGTCTTTTTCAGTTTTTCAGACATTGAAAGCTTTACAACTTCAGTTTAAAAACAGTACAATGCTATTCTTTCCACAAATATTTTGTAGCCGCTTGTAACAATTTACTGTTTTTAAAAGTGTGTAGAACTCTTTAAGTCGAAATAAAATTTCAAAATGGTCCATACATATTTCAGAAGACTCTTCGAAAAATGTTTAGAATGACGTATACAGTCTTATTCAATTCATGCTTAATTACTTAAGATGTATTGTCTTTGGCCTCAGAAATATTTTATGAAATCAGCCATCATTCTACTTAAGCCTAAGTTATTTAAATGGCTAAAAACTCATTACCAGTAATTGAAAAAAATAAAACTATTTGACAGAAAACTTTATCTTTATAATAAAAACGAAAACGCTATTAAGTTTTCTGACTTATTTTAGTTTTTTTACTGAGAAATATCAGAGAAAATTTTGTCTGGACAAATTATTGAAAAACTGGACTCTGGACACATGACAAAAAATCTGGACAATCCAGATGAATCCAGACCGTGTGGCAACCCTATATACACATCATCCACACTACCAATTTTTCAATTCTCACTATATTTTCTTTTTCTTTCTTATTATTCTTTTCTTATGCATCTATACTGTCTTGTTACATATTTGTAGATCTAATCGTTATAATTTATTTTCTTAAAAAAAAGTAAAGTAGCAAACTTATAAAATATTTAAGTAGCAATTGTTTGAAATGCCAGCTAAAACGTAGAATAGCTAGCAAATATATGGCAGAAATTTACATACGTAACAAATTGTAGTTAGTTGTAGTTTGAATTCGTATGAGAAATTGATGCTTGTAGATAGTGTAGGTAAATAGAAAATTGTAGATAAGGTAGGTAATAAGAGAACTTAGATTTTAAGTTTAATTAAAGACATTAAGTCATGTAGACAAAATCAAAGGTAAACCGGAGTTAGGTGTCCATGATCCGTTGCATGACATCAATTATTTGTAATCAGTTGGACGAGAGTGACAGCATTCCAACTGATCCGATTCACCACATCAACGAACGAAATTAACTCCACGCCCAGGAGGCTCTGGCTAGGGCACGCAAGGTCTTCACCCGAAAGCTGTTCACAATAACCGTCAGCGTTGCGACTAAGGCATTCAATCCCGAAGTGTTTTTGAAAATCCCGGGATTTCGGGATTTGAAATAACAATCCCGGGATTTGTTCGGGATTTTCCAATTAAATACAATAATTAATATAAAATTAAAGAAAAAATTGTTGCAACAATATTTTAAGTTTAATTTCATTTTAATTCGACAAAGAAATAATATTTATTAAATATAACTTTAAACAAAACAAATAATATTTAAAATAAATAAGTCGAACGAAAAGTAATTCTTTTTAAATTACATTGATCGAACAAATCATTTTTTTTTTGTCACCTGAAAATGAATATAATCATAAAATTCTGCCAGCTCCATTTCATGCTACACACGAAAAAGTTACTTTCAGTAGTTTTAGTATTATAGCTGGAACTGATACACAAATTGTTGTTTAAAACATATATCTTTTTTGTAAAAAAAAAATTGTTTAAATTCAAAATATTTTATTTAGATCGATAGCACTAAATCTGCAAAAGTGGGTTTTTTAATTTACCAATTAGATTGGATGTAAATGCAGAAACCCGTCAAAAATATCTTGAACAATGCATAAAAAAGCGTTTTTTGAATCCCGGGATTCCGGACTGAAAATCCCGGGTTTGAGAAAACGTCCGGGATCCCGGGATTCCACAATTTTTTTGTTGAAAAAACAGAATTAATTTGGGCGAAAAGCTACAAATCTATACACGGGCCGCCCCGGAATGTTTAATTAAATCGTGTTTGGATATTTCCGTTGATTTTTCCCTTTTGATGCCGTCGATGTAGAACGATTTGTTAAATTGTTGTATACCGCTTCTAGATCGGCAACTACAAGAGCTACGTCTTTCTTTGCTGGAGTTTAGGCGGAAATGAACGAGAAAGAGAAAAGTAGGCAAGTATGCAATGACCAAGGGTTGCTGAGACGCAACGTTGTAAAACGTACACTAGGTGCCACACGTACCTATTGTGGTGACATTTGTGAATGCACAAAATCCGTAACAAAGCTGCTTGGTAATTAAGTTCAAAGTGTGGCTCGACCCACGAATAGCCTGGCAAATATTTATATAACTAAAATTGAGATCATTGGCGAATATTTGAAGCGTGGAATCGACCTACCTAATTTCCTTTTAAGTCTTCTATGTCATAAATTACATTACCAATTCTTTTTCGTATGCGACACTTAACAAATTTTAGGAGAAGAAAATGCATTAGCCTTTTTTAAAATAGCTTTGTCTGAAATTCTTTCTAAAAACTTCTTGTCCTTCCCGAAATCTGACCGGCCTAGTATGTGTATTATAAGTTTTGTAAGCCTTTTCCCGGGCAATCTCTAGATTTTGAATAATTTTATCTCGAATTCTATGTAGGTGCTCCGAGTTGTTTCCAACTCTGAGGTCGTCGTTTCGCAGACTATCGAGTTTTTCGAGGTCCAAATTGTCCAAATAGCGCGTAGTAAGGCGTGAATTGTATTGCAGAGTGAATATCGCTACGCAATATTGATAAAATTTGCGAAATATATTTATCCCAAGCAGAAGGGTGTTTATCATTTTGAAGGAAACAACGTATTTTCGCTATTATTTCGCGATTCACTCTTTATGATGCATTGGCTTGAGGGGAATACACCCCAGTTTTTATATGAGTTATGCCATAGGTAGAGAAATAGTCTTGCATCTCTTTTGATATAAATTGCTTCCCATTGTCACTGTGTACAAATTGTGGAACGCCAAATGTAGAGAATATATCGCTGAAATATGCAATAACATTCGTTGAGTTAGCGCCCGCATTGGTTTCAGAAACACAAATTTGGTTAAATGGTCTAAAACAATGAAAATGTACGCGTTGTTGGCTTTGGAGCGCGGATATGGTCCTAAGAAGTCACAGTAAAGCCTTGGGAATGGATGTTCACTAACAAAAGGTGCTCCCAAAGGAGGTCTTAGAATTTGGTTTGTAGATTTAACTGAATTACAGAGATCGCAATTACGTACATACGCTTGTACATCTTTTGCCATTGTAGGCCAAAAATATGTTTGTCTTATTCGCGCTAATGTTTTTGCAAAACCTCCGTGACAGCTCATTTTCGAATTGTGCGCGCCTTTAATTATATTTTCAATCAAAGTTTTTGGCAACCATATACGCCAAATATCGTCTTCATATCCTTTCCCTAATTTCACTCGTTTATAAACTATATTATGGGATACGCAAAGATCGGGCAACGAATTCTTATTTGTGCGAACAGTTTTTCGCAAGTTGTTGTAATCGTCACTATCAAACTCATCTGACAAGAGATCTACTTCTATTGGCAAATTGCATATTTCATCCCCATCAAAGCGCGATAAAGTGTCAGGTACAACGTTTAAAGAACCTTTTCGGTGCTCCATTTTAAAGTCAAAACTTTGAAGCTTCAAACTCCACTTTGCTAAACGGTCACTAAGATCGTTTTGAGTCATTAACCATTTGAGACTAGAGTGGTCAGTAACTATACGAAATGGAAGACCTTCTATATAGGGTCGAAAACGCTTAACACAGACAACGGCAGCCAGACACTCAAACCAACTCTTGAAGAGTCACACTGAACTATAAATTCGCGCTAAAAATCGGGTTGTGCTAAAACAGGGGCAGAGGAAAGTGCTGTCTTTAGTTTCTCAAAAGCGCTCGCGGCTTGGGGAGTAAGACAAAACGGTTTTGAAGATTTACGTAAGCATTCTGTTAGAGGGCCAGAGAGACTAGCGAAATTGTTAATGAAAGCGCGATACCAGTTGGCCATGCCGAATCTGTCTCGGAGTCTTTGCAATAGGGAAATTTCGTATAGCTTCGACTTTATCTGGGTCTACCTTCAGGCAACCGCGACCTACACGGTATTCCAAATAGCGGATTTCCTTCTAACAAAATTTACTTTTCTTAACGTTAATAGTATCGAAATCTGAACTATATAAGGGATAACCTTGTCCATGAGGCGACTCATGGTTTGGGGACCATTGCATAGCCCAAACGGCATTACTTCAAAATGAATCAGGGGCTTACCCGTAGATTCTAGATGTACGAGTGCCCAAATTCCATGCAATTCCAGCACTGGATCTTTGAATAATCGGACTTATATAGGCGACGAGACAACTGTAAAGCCTCAAGTGGCTGGTCGCTATCGAGATCAACTGATTCGTCTACCGATTGATTATCGATTTCATTTACTTGCTTGACGTTATTCGCCCCAGTATTCGTATTTTTATTCTCCTTTATCATTTTCTCTGCCTTCCTAGCAACATCTCTAAGTTCCTCTAACGAACATGCAGTCGAATTGAAAAGCAAAACTTTCAAATTGTAATTTGAATTTCGTTTCAAGATATCGATAAGAACGGATTCTTCAATTGGCACACTTAATCTTGTATTCATCGTGACTAAAGCGGAGTGGAGATCATCGTAGCTTTTCTTAAAATGTTGCTTCCGCAGCGAACTTAACTTCATGCTCATTTTCAAGGTTACCAAACTGTTTTTTTAATGAATAGCAAAGAAAGGCATATGAAGCCAAGGGATTCTGCTTGGTAAATAGCCAAAACCATGCTTCGGCTTTACCAGTTAGGAAAATTTGAAAGTTAGCCATACGATACTCATGCGTACAATGAGATCTCTCACACAATCAATCTTGAATAAGAAATTGGAAGGACTATCTGCTCCATCATATTTCACATTCCATTCTTTAAGCTTTATCCGATTTTCTGAGGCACTGGGAGCCAAGTCACTGGGTGGTAACATGGCCTTTCAACCAACTAGTGCAAATGTCAACCGATTTAAGAACCATCAAAATGATGTTATGAATCGCAGAGTGTGTAACAGACAGTTTAACAAATAAGAGATATGTTTTCTGTTCTTCCAATACAAACAGTGTTGCCAGGTTTTTAGTGAATTCGTCTAATTTTTGTTCAACTACAACTAAACCACTTTCCCCGTTTTTACTTTTGTAGTATTTATTAAAGTTTTCTCAAATTTTCATGATTTCCTTCCCCGGACAAAAAGGAAAGTTGCTTCAAATGGCAACTCTGGTTACTCTGATAGTAGAGAACAGAACCTGTTTAACAGATTTAAGTTATTCATTTATTACCATGCCAGCATGAATGGCATCATTGGCAGGGTTCGGACTAAGCAACTTCAATTCTGGAGTAAATGAAACAAAAAAGCGTAGTAGAATTTTTTGCGGAGTAGATTCATGGTTTTGACTTTTGACATGTCAAAAAATTCTACTGTAATACAATCTTACAGCATAATTTTACAGCTTCTCCAAATTTTTCTTCAGCCGTTCCTTTAGTCCGGTATGCAGATGCGGCGGAATTCCGTTTTGGAGAAATAACCTATTTTTAATTTTGTGTAGAGCGAAATATTTTTTGATAATTTAGTTTTTGAATTTTGTAAATACAACTAAATAAAAATGTAAAAAAAATTTTGTGAGTGATTGTACGGCAGATAAAAATTTTTTTCAAAGCAACATAAAGGACATTTTTACATAAAAGCAACTCTTTTTTCGCATTTCTGCATATTCTAGCCGGAATGGAAATTTAGTTTGCTTCGTTTGTTTAAATAAGTTTGCTTATGGGAGCGAAATTTTTTTGTATATTCATACCGGCCTTTAAATAATTAAATCGAAACATGACAGTTGGCATTGCCAATTGAGAAAACATACTTTAACTGACATATGACTTGCTCATTTTCGCACTTAAAATGCGTTTTTGCACTTTCCTTGTCGAAAAGAAAGGCAAAAAACAGGACACTTTCATGCAATAAATCAGTGTCGTCGAGTTATTTTGTAGTAGATCTTAGCTCGAGCGGAGTGACGGAGTAGATTTGAAGAATTTTTCAAAATCGTAGTAGATCTACTACGATTGTAGTAAAGTCCGAACCCTGATGGTACGATGGATAAGGTGTCGGACTATTAACCAGAAGCACGCAGGTTCAAGCCTTGTCCATGTCGATTACAATAGGATGATGTTGCTTAGTTAAAAACTTCTACAGATTAAGTTTGGAGTTGAGAAGAATTGTTCATAAAAGTGAAAAGTGAAACATAATACAAAAAATTTAATAAAAAAAATAAAAATCGCAGTTAAATTTATTTTTTTTTTAATTAAAAAAAAAATAAACGGCGACGGTCGTACCGGGATTTGAACCCGGGCTTCCCAGGTGGCAGTCGGACACCTTCCCACAAGGCTACGGTTATCCACAGCGTATCAACTGTCAATTTAACAGTTTTCGCGGTTAAAAACCATCCGATAGTAAAAACTGTTAAATTGACATAGTTTTTCGTTGATTTTACAGTTTTTTTCTCTTGGTGCAGTGTGATTTCCATCGCAGTTACTACAATGTCTATCGTTTACGTCTTCTCTCGATTTTGGGCACAATTGGGTCTGCTGCAGGGATGTAAAATGCCTTTTTTTGAATGTACCTAAATGACATGAAAAATTATACTTTTTCCAGGGAATTGTACCTAAAATTTTTTTTAACAATAAATTTATAAATATTGGTTACATTTCTATTTTTATAAACACGTTTCATGCGTTTAACATTTCAGAAATAACGAAAAAGATTACCATTTCATTTTAAATTACACAGTCAGACAAAATAATATATTACATTAGTATACTCAAAGATTTTTTTCGTTCGTAAGAAACGAAAAATTAGACAAACACACTTCGTTTGTTGTTTCGTTTGCGACCAAAATTATTTTAAGCGCAGCCAGGATTTGAACGCGGGACGTAAGGTTTTTAAGTTACGCACATACACGCTGTGCCACTGAGCTACTTTCGTTCTGGTCGATAAAAACAAA
Source organism: Heteromyza rotundicornis (assembly GCA_951394025.1). Classification (NCBI taxonomy): domain Eukaryota; kingdom Metazoa; phylum Arthropoda; class Insecta; order Diptera; family Heleomyzidae; genus Heteromyza; species Heteromyza rotundicornis. Next base: position 9,568,562 of record OX596013.1, read on the forward strand.
GCTTATATCGAATTCGTTTATTATAAATTAGTTTTTAATTTGCAGCAATTTAAAAACGTTTCCAATAAAAGTAAAATGCAATACTTTTATTGGAAACGTTTTTAAATTGTTGCAAATTTATTTGTAATTTGCGGAAAAACGACTCAATTTGGATAAAATGTTTTTTGTTTGTTTTTTCGTTTAAGTTTGTATTCAAAAGTAGTATATTTGCAGCAAACGTTCTCCAAACATAATAATTCTTTGAGTGTATGGTATCCTTGGACTGTCGCACATCTATTAACGAGATGGCTAAGCAGTTTAACATCCACCTCGTCTGGGTGCCGGGGCATAGGGACATTCCAGGGAACTGCAAAGCTGATGAACTCGCAAGGCAGGGTACCACAATACAGCTCCTTCCAGATAAGGAAAAGCTAGGTATCCCGCTCAGCACGTGCAAGCTACTGCTTCGTCTTGACTCTATCGCCAAGACTAACGATAGATGGGCCTCTGGAACCACTTGTAACATAACAAGACAGATCTGGCCGATGCTGGATCTGAAGCGTTCTAAGAGACTCATCGCACTGCCTAGGGCCAGCATCTCGAAGGTGGTAGGTGTGATCACTGGTCACTGTTTGATTGGGCGCCATGCAGTAAGGCTTGGGGTCTTCGCTAATGACTTCTGTAGGAGTTGTATGGATGAGGAGGAAGAGGAGACTGTAATGCATCTTCTCTGCTCCTGCCCGGCACTGTCTCGAGCAAGGAGGACCCAGTTGGGGTCATTCTTCCTGGACAGTCTAGGTGATCTTTCTACGGCTAGCATATCAGGCCTTCATAGGTTCATCTTGAACTCCAATTGGTTTGGGGCATAGGGGAAGGGAATATGGATCCTGTGGTATCACAATGGACCGCTTTTGGTCTAAGTGTATCGGCGTGCCGATAGCCACCTTAACCTAACCTAACCTATGGTACCCAATATCCACATTATTAAAATTGCGACAGACTATAAGTATATACAGTGACCCAAAAAAGTATTCGACATGCTGTTTTTATTAAAATGCAGCACTTTCAACATTTTTTTATAATAAAAACCTTAGTACCATTGGAAAGGTCTAGTCAAAGTACCCAAATCAGCAAAAATGCTCCAGCTAAAAATAAAATGCTGCATTCAATTTTTAACGGATTTCAACCAGTTTTGCCTCGTTGAACGCGGAATTGGATGTATTTTGTGTATAAAAAAAATCTTAAAACGAGAAAAACCGTACAGTAACAACTTCTGTGTTTTCCATCACACAAATACAAATTATACATCGATTGAAGCGTCTGTTTATCTTCTTTTAAATAAGCTATAGTCTTTGACCGCAAAATTGCTAAATTTTTTTCCACTTTTTAAAAAAAAATAATTTTTCCCCCTTTTTTACTTTTTGTTATGAATTTTTGTTGTTTCGTTAAGTTTACCACCCAACGCACCACCCCTTGCAAGTGATCAAATCGCTATATGCAGCGATCTGTTCGACTTAACTGCTTACCTACTGTCCAAATATGACACTTGTACATGTGGTAATTTACATTTCTAATATTATCTATAATTATCGCTAGTAATAAAAAAATGTCAAAGAGAAGATGTCTCTCACACATCTATAGTTATCGCTAGTAATAAAAAATGTCAAACAGAAGATGTTTCTCACACATCATAATCTATGTTTAGTAACACTTAGTTTGAGTTGAGGCCGTGTGGCCATTTACAATTCTAATGTATTCTATTATTATCGTTATTTAGAAAAGTACACACACAAGTAATAAATAGTTTATAGCCTATGCGGGGACGCTTATCGTGCCTCTGCTGATAATATTCTAATTCTGTCTAGTTTTAAGTGCATTTTTGTGCCTATATATTTAGGTGTTTTATTAAAATAAAATCAGTACCTTATAAATACTCAAACGACGCGAACATCAGTTCGTGCATTGGTCCTTCGAGGAAACGAGCTAGTGCAATTGGAAACACAGTCGTTGTAAAATTTTTAAAATTGTCTAACTCGCTAAAGTGCGAACGAAATTTTAAAATTTTAAATAAGTGGCGTTTCTCACGGCCTAAACAGTGAAATAAGCGTAACCGAGGCTTAAACAGCGGTTGTATACAGTTAACTAATACAAGTTTTTATTTTCGAATACAAAATGTCGAATGAAAAGCGAAAATTGTTACAACGCCAAAATGAGATTGGCGAGATGATCATCGTCTAGAATGATAAGATGCAGCAGAAAAAGCTGCGTCAAACTACGTTGGATGAGACAACTTCCCACTTGGAAAAAATCTGGGATGAGTTCCAGAGGATCAACTTGAAACTGCTGTCGATGGGAATAACAAATGAAAGTTATTTTGAGAGCAGATATTTCGAAGAGATTGAGAAAATAGTGTACGGAATTCGTACACACATAAAAAATGCAGATGTCGACCTTACTATGCCGAAGCAGGCAACTGAGGCAGCTGGGTCTAGTGAAGGACAGCAGCAAGAAGGGCACAAGAGGGAACACCTGGAAGGCAAGCCGGCAGACATTCTGATAAGAAAATTTTTCCGTCAAGTGAACAACATGAAATTATTGTTAGATGAAGGCATAGAAGATGATGCCGGCAGAGCGGAATTGGAATGCAGAAAATCTTGTTGGGAGCAGAAAATGCAACTCATAAATGCAATTTATACAAAATTGACATTTGATATGGGAGAAGACGATGACGATGTAGAAGAGCAAAAAGACCAAGTGGACAGGTCGTATAACGATGCTTCAATGGACTTAGCAAAGAAGATGCAGTCACTGGAGATAGTGAAAAGGCCATCAACTCTTAAACTGTAGGATATCAAAATCCCAACATTTTATGGTGATATAAACGAATGGTCCTCTTTTTACGATATTTTAAAAAAATTGGTACATGAGGTCAGCCATTATTCAAATGTTGAGAAAATGTACCGATTGAAGTCATTAGTAAAGGGAGAAGCTGGAAGGCTAATTCAACATTTCAATGTTGTTGATGCAAGTTATGATGCAGCGTGGGAAATGTTAACACATCGGTACGCTAACCGGCGGTTGCTGTTTACAAAGTTGGTGGACAAAATGTTGGACTAGCCTCTCGCAGCTTCTCGATACAACAAATGAATGTGTTCATGCTCTGAAAGGGATGAATATCAAATTGGATGATGCGGAGCCACTAATTGCTCGTATCATCATAAGAAAGCTGGACAGAGACGGGCTGCGGTTATATGAGCAGAACGTGAAGAAAACTAGGGAGATACAAACTCTGAGCGATGTGATGTAGTTTTTGGAGCTGCAATATCAAGCGTTAGAAGCTGTAAAAGGAAAGAAGCTGATTGGAAATAGTGGAAGCAGTAGGCAACGAAGCAATCAGCAATCTACAAATTCATTTTATACGGGACAACTAAGCTGCGCATATTGTAACACAGTAGGACATAGTGTGAACAATTGCAGGAAATTCCTTGCGCTATCAGTGGCAGATCGACACAGCTGGGCAAAGAAAAGCAACGCGTGTTATGTATGTCTATACCATAAGATGGACAAGAAATGCAGCAATGGAGCTTCCAAATGCAAAAAGTGTGGTAAAAACCATCACATTCTGCTGCATTGGGAAACAACGTATGGTTTAAATAAAACAAAAAATGAACCAAGGCAGGAGTCAGCGACTTCAATGATGACAAAGGACGATGCATCACCGGCTGTACTTTTGGCAACGGCACAGGTACGAGTAAAAACAGCGCATGGAGAATTTCTGACCTTGAGAGCACTAATTGACCAAGGGTCACAAAAAACCGCATTGTCAGAAGAAGCTGCGCAAATATTGAATTTACCAAAGAAGAAAGTGAATTTAGAACTAGTTGGTCTTGGAAGCACGGTGGTTGGAGTAGCAAAGTCGAAAGTAAAGTTGGAAATCCGACCAAGGTTTATGAGCGACGAATTGTTCGTAATTGAGGCATTAGTATTGCCAAAGCTGGCCAAAGCGCATCCGGACACATCATTTAAGTATGATATCAATCAGTTGAAAAATCATACGTTGGCCGATCCTAATTTTAACAAATCAGACCGAATTGATATAGTAATCGGCGGCGACTTGTATCCAGAGATCTTAGAGGAAGGCATATTGAAATTGGATAAAATCCTGGGTCAATCAACAAAGCTTGGGTGGATATTATCCGGAGTACTCAACGTAGAAAGTAGGAGTAAGCAATTAACAGCAGCCGTGACAACTGGGTTGGAGCGATTTTGGGAGTTGGAGGAGATAAATGATTCGGTTATTCCTTCAGATGATGATGATTTATGTCTACGGCAATACAAAGCTACAACGAAACCAGATAGAGATGGCAGATTCATTGTTAACTTGCCGTTTAAAGAAGATAACGCCCTCGGAGATTCTCGAAAGCAAGCAATGGCGAGATTCCTGAATTTAGAGAAAAAGTTACAAGCAAATAATGCATTAAAAACGGAATATGTTAAATTCATGCGGGAGTACCAACACCTCGGTCATATGGAAGAAGTTAACGACAATCAGCGTGGAAAATATTATCTTCCTCATCAAGCGGTGGTTCGTGAGAGCAGTATTACGACTAAGGTTAGAGTTGTTTTTGATGCTTCGGCGAAAACATCAAATGGCAAAAGCCTCAACGATGTGTTACATGTGGGGCCAAGACTACAGAAAGATATATTTGATATCATGGTGAAGTGGCGAGTTTGGAAAAATATAATGATGGCAGACGTAGAGAAAATGTATCGTCAGGTAAAAATCGCGAAAGAAGATCAGAGTTACCAATACATACTTTGGAGAGAGAATAAGGCGGAACCGATAAAGCAGTATGAACTAACAACGGTCACATATGAAACAACTTCAGCACCATTCCTTGCCATTAGAACATTGCACGAGATAGCAAATCAATGCGACGATGCAGACATAGCTAAAATCATCAAGGAAGATTTTTATATGGACGATCTGATGACTGGAGCAGATACCATCGAAGAGTGCAGGCGAATTCGTGGTAAAATATCACATCAATTGGATAAATTTGGATTCCATTTGAGAAAATGGAGTTCTAATACCAAAGACATTATCGCTGACATTCCTAATACCAGTGAAAATGAAGTTGCAGATTCAAGAGGACGAGACGATAAAAACTCTGGGTTTACAATGGAGTCCAAAAACCGACGAGTTTATGTTTAGTATAGCTACTACCGAAGGAAGAACGGTGACAAAACGGCAAGCATTGTCATATCTTGCTCGAATATTTGATCCATTGGGCTGGTTGGCACCTATAACAATCGTTGCCAAGTTGTTCATACAAAACTTGTGGAAAATTAAAACAGAGTGGGATGACAAGTTAGACGACGTATTGACGAAGGAATGGAATAACTTCATACAACATTTGCCAGCAATAAAAACGATTAGAATTTCTCGATGGATGTTCCTGACGAAGAATGCAACGTTCCAGCTACACGGATTTGCAGACGCATCGGAGAAAGCATATGCAGCGGTGGTTTATGTGAAGGCAGGTTCCTCGGTAGAAATGTAGCAGCAAAAAGTAAAGTCAATCCAGTAAAAAATAAAAAGACGCTGCCAAAATTAGAACTGTGTGCGGCTCATTTGTTGGCAAGGTTGTTGAACAAAGTCACAGACATCATCAAACGAGACTGCCAAATTTACGCTTGGAGCGATTCGATGATAACATTGGGCTGGATTAGAAATAAAAGAAGTAAGGATAAATTCGTGAGAACAAGGACAACGGAAATTAGCGCTTTGATTCCCACAGCTAAATGGAATCATGTCAGTACAAAGGAGAACCCAGCTCACATCGCATCAAGAGGAATTTCACCATCTAAGTTAGAACAAAATATTTTATGGTGGAGAGGTCCGACATGGTTGGTGCAAGATGAATATGATTGGCCAAAAGAAGCAGTTGCAGAAAAGAGTGTATTAGTAGCAACTACAACACTGACAGAGCAGCCAAATATACTACTTCACTTGCAAGAAAGGTGCTCATCATTAAGAAAATTGGAAAGAGTTGCAGCTTATATTCTGAGGTTTAAAGGAGCATTGAAAGGAGAAAAGTTTCCGGCATATTTAACGGCAGACGAACTGCGAGCAGCCGAAACAATGTTAATAAAAAATCAGCAACTTGCAGAGTTTTCAAGCGAAATACGGTTATTGAAGAACAACAAATCTGTGGATCAAAAAAGTAAAATAGCGAATTTGAATCCACTGCTTGATAGCAAAGGGATTTTAAGAGTTGGAGGTCGACTGGAAAATTCGCATATTCCTTACTATCAAAAACATCCTATAATTCTTGGCAAATCCAGGTTGACGACTTTAATAATTCAAGACATTCACGTCAACACGTTACATGGCGGAAATCGTCTGATGGAGAGCTCGATTAGAAGAAAGTACTGGATTATTGGACTAAAACACATGATTAAGCAACGCGTGCGTGCATGTGTAAAATGCATTCGATACAGGAATGATACGGCTAAGCAAATCATGGGGAATTTACCTGAGAGCCGTACATCTATTAATCACCCATTTACACACACTGGCGTCGATTATGCTGGTCCTATTCAAATAAGATGTTCTAAAGGAAGGGGACAAAAGTCATATAAAGGATATATAGCTGTATTTGTATGCATGGCAACTAAAGCTATTCATTTAGAAGCAGTAAGTGATCTAACGACGGATTCATTCTTAGCAGCATTGCGAAGGTTTTTCGCAAGAAGAGGCAAAAGTCAACATATATATTCAGATAATGGAACAAACTTCGTAGGAGCAGCGAGAAAGTTGGATGCCGATTTTAAGCAAGCAATTAAAAATAATTCGGAAGTGATTGCTGTTTTGGAAGCAGATAAAGTTCAATGGCATTTTATTCCCCCGGCAGGCCCTCACTTTGGAGGGATTTGGGAGGCTAGCGTGAAGTCGATGAAGCACCATCTAAAAAGGGTGATTGGAGAAACTAAACTAACATACGAGGAACTGAGTACTCTTTTAGCTCAGATTGAAGCGGTTCTCAATTCAAGGCCACTTCATGCGATTGGCAATAATACAGACGAAGTTGACACGTTAACACCAGGACATTTTCTGATTGGCCAGCCGATTATTGGAACAGCAGAAGCGGTAGATGACCGTTCAATTGGATCTTTGGATCGTTGGAAATTAATACAAAAAATGAAAAAAGACTTGTGGAAAAGATGGAAGGAGGAATATCTTTCAACTTTACAACAGCGGTGTAAATGGCAGAAACCGCAGCTAAATCTGGCTGAAGGCCAAATTGTCATTATCAAAAATGAAGATACGCATCCGGCAAGATGGCCCCTTGGTCGAATTATAGAAACTCATCCAGGATCTGACGGGAGGGTGCGAGTAGTCACAATGAAGATACAGGATGGAATCTTAAAACGCCCAATTCATAAAGTTTGTCCATTGGAAACAAAAGAAGAAGATACGAAAACTCCAGTGGAACGAAGCAAAAGCTATTTAACTATGCTCAGTTATGCCAAAGAGCCGAAAAAGTTAAAACTGATAAATATAATATGGCTTCTGATGCTGCTGCTAGCAAGAAAGGGAGTTTGTACACAACCGTTAGGTGAACAGGATGCTTCTGGTGGATCGGTTCTAGAGTTGAAAAATAATACAGCGATATATTTGGATCATATCGGGATAATGGAGGTCGTAGCTTCATCTTGGAATTTGATGATTTATTACGACATGCACGCATTCTTCAAAGTAGTGGATCATGCTGACACGTTTTCAAAGAAAATTAGAAAAAGTTGTGACAAATTGCAAGCGTTTGAAGAGCAATGCAACACAGTCATCGACAATATTGAAATCAAAATAAACAAGGTAAAGGACACAAATAAATATCTGTTTGTACGAAAAGATAAAAGGAGAAGGAGAGCCCCATTGGAATTTGTTGGATCTATGTCCCATATTCTTTTCGGAATGATGGATGCGGATGACCGTGAATATATGGAAAGCAATATGAAGAACTTGTTAGACAACCAACATGATCTGCAGCATTTGATAAAGAGCCAAACTTCTGTTGTCGATTCAACAGTTAATATTCTTAAACGCACTACGGACGAAGTAAATCTGCATCTTAAGGAGTTACAGATGAGAGTAGACAATATCACTTCAACCATGGAAGAGAACTACTAAGTATACCAAGAATCTGTTAAGTTCTTTATGATGACCAAACAGCTGAGCAACATAGTCGAAGAGAGCGAAACAATTCAGTCAGAAGTTATCGAACTTTTAATTGACGTCAATCACGGAAAACTAAACCCAGACTTGATCACACCTCCGCAGCTGAAATCAGAGATCCAAAAAATAAGAGAACATCTTCCAGAAAAACTGAAATTACCTGGAAGACAATCGAACGAGCTTCAAGCTATCTATAAATTGTTGAAAGCAAGAGGGGCGCTAATAGGAGATAAATTGGTAATCAGAGTTACGATACCGCTGCTTAACAGTTATTCGTCGCAACTATACAAAATTATTCCAATGCCGATTGAGAGAGTTGGTGAGAGAATGATCTCTGCTATACGAGCTGAATTCATAATCTACAATTTTGAAATAGACTCATATCATTTAATGTCGGAAGTCACTATCAATCAATGTAACAAATTTTCGGACCAACATCTCGTCTGCGAAAACAGCTGGGCATGGATTGAGGCTAACGACAATTCCTGCGAAATATCACCTTTAAAGCCGCTTAACCCGTACGACTGCACATTTATAGAAATGAAAACATCGCCATTCTGGAAAGAGCTTCACAGCAAAAACAAATGGCTGTTTAAGAACTTTAAAAGAACTGCAGCACAAATACAGTGTAGTTCTGCCCATCAGAAAATCATCGAATTACCGAATCAAGGAATTTTAACTCTGGAAGCAGGATGTACTGTGCGCATTCCAGGAGCCACGCTAATCGCACCCCATAATGTCTTTTCGGGTTGAAAACTTATCCGAGCATTCCATGAAACCTCTAGGATCGGTTGTCATCAATCACACCAAGGAAATTGATCAACTCAAGAAGCAAATTTCCCAACTGCATGCGGATAATCTACATCTCAAAGGTCTAAACTTCCATAACCTCAGCGGGCATACTTCTTTGATTCTGGTAGTTTTGCTTATTATTATATTAGCTATTTTTATCGTAAGAAAAATTATTGTCAAGAGATCGATTCCATCTATCGTCTTTTCTGCCCCCCGGCAGAATGTCCAAATATGACACTTGTACATGTGGTAATTTACATTTCTAATATTATCTATAATTATCGCTAGTAATAAAAAAATGTCAAAGAGAAGATGTCTCTCACACATCTATAGTTATCGCTAGTAATAAAAAATGTCAAACAGAAGATGTTTCTCACACATCATAATCTATGTTTAGTAACACTCAGTTTGAGTTGAGGCCGTGTGGCCATTTACAATTCTAATGTATTCTATTATTATCGCTATTTAGAAAAGTACACACACAAGTAATAAATAGTTTGTAGCCAATGCGGGGACGCTTATCGTGCCTCTGCTGATAATATTCTAATTCTGTCTAGTTTTAAGTGCATTTTTGTGCCTATATATTTAGGTGTTTTATTAAAATAAAATCAGTACCTTAAAAATACTCAAACGACGCGAACATCAGTTCGCACACCTACCTTACATCTACTTAACAATACACTGCATGTTATGTATTGATTACAACTACCTACATTATTTCCAAACTTATTCAATTCTTTATTTTATATAGTTAATGTATATGGTCATTTAATCCTTAAATTAGATGAGCATACATATTTTCTTTCATTACCAGCATTAAAAATGAATTAAATGTTGCTATCAATACCAATAAGATTATTCAACCCGAACCACTTTCTGCATATCAACATTAAAAAATTAAATAAAAGTTTAATTTAAATGAGCTAAGAACTTCTTCCTTTTTGAGCTAAGAACTTCTTCCTTTTCGATTAAAGCTTTTTAGTAAATCCTATTCAATCAATTACAAATTTCATCTCTTCTAAATTAGTAACTCTAAGTGTAAAAATTAGCACAAGTGTAACGTAACGTAAAGGCATAATGTGCTAGTTAAAAATGCACACATACAAATAATGAGAACTTCCCGTAAATTAAGTGATGTGCTATAGTTCTTTGCTTAATTGTTAATTTACTAATACATGCATTAAGTCTCCAAAATAGAAAAATAAAGGAAAAATTTCCAAATAACCATCGTCATCCTCGTCGTTTGGCCATTCGTCGCATCGGTGCCGGGAACATTTGGTAAGTGTATTTGATATGTGTAACGTCGCAAAGGCTGGGGTATGAACTGGTCGGATGTCCAGGGCTTCGTAGACAGAAAATTTATAATTCGCAGAGATTTTTATATTAAAACAGATCTTTATTTTCAACAAATTTCAAGGAGAGTGTTACAGTTATTATATTTGGATATATATGTAGGGCGAACAGTGGCGTTTGGTCGTCGATGATTGGCGATGAGCTTATCGGCGATGTGTGCGACTTGGAGGATGTAGACTGGTACTTGATGACTGCGTAGCGTTGGTTATATCACGATGTTACGTATCGCAGAGCGTGGTGGGCGTTTGGATATGGTGATCGGTGTACACGTGGGCGTGGGCGATAGGCTTGCGACGAACGATGCGTAAATATGTACTCGTTGTGGGCGAAATGAAAATGTATTCGATGCGAGAAAATTGGCATGGACGAGGCTAATACGACGCAGACGTAGCGAGGCGTAAACGTGGGTGTAGCAGAGCGTGAACGGGTGACAACTTGAACGTTGCTGAGACGTGTGACATGGATGTGAGGGAATCGTAGACCACCAGCGGGCACACTTCAACCGCTTTCCGTGGAATCGATTCGGCGTGATAGTGGGATTCTCGAGAGGATACTCGCAGATCAGGAAGCGGGCTGCAATCTACCGCTCTCCGTGACTCGACGTATCGCAAGACTACGATTTCAATGGGGCAGTGTGAGGACACTCGCAGACCAGGAAACGGGCTGCAATCTACCGTTCATCATGGCTCGACGTGTCGAAAAACTACGACTTCGATGGGTTCTCGTGAGGATACTCGCAGATCAGGAAGCGGGGTGAAATCTACCGCTCTCCGTGACTCGACGTATCGCAAAACTACTACTATGATGACTTCGACGTGACTGTGACTTTGACCTTGTTGTAATTTCACCTCGTTGGTTCACTCGCTCGCTGCTAACCACTGCCTTGCTGCTGCGCCTGGAAATATATTTTCCGACTCAAAGATTCAATAGGAAATTCTGATTCGGAAAATCAAAAGAGAGCGATTAGAAATTTATTTACAATTTATTTATAAGCCCTGGAATAAATTCTCTTTATTAGTTTACAAAGTGGTATGGATTATAAAATAATCTGTAAAGGAGAGGTGGATTATTTTTATGAGAAAACGTGAGTCACGAGTATACCATGGCAGATTGGGATTCCGCTTGTGGGAGGCTCACCCGGCTTGGTATCATCGTCCTGAACAATGTTTTTATTTATTTTGTTATGTTCGTGCCCGAGTATTCTATTTCAGATGGGCATTCCGCTTGTGGGAGGCGCACCGTGCATTGGAGTCATCGCCCTGGCAATGTTTATACACTTTTCCTATAATGGAGAGCTTGAGCACGAGGATTCCATTGCAGGTGGGTATTCCGCTTGTGGGAGGCTCACCTTGCATTGGAATCATCGTCCCATACAATACAATTTATCCTAAATAACCTACAATAATATATGAAGATGCTGCTTACCGGATTCGGAAAATCGAAAGAGACCGAATCAGGCTTTGTGTGCCTCTTTTATACGTGTTTTCTTCACCAATAACCATTGCTGTATTGTAGCGCTATTTTTGTCGGTTCACGTGGTGAATTGTTGCCGTGCTACCAATATTGCTCTCCTCGTGTTGTATTGCCGTCTCTGTCCCACTCCGGCTTCTGCCATATGTCGTGCATTGTTGAACATTAAACCATTTGTTGTTGAACCTGGGTGGCCGTTGGCCACTGTTCGCCCCTATTTAAAAATGTATTAACTACTATTCCATGTTTCGTTTACATTGGCTTATATATTATAAATTATTTACATAATGTTTTAAACAAAATTTTTATGGATTAATATATAGAGGAAAAGAAAGGTGACAGAAAGAATGTGGGGACTCTAAATTTTAGGGTCATCACATATGTAATTTCCATTCAAAATGTAGTATTATTAATAATTAGCAAAGACACCAACCGATGATATATCAATGATATATTGATCCGCTCTCATTATTTGTTGTAAATGGTAAAAAAAAAAATTCCTTGTTAGATTGTCATCGCATTCATTTGTGCTTTTCTGACTAAAGCTTGTTAATTTTATAAGTATGGATTTGATTCTCTCTCGCTCTCACTGATTTAACTAAAGAAATATGAAATGAGATAAACAGTGTTGCTTACTACTAAATTTATTTTCTACTACTAAATATAAATGAACTACTACTAAATACAAATGAAATGCTACTAAAAGCTGAGTACTATTTCTAACTAAAACTACATACTCAACTACTTACTACACAGAAAAAAAAAAAATGGGTTAATCTAACCGAAAAACGTTGTAAAAAAACAATTTTTTATTTTATATGGAAAACACAAACAACAACTACAATTTTTGTGGTTAATCTAATCGTCGAAAAATTGTTAAATGATTTTTAACTACAAAAACAGGTTAGCTAATCGAAAAAAATTGTAAATCTCAAATTTTAACCAAAAAATTTGTAAAGCAAACAAATCAAGTTGTTCCTTAAAAATTTTTGTTTGTTGGCCAACCAAAAAAATTGTAAAGACCCAATTGCGGTACGCAACTCAGCTGAGTTTGGTTGCTTGCGATGTATGAGCACATGCTCATACATGCTCAGCGGCGTGCTTTCGTGTCTGTCATACTACAACAGCAACGATTTTTGTTTTGTCATTCGAGTATACGATCAGTGCGTTCAGTATGGTCAAAGGGTGAAGTGCATAAAAGGGTAAGTAAATGTAATATTATATTGAGAATGGTTTTTATTATATATTTTTACATTTATTTATTCTTTTGTTTTTACAGATTTTCGTTTATCTCTTTTTTCATTTTTAGCATTTTTGATTTCAATTTTGTAATATTAAATTTTCTTTCTATTTTTCTTTTTTTCAATTTTTCTTTTTTTCAGATTTTTATTTTTAAAATTTTATATTTTCAGACAATACATGCGACATCAATTGTGTTTTGGTTGCAAACAAATAAATAAAAAAGCGTCAAGTTTCGACAAGATTGCAACCAGAACACTACTAATGAATGCATTCATTGCTCATATGCAAACAATTTTTCATTGTACGTGAACAATTTTTCATTGTACGTGAACAATTTTTCATTGTACGCGAACAATTTTTCATTGTACTCGAACAATTTTTCATTGTACGCGAACATTTTTTCATTGTACGCTAACAATTTTTCATTGTACGCTAACAATTTTTCATTGTACGCGAACAACTTTGAGTTGGTTCCATTTACCACGTTTTTTGGTTGCTGCATTTTTAACCGTCTTTTTTGGTTAGATTTACCTACTTTTTTTTTTGTGTATACATAAGCTAAATTAATGTAATCATAATGAAAGCTTATTTAGCTAATTACACTATTAATTCTAAAATACCTCACAAATAAAAATATGAATTTCTAAATACACCTATAGAGGGAATGCTAACTAAAATAATGTGTGTGTTTGATTAGGTAGTGGCGTAGGTTTACTGAAGGGGCAGTCTTTGGATTGTTATCAGTGGGTGGGAAGCATTGCACTCCGTGGACAGCGTTTTAATTTTTTTTTTAAATTTTCAATTTTTGCTCGTACTGGTTTTTCTTATATGGCATGATTAAATTTGCTATGCTTACGCGTCACCGTGTCAATAGGTGCAAGAACCACACCAACCCCCGATAGACCTAGTCGAAGAACATCCAACATGCCACTTCGTACTTATTGACCGGATTTTTGAGAATAATTTTTTTTTATTCAGAGACATAATAAGACCGAGCGTAACATAGATGGCGCCCAACGGAAGTTCAATTTATAATAACTTTTTTTTCCATCGAACGTATTTACAGCTCCCCATAATTTTTATTTAAAATTATCATTCAATATCATTAGTCCCGAAAAATAGAAACTTCGTTTCTGCTTCGAGTTGCAATGTCAAATTTTTTTTTAATATAATTTTTTTTTGTATGTGTTTGATATTTTGAGCATACGTTGCTACAAACAGTGATTCAATTGTTTAGTACGAAGTTAATTGGTATATTTGAGGCGTACATTTCGTTCCTGCTGTAGCCAGTGTACCAATTACATCTGAAAAGCAATCTCAGTGCGTGGATTTTGTTAGTCCAAATATTTTCTATAAGTAGTAACGGAATATTATGTTGCAGTGAACTCCATACTGACAGTAGAACAATACCTGTAGCAGATCGGACATACGTAAATTAATTTCTTTTATTGCCATGCGATAGTCTGTATATCTTGTTTTTTTAAGCAAAATACATTGCATTTTTTTTTATTTTTAATACATGGCTTTGTTAATTAATAAAGAACAGAGGTCATTATATAGGTATACTTGTATACATAATTAGCCTGTTCGTCTAAAATCATCTTAGTTTCCATCTGCCCGCTTTAATTTGACTACATTTTACATTGTGGTTAGCATTCCCATACTGAATACACACATCTATCAATTTTGAAAAATTTCTCAAAGTTTAAAACTTTTGGAAATTCAAAAATTTTTTTTTGTCATGATTTCTTATACATAAAAATAAATAATAATAACAACAATAAACTATAATTTTTAATAAATATCTGAGTGTATATAATATGCACACACGTAACACAAAACGTTTAAATACAAGCCATCATACTCCACTCAGAGGCCGAGGTCGTGGTAGGACGCCTTTGAAAAATTCCAACTTTTCTGCTTTGAACAATTCTGATTGTTCCGTACTAGGATCAAGCAAGCCCAAGGTGGTGCACAGTCCACAATCGCTCAATCCTGTTGTTTCGAATTTCGATTTATCTAAAAATACTAAGCGTGACATAGAAGCTAACGCTACGGAGAATACAGGTTCAAACTTACTTGACCTTGATAGTGATTTTTCTGAAACTTCAACTCAACAAGATTTTTTTCCTGACATTCAAAACGAAACGGATGTGAACATGGCTTCCTCTTCAAATAACCCGCTCTTGGATGAGGCAAATCCAACCAATGCGTCCGATGCATCTGCAAATATCACGTCAATTGATTCGCTTGTTGTGCTGTCGCAGCAAACTATTCGTTCTACCCAAGAAGATTTTAAGAAAGAATTAAAAGTTTTAACCGAAAATATGGCTGCTTTGAGTAGCGTGGTTCGTGGTCAAAGTGGCACACCAAATACACAGTCTCATACGAATTCCAATACTAGAAACTCGACCCACTCGGATCCTAATCTTCCCGTTAATAAGCCCATAAAACTCCAAGAATGGCAAGTTACATACGATGGAGTTGGAAGCGTTTCTGACTTTTTATTTAAAATCGATACTCTCACTGAAAGATCCCATTGTAGTAATACAAAGAATCGTACGACGATTTCCATTCAGCCATAGTTTCTATGAACTCTCGATTGCGAGAACCAATTACTGAATCCGTACTGATCGATATCTTAAAGAGAAATGTAAACGCCAGTCTTAAATTCATGCTATTCAATTCACAGTCGAACAGTTTAAATGAACTAAGAGATATCGCGCGCAAGGGAGAAAAGGTCATTCGTGACAATAAGAATCATAACCCTTTGGTTAATCATGGTCATAAAGTTAATGAAATTGAAAATCTTCCCGCTGACGAATTTGTAGAGTTAGAAAACGACCCGCAATTAGAAGCCATGCAGATGTCGTGTCGTCCTTATAAAGCCGATTACTCCAAAATTCAATGTTGGAATTGCCTAGTTTTTGGCCATTCATACATTTATTGTCCGGAAGAAACGCGTACAATTTTTTGTTTTAAGTGTGGGTAAAAGGGAGTTGTAACTCCGAAATGCTCTAACAAGCACCAGGGAAACCCAAGAAGGAGCGAGATGGCCACCGGGGACTCTCGTTCTTCCCAATCAACCCCGAGTTACCAATAATTTCCAAATTAGATTCAGTGAATCCCAAAATTTACAATTCAACTATATTAAATGCATATAATTTTCCAACTTTTGAAAAATCAGGCTCAACTTATACTAAAATTTTTCGAAAATACTAAAAATGAAATTTTTAATTATAAACCGTCAAATACAATTTTAAAATGTAGGCTTCGATTTCAAAAACGAAAAAATTATCGAAAAGCTGTAGAGTCTACGAGATTGTGTGTTGGTTCCGATTATAGGCCCTTTGCACAGATTAAAATCTTTAACGAAATTGTAACCGGATTCTTGGATTCCGGCGCAAACGTTTCCGTTCTAGGTCACAACAGTGCATCATTTTTGGAAAGAAATAACATTCAAGTAAAGCCGATTAATTTGTCGATATCCACTGCTGATGGAGTTAAACAAAAGATACTTGGATATTGTTCACTTCCTGTATCTTTTAAAAACGTAACAAGAACCATTGATTTTTATATAGCCCCTTCCTTAACACAAACCGCATATTTTGGTGTGGACTTTTGGCGTGCGTTCGCAATAGCTCCACAAATTATACCTTCAATTGCGACTATAGAATTGCAAGCCTCTGATTAATCAAATTTTCATGAGCTAAATTTGGAGCAGAAGATTGAGCTCGAAAAAGTAATACTAGAATTCCCATCATTCTCCAACCTCGGATTAGGCAGCACCCCCCTACTTGAACACCATATTGATACTGGCGACGCAGTCCCGGTTAAATCGAAACACTTTCCTCTTTCTCCCCTTCGACAGGAAGAGGCATACAAAGAAATTGAACGTTTACTCGCCATGGGAGTAATCGAAGAGTCAAACTCTCCGTGGTGTTGTCCCGTAGTCCTGGTGCGTAAACCTGGCAAGGTGAGGTTATGTGTAGATTCGCGTAAGCTAAATCTTCTGACGAAAAAAGATTCCTATCCGCTCCCTCATATTAACGGTTTACTGAGTAGGCTCAACGATACACATTATATCAGTGGAATTGATTTAAAAGACGCGTTCTTCCAAATAAAACTTACCGAGTCCTCTAAAGAGAAGACAGCTTTTGCTGTTCCCGGAAAGCCACTATATCACTTCAAGGTTATGCCTTTCGGATTATGCAACGGACCCCAAACGATGAGTAGATTAATGGACAAAGTAATTCCATCGAAATTCCGCGAAAACGTCTTTATTTATCTAGACGACTTGCTCGTTTGTAGTTCGGATTTTGAGTCGCATTTAAAGTTGCTTAGTGAAGTTTCTAAGTGTTTGAGGGCAGCAAATTTAACAATTAACGTCATTAAAAGTAAATTTTGCCAAAAAGAGATTCAGTACTTAGGTTATATAGTAGGTCAAGGTTGTCTTAAGGTCAATCCCCAAAAAGTTGATGCTATTCAGAATTTTCCAATCCCCAAATCACCTAGACAAGTTAGGCGTTTCATCGGTATGGCAAATTGGTATCGATCATTCATAAGCAATCCTTTGACCGATTGCCTTCGAAAAACTAATAAATCGTTCAAGCTCACCCCTATGGCTATTAAAGCTTTTGAAAAACTCAAAATCGCACTTTCCACCGCCCCTGTGCTGGCACAGCCAGATTTTCATCGTGAATTCATAATTCAATGTGATGCGTGAAAGATTGCAGTAGGCGGCGTTTTGTTCCAACTGTATACCGAAAGTAAGGAACATCCGATTGCTTTTGTTTCACAAAAATTAAATAAAGCTCAGCGAAACTACACAGTTACGGAGTTGGAGTGTATGGCTGCGGTAGTGTGCGTTAAACGATTCCGTCCTTACATTGAAGGCCTCCCTTTTCGGATTATTACTGACCACTCCAGCTTAAAGTGGTTAATGACGCAAAAGGATTTAAGCGGTCGGTTGGCCCGGTGGAGTTTGAAGCTTCAGGGTTTCGATTTTAAAATGGAACACCGGCAAGGTTCTTTGAATATTGTTCCAGACACACTATCCCGATTTGACGTTGACGAGTTGGGTATATCTGATATTCCAATCGAAATTGATTTATCTTCTCCCGAATTTATGTGTGAGGAGTAACAAAATTTAAGGAAAACTGTCTCTGATAACAAAAATTCACTACCAGACATTCGCATATCTGATGGCTTTATAT
This sequence comes from Heteromyza rotundicornis, assembly GCA_951394025.1. Lineage (NCBI taxonomy): Eukaryota > Metazoa > Arthropoda > Insecta > Diptera > Heleomyzidae > Heteromyza > Heteromyza rotundicornis. The sequence continues at coordinate 9,586,853 of OX596013.1, forward strand.
ACAAGCGTGTTAAATTTAGGCAAGGAGGAGAAGATGACGAAGACGATCTTTGGCGACTTTGGGTACCGAAAACAATGACTGAAATCGTTATAAAGGGCGCTCATGATTCCTCAAGTAGTTGTCATGGAGGTTTTGCTAAAACTCTAGCGAGAGTAAGGCAGAAATATTTCTAGCCTTCAATCTCTCGTGATGTAAAAATATATATAGGCAATTGCGATATTTGTAAGACCATAAAGGCTCGGAATCAGATTTCAAGGCCACCTATGGGAACTCCTTTTGTCACCGAACGCCCCTTTCAACGGCTCTTCTGTGACTTTTTGGGTCCTTATCCTCGGTCCAAGTCCATGAATTCTTTGCGTGCAGCCACTTCTATCAATGTTATCACATTTCTTCAGAACGAGAATTTTCCAACTTTTGGTGTTCCGCAATATATGCACAGCGATAACGGCAAACAATTTATCTCGAAGGATATACAAGATTTCTTTTTAACATATGGCATTACTCATATAAAACTGGTTTATACTCCTCGCAGGTCAATGCTTCGGAAAGGGCAAATCGCGAAATTATTGCAAAAATTCGCTGTTTCGTCAAAAATGAAAAAAATCATTCCAATTGGGACAGATATGTTCCCCAGATTTTATTCATCTTGCGTAGTGACTATCACTGTGCAATTAAATGTTCCCCCTACTACGCCTTGTTTGGCCAAAATATGTGCCAAAACCATTCTAGAAAAACTCAACAGTTTGAGGAACGATGAAGTTTTTAATAATTCGGATCGGTTAAACTGAATTCGGGCCAAAATAAGTCAAAATATAGCAATTGCCCAGGAAAAGGCTGCAAAAACTTATAATACTCGCTCCAGACTAGTTAACTTTCAAGAAGGCCAAGAAGTATTTCGTAAAAACTTTAAGCTAAGCAATTTTGGAAAAGGTGTTAATTCTAAATTTATGCCCAAGTTTGTTAAATGTCGTAGTAGAAAAAAAGTCGGAAACGTACTTTACGATATTGAAGACCTCCAAGGTAAATATGTCGGTCGTTTCCATGCTTCACATATTCGACAATAAAAAAAAAATTAACAAATAAAAGGAAATGCATACGGAATTTAAGCCCGGCTGTTCGTGGGTCGAGCCACACTTTAGCTCCCCGAAAATACACCCAAAAATCCTCCTGTTCGTTCTAACGTCGTGTCTCATAACGAAGCAGTTTTGTTATGAATTTTTGTTGGATGCAAATAATTTTTATATATTATTGGCACACACATCACAGGTTACCCACCTCTGAAAAAAAGAGGTTTCGTTAAGTTTTCCACCCACCGCACCACCCCTTGCAAGTGATCAAATCGCTATATGCAGCGATCTGCTCGACTTAACTGCTTACCTACCTTACATCTACTTAACAATACATTGCATGTTATGTATTGATTACAACCTACATTATTTCCAAACTTATTCAATTCTTTAATTTATATAGTTAATGTATATGGTCATTTAATCCTGCACTCTTCCCAGCGTGTGCATAATTTGTGGAAACCTGCACGAAACAGGTTCGTGCACAAAAACAAAAGAGGATTCCACTATTAAAAAATGTAGTAATTGCGGTGGCAATCACACTGCTAACTATAGAGGCTGTGCAGTCTATCAAAGCTTCAAAGACGGAAAATATGACGCAAAAACATGAAACATGGAAAACCCAAAAATTTCCTCCGCTATCCGCTGCACAATCCTTCGCAAACCCACTTACAAAACAAGGCGTTTCCTACGCCAGTGCCTTAAAAAGCGGTCACTCTGCCACTGTGCACGCGCAACCTGCTCCTCCTAGTAGTAGCCTTGAACAAACTCTACAAATATTCATGCAAAATATGTCTCAATTTATGTCTGGAACGCAAAATATGATGCAAGAAATGATAAAGAATCAAAGTCTTTTACTACAACATCTCACGTCTAAGCCATGAATGGTTTAAAAATATCATTCTGGAATGCAAACGGCCTGTGTCATCACAGACTAGAACTTCTCGAGTTCTTGAAAGAGTCCAGCATAGACTGTATGCTAATTTCTGAAACACACTTCACTGAAAAACACTTTTTCAATTTACCAGGATGTCATAGAGTCTGACACAAAGCATCCAAGCGGAAACGCTAGAGGTGGAACCGCCATTCTCATTAAAAGTCGTATAAAACATTACGCTCTCCAGAATTATTGCACAGAATATATCCAAGCGACAAGTATTTCTCTCGATGAATACTTAAAAGGCCTAACATTAACAGCTATATACTGCCCGCCCAGACACAAAATATCTGAGCAACAATTCCAGACTTTTTTCCATTCTCTTGGACAAAAGTATCTCGTTGCCGGCGATTTCAACGCCAAACATACATATTGGGGTTCTCGCCTTATATCGCCAAAGGGCAGGCTCCTGTTGAACACTGTCAACAGACTCGGTCTTGACGAGATCTCTTCTGGCACGCCAACTTACTGGCCAACTGACAGTCGCAAAACCGCCGATGTCATTGACTTTGCAGTCTTCAAAACTGTAAAAAGGAGCCAATTGTTTATTGAATCCTCTCTAGATCTCTCATCAGACCATACGCCTACTATTATCACAATAAAGTATGCGCCAAGTTCTGAGGCCAATCCACCAGATAAACTGACCAGCAAACTCACAAACTGGCTCAAATATCGAAAGTATATAAGCTCCCACATTATCCCTAATGTGTCACTAAAAACGAAAGTTCAAATACACACAGCTGTTGGTAATTTCACACTCTTGCTTTCCCAATCAGCTGCAGCGGCCACTCCCGCCCAAATCCCAAAAAGCTCAACTCGCAGCTATGCAAAGTGTACTCCAAAGGACATAGAGCACTTAATAAAAAATAAAAGGAAAATACGTCGCGATTGGCAAAACAACAGATCCCCAAATCTGAAAAAACAGCTTAATGATGTCTCTCGAATTCTATAAAAGCAGCTTGAGAGGAAATCCGAAAGAGAATTCCAGCTATTTGTTGACCCACAAAATCAGCAAACTACTCGCTCTGGCGAGCTGCAAAAAATATGAAAAAACCAATACTGACAGAACCCCATATAAGGCTGCCAAATGGAAACTGGGCCAGAAGCGATGCAGAAAAGGGTGCAGCTTTTGCCAACCACCTAAAAACGATGTTCACCCCGAACACGACAGCTGGTGATATCCCAATACCAACATTAATCCCACATAATACCTCTTGTACAATCGCGATTAAAAAAAACGAACTTATGGAGGCAATAAACAAAAGCTTGGACCCGAAAAAAGCACCAGGACCGGACTTGATAACGCCAACAATGAGAAAAGAACTGCCAACAGTTGCAATAACCCACTTATTGCACATATTTGACGCGATTCTCAGAACATGTCACTACCCAGATGATTGGAAACTATCTCAAGTTACAATGATTCCCAAACCTGGAAAAGATCCCAGTAATGTGACGTCATACCGGCCTATAAGTTTGCTCTCTGTAATATCGAAACTCTTCGAAAATTGATTCTACCGAAAATTCTAGAAAAACAAGTGATTCCCGATCACCAGTTTGGCTTCCGCGAAAAGCATGGCACTATTGAGCAAGTGCACAGCATTGTTGACTCAATAAAAGGCACTTTCGAAAATTAACAGTATTGCTCCGCTGTTTTCCTCGATATCACCCAGGCCTTCGATAAAGTCTGGCACGAAGGACTTATTTACAAACTACAGCATATTCTTCCCGCTAATATGCACTGTCTACTCAAAAACTACCTCACGAATAGAAAATTTGTAGTAAAATACAAAAGCTTTGTCTCCCGAAAATAAGAAATACTGGTCGGAGTACCACAAGGCAGTGTCCTCGCGCCCCTGCTATATTTTCTCTATACTGGAGATATGCCCAAAAGTGATAGAACTCTCATATCGACTTTTGCTGATGACACTGCTATCATGAGCTCTCACTCAAACCCAGACATGGCATCTCTTTACGTGCAAAAACACTTGGACACTTTAAGTAATTGGCTACATCGATGGAAAATCAAGGTCAATGAATCCAAAAGCTGTCTCTTAACCTTTACTCTAAGAAGGGGCACGTGTCCTGCTCTGAAGATAAACGGCCAAGTCGTCCCTGAAAGTTCCGAAACCAAGTATCTTGGAATGCATCTCGATCGCCGACTCACTGGCATAAACATATTGAATCCAAAATCACTCAGATCAAATTAAAGCAATTGGAACTAAATTGGCTAATCTCAAGGGCATCAAAGCTAAATCTCACATACAAAGTCCAAATATACAAAAGTATAATAAAACCCATATGGACATATGGAATTGAACTCTGGGACACTGCCTCTCCCTCGAATGTGGAAAAACTCCAGAGAGTCCAATCTAAAATCCTGAGACAAATTGCCAGAGCCCCTTGGTATATAAAAAATACTAACATCCACAGAGACCTGAATATACCTGCAGTAAAAGACGAAATTCCGAAACTTACCTCGAAGTACAAGCAGAAGCTCATGTTTCACCCAAACATTCTAGCTAGAAATTTACTGAGTCTGAATCCCTCACGTCTCAAACGAAACTAATATATTCCCCATATATTAGTTACGATAACTCTACATTGTCTAAATCCATGGATATAGGGCAAATAGTTTTAATCTGAATATTATAATAATAAGCTGAATTTTTGAAAAATCATTGTTAGACCTAAGTTATTATTAGGTAATTCAATTGAATAAAATAATTATTAAAAAAAAAAAAATTGAATCCTTAAATTAGATGAGCATACATATTTTCCTTCATTACCCGCATTAAAAATGAATTCAATGTAGCTGTTAAATATGCACGCGTTGATATTTAATATTGTAAATAATGTTTATTTATAATAAATGAATATGAATTGTATTTGAGTAGCTATTTATAATGACCGCGATCTACGCAGATTGACGTGTGCACTGTGACGTCTACGAACCGACTGACTTGTCGTGAATGCATACATAACACCCCTTAACACCCAGATGAGGAGTAGACAGGCCTGCTGCGATTGGATCTGCGGGGAGTCGATGTCTCCGTTTGTGGTAAAGCGAGATCTGCAGTTCGGGTCAATGGTGACGACGACGGGTGTGCTTCCCTTTGTTGTTCCGTAGGAGGCTCAGTTTCTTCAGGTGGCTGCATTCTGTCTTCTAAGTTATAGGCAACTGTGCCCTCACCCCTTGGATTTACCGATGATGACACGCGAGTGCGAAGTTGATCTTTATGTCGTTTGACGACTCTCGAGTCCTGTAGACGGACGCCGTAGGATAATGGGCCTGTCTGGTAAACCACCACGCCTTCGATTCATTTTGGACCAGCCGCATGATTACGAACCCAAACGGAACTACCTGGAATAAAGGGTTTAGTATTGATACGGTCTGCGACCTTACCAAATGTTATTTCCTGGGGTTGTATTTTGTCATAATACGTCTTGAGTTTGATTGAGTAGTAGCTCTGCCGGCGAGTGGTTCGTAGTTGAATGTTGCGTGGTGTGTTGCTGAACAAAAATCTGGCTCAGATCTGTGTGTGATTCGGTCTAATTTCTTCAAATAGTTTTTAGTACTTTGAACCATGCGCTCAGCTTGCCCGTTGGTAGCCGGGTGGAATGATGCAGATCGAATTAAGTTGTTCTCCAAAAACACCTTGAACTCATCAGATGTGAATGCCGTGCCGTTGTCAGACACAAGCTCGTCGGGAAGCCCATGTGTAGCGAAGAGTTGTCGCAAGAATTTAATGGAGGCGGCTGCAGATGTTGAGCTGACTACAGCAACCTCAAGCCACTTCGAATACTAGTCGACAACCAGGAAAAATGTTTTACCTTGGAACGGCCCGGCGAAGTCTACGTGTAGACGGGACCACGGACGTTTGGCTGATTCCCAATGTTGTGTTACTGATTTCGGCTGTTCGTTGCGATTCTCTTGGCAAGATGTGCACCTCTTAACTGTTAGCTCGATATCTGCGTCGATGTTAGGCCACCAAACATAGCTGCGCGCTAAGGTCTTCATTTTTACTATGCCAGGGTGTGGTGCATGAAGGGCGTCTAGTATTGATGCTCGGAACGCAGATGGAATGACAGCGCGATTTCCCCACACTAGAACTCCTCTATTTGCAGATAGTTCATATCGACGGCAATAATACGGATACAGCGCGTCTGTACGGTCTATTTTGGTGCTGGGCCATCCCCTTAACACCCAATTTTACAGAGCTGTGCATCCTTCGTAGTTTGTGACGCTATTTGCTGTGCGCTCACGACTGGGGATGCCGCTAATTCGATCATAAGGATGTCTTCTGTCGATGTTGACTCTGAATCCGTCGATAATGGACAACGACTCAAAAAGTCTGCATTACCCATTTTGGATCCGACACGATGTATCAATTTGAAATCGTATGCATTGTGGAAAATTGATCGACCCAGCATCTGGTTTGAGATTACGTTGGGAACTGGTTGTAGTGAAGATTCCCAACAGTGGGCTATGATCTGTGATCAGCGTGAATGAACGGCCATACAAGTAGTTGTGAAATTTTTTGACTCCTGACACAAGTGCGACTGCCTCTCTGTCTATTTGAGCATAGTTTCGTTCGGCTTTTGAGAGCGTCCTCGAATAAAACGCTATGGGTTTCTCAGAACCGTCTGTTAACTTATGGCTGAGGACTGCTCCAAGTCCATATGGGGATGCGTCGCATGATAAAACTAACGGAAGCTTATCATCGTAGTGCATTAAACATCGTCTGATGCGATTAGTTTCTTAAGAGTATCGAAAGCTGCTTCGTATAGCTTTCCCCATATCCAGCGTGCATTCTTATCCAAAAGGCGATGTAATGGCTCCGCCACGGTTGCCTTATGCGGCAAAAATGCATGATAAAAGTTAAGTAGGCCCAAAAATGCTTTCAGTTGTTTCTTGTCTTTTGGTGCTGGTGCGTCATGAATAGACTTGACTTTGTCAACTGATGGGCGTACCCCTAAGGCATCCATTTTAAAACCTGAAAAATCAACGGAGGGTACCCCAAATTGGCATTTATCTTCGCGCAGGCGCAACCCAGCCTTGTCGAAACGTGATAGCACCTCACTTAACCTGACTGCTAGCTCCGCTTCTGACTTACCCATTACAATGATATCATCAAAGTACGGTAATACTCCCGGAATGTTTTGCAGAATGTTCTCGATACAGCTTTGAAAAATTCCAGGGGCTGATGATATCCCGAACTGCGTCTGGTCACCTTGAATGCACCCTTGTGCGTTGATAATGTTTGCAGCAATGCTGATCGTTCGTCGACTACCAACTGCTGGTATGCCTGAGCTAAATCAATTTTGGCGAAGAACGATCCACCTTCGATTGACGCTAGCAATGTGCTGACTGCAGGAATTTGGTGGCAGTGTGGTTTGATAGCAAGGTTCAAAGTTGATTTGTAGTCGCCACATAAACGGATTGACCCGTCCTTCTTAACGACTGGCACTATTGGAGTGGCCCAATCTGAGTACTCAACTGGCTCCAGAATACCTTGACGACACAGACGATCAATCTCCTCTTCCACAAGGCCCTTGATGGCAAAAGGTATACGGCGCGGTGGAACGCGCGCTGGCAGCACCTCCGGATTGATATGTAGAGACACAGGTTCTGCTAAAAATAAATGTTTGAACTTGTGCAGAATGCTTTTGATGCTGACACCAACTTTAACTGCGAACACGCCCTCGATGCGTATGCCCAGTGCATCGAACCAATTACACCCCACAAGATTTGAGCCACCACCATTGGCAATGATCAGTGGCAGATTGTCAATTTTACGACCATTGTAACGGATTGACACATCAATGATCCCCTTGACTGGGATTGGGTTGTGCTGATAATCATTTAGACCCAGCTCACAGCTGGACAGATCTGGCTTGACATTAGACCAGATAAAATTAAAGGTTGATTCTGTCATGATGGTCACAGGCGACCCCGAATCCACTTCAAATGTGCACGAACGTCCGTTTGACACAACTGAAATTGATGTCTTCTGGTTGACCAAAGGCAAAATCTAGTTGACGGATTCTAAACGAGATGACCTGCGATTTGGAGCACCTTGGCGTGCTTTCGTGAAGCTCGGTTTAAATGTAGAAGACTTCGATGAGTTGGCGCTGCGGCAGACACGTTGTAGATGCCCCTTAATACCGCAGCCATGGCAGATAGCTTCACGGTACGGACACTGCTTTCGGTTGTGCTGACCTCCGCAGCCGCCGCACAACTGTTCACTGTAGTTGTTAGGAGACTGCTGTTGCGGGCGTGACTGAAACGCTTTGATGTCGTGACCGCCTCGCTATGAAGCCTTATCGATTGGGCACTGATTGCCGCAGCTTCACTCGTCATAGCGCGTTCAATGACTCTCTGCACTGTCAGCTCGGTCTCTGCCAAGAAACTTTTCTGTAAGCCCTCATCATTCATGCCACACACAAAACGGTCACGCAGCATGCGGTCCAACGCCGCACCAAATTTGCAGTCAACTGCTAATGAACGCAGCGCCGCCATATAAGTGCTGGCCGACTCGTCCGAATATTGATCGCGTTTGTGAAAATGATAGAACGCAGCAATCTGTTTAGGAGAGGCCAATGATGTTAACAGGTCGTATAGTGTCGCGCCGGCCAGTGTGAGAAATGCCGCCTTTTTCCGGCCTTCTTCTTTGACATCATTGGCCAACAGGAACAAATTGAAGCGCTCCCAGTACGTAGTCCATTTGTTGGAATGGCCCAAGTCGAAGGTTTCCAGGCTGCCAACCTCAGCCATGTTACTTCGCTGAATTTCCCTCACTGACCTTGTTTCTGTGTCTGGCGAAGCTGACCCTTCAGTTTTAACAGTACCAGCGGCGCGACTCGTAGACGTTTTACCGGTTGCGTCTTCTTCTTCCATGAGCAGAAAGAAGAAGGTGTAAAAATGACCTGCGCTATAACAGCAAAACTGTGCAAAGTACGTGTTCCGTTGTTTGAGAAACGCATAGAACAAGATCGCCAAAAATCTCACACGTGTTATTGTCTGCTTTGCTCGCTCACCGTGTGGTTGTTGTTGCGAATTCCCGTATGGTTATTTTCTTTTTTTTTTTTAAGACGCGTGCAATTTAAAAATTAATTACATCCCATCCTCGTCGACAATGTTAAATATGCACGCGTTGATATTTAATATTGTAAATAATGTTTATTTATAATAAATGAATATGAATTGTATTTGAGTAGCTATTTATAATGACCGCGATATACGCAGATTGACGTGTGCACCGTGACGTCTACGAACCGACTGACTTGTCATGAATGCATACATAACAGTAGCTATCAATACCAATAAGATTATTTAACCCGAACCACTTTCTGCATATCAACATTACTTAGTGTAGGGTTTAATTCTTAATATCATCCGCGATGGTACCGTTGCTCAAATCTATAAGCTAATACAGCATACCAACAACTATGCACAAGCATAAGTCATGCATAGCCTCAATTGAGTTTGAGCCGCAAATTCAATTCACTTTTGCTGCAACTCGTCACAGAACAACAAGTTTCTGAAATTGTAATAAGAACTCCAGAATTATTCCTGTCCACATAAGTACAGTCGTCGATTATATATATCCTACTGTGGATTTATTTGATTTAATGTGAGTATAGGGAAAATCTAGTTTACAATTTATAGTGTCCTAATCTCTAAACTTCCTGGGTACAGATTTGACATTCCGTACAACGATTTTGTACGGTCTAAATGAGGAACACGCAACTGGACACCCATTCTTCCTTTTTGAGCTAAGAACTTCTTCCTTTTCGATTAAAGCTCTTTAGTAAATCCTATTCAATCAATTACAAATTTCATCTCTTCTAAATTAGTAAATCTAAGTGTAAAGATTAGCACAAGTGTAACGTAACGTAAAGGCATAATGTGCTAATAAAAAATGCACACATACAAATAATGAGAACTTCCCGTAAATTAAGTGATGTGCTATAGTTCTTTGCTTAATTGTTAATTTACTAATACATGCATTAAGTCTCCAAAATAGAAAAATAAAGGAAAAATTCCCAAATAACCATAGTCATCCTCGTCGTTTGGCCATTCGTCGCATCGGTGCCGGGAACATTTGGTAAGTGTATTTGATATGTAATTTCCAAAATGTAGTATTATTAATAATTAGCAAAGACACCAACCGATATATCATTTATTGATCCTCTCTCATTATTTGTTGTAAATGGTACAAAAAAAAATTCCTTGTTAGATTCTCATCGCATTCATTTGTGCTTTTCTGACTAAAGCTTGTTAATTTTATAAGTATGGATTTGATTCTCTCTCGCTCTCACTGATTTAACTAAAGAAATATGAAATGAGATAAACAGTGCTGCTTACTACTAAATTTATTTTCTACTACTAAATATAAATGAACTTCTACTAAATACAAATGAAATGCTACTAAAAGCTGAGTACTAACCCAACGAAGATATTTCATCTTTAGTAATGTCTGTCAGTTTACATTTGTTATTACTATTAATATTCAAATCTATCTCAGATGATGTTTTGCAGATGGATATATCTGCTCCTGTGTCTATTAAAAATGTACGCGTACACATTTTAGTGTGAAATAATTGTTCAAATTATCCGAGATTTTAAAAATTTTGTTTTTTATTGTTTTTCCCCCGAAGGTCCTTGCTGATTGTCCCCCGGGTTGACTTCGTTTCCCTGGTTGCTTAACACATTCACCCTTGCGTTTCCCCGGTTTCTGTTATCGTTTTGGTTTCTATTATAACTATCATTTTGATTCCTATTTTGATTGTTATAATTTCTGTAGTTGTTGCCTCTAAAATTGTTATTATTTCTGAAAGTATTGTTATTATTATAATTTCTAAAGTTGTTATGGTTTCTGTAACCATTGTTATTGTTCCTAAAATTGTTGTTATTATTGAAATTGTTGTTGTTTCTATTCAACATCAAGACCTGTTCAGTTTGCCTGCTCTGCTCTAACTCCAATGATAATTTTATAGCCTTAATTAAAGAATCTGGTTGTGCCGCAAAAATTGTTTGTTTATAATTTTCGTCCAACCCATTTTTAAAAACAGATAGTGCATACTCATCATTTGAACTCACTATCGTTAATCGCTGCGCTTCCGTTGCGTTCACCCCTATATTTCTTATCTGCAATTCATTGAAGTCATTGATTAGTCCCAACAACTTATCCTTAAAGTTAGTAATTGATAATCTTCTTTGTGTCAAACCAGACAAAGAAGTGTGTAACTGCTGTATAGTCACAATTTTCTTATACGCCTCCGACAGCCTTTTCTTAAGCGTCTCAAAATCTTTTAGTACCGATACCGCGCCCAAGGTTGTCTTAACAGATGCACTTCATTTCACGTAGTAAACGAAATCTATAAGTTGTTCTCTTGCTTCAATTGACAAAGTGCTATTCATGATTTCAACAATTTTCAAAAATGCCTCAAGCTCTTTCTTGTTGCCATCAAACAAAGGGTTCGCCTTTATGGCAGTTTTCATATTAAATGCAGACATTTTCGAATATATACTTGATGTACCTTGATCTAAAACTTCTAAAAGCTCGAAAAGTTCGTATTTTTCTTCTTCTGGTTCCTCCCTGTCGTCTTTACTCTTAGCTAATTCAATTTGTTCATTTATTAGTTTTTTTTAAATTTTTCTAAGAAGAGTTGAATTCTATTTTTAGGGAAATTACTTTTTCGTCCTGTTTTTTTTGACGTTTGTGACGTAAGGCCTACTAACGTTATGCTTATGCACGTAAGTTTTAAAATACTTATTAATTTTATAAGCGACTATTAAAAAAATAATTATTATAATCAGCGTTATCGCGTACTCCGGGATTGCTGTTGCTGTCATCGTCTCTGAATTGTTGTTATTTATTACAGTCTCCTGAAGCTGCGGCTTGCTTTGTTGCTTTCCCATTCTGCTTCCTTTTGTCTTTTGTTTGCTTTGAGGTGCTATGGATGAATGGCGTACAAATTGGTGTCCGCAAATAGATTGATTAAATAGGCCTCTGAAATTTCATGAAGTATGCCAATGGTGGACTTTCGGTAGCGAAGGATTGGAGAAGGCACAATATTTGGGCGATGACGACGGGTTTTATCATGCAACCGGTACAGATTTGAACGATAGTTGTCGAATTTATCAAATTAAAAGTTATGCTTATCAGACTCAAGTTGTATGCGATCATTGTCGATACTCGAAATCATTTCCTTGGAGGAAATGTATTTGGTTACATGAAATTCTGCCTGTATTTATTCTCATAGCGCAATTTGAATTTCGGTTTGTCAAAAGAACAATTCCAAGGTTGGAAATTGGCAGGATCGCCATATAATATTTTCAATATAATATGTTTTTGGTCAGTTGGCCCTACTCTATTGGTTGGATGTTTAAAGCGGTCCTCCGCTGCCGTTTATGCTTGCCGAAGTCGCCGCAATTAGTGAAATGAAAGATGTTTTCAGTTTTAAAGCCAAAAAGTATCTCTGCTTTATTTCTGAATCGCCATGGCTTTTATACCCTGGCGACCCTTTCAATTTCTTTTCAATTTTCTTTCAATTATATTCAATTCCTAAAAAATATGCTTACATCTACAATTCTATAATACAAAAATCATTTCTACATTCTGATCAATATTTTATTACCGCTGCCAGAAGGGCATTGGCCGATCGCATTTATTGCCAAAGCCAAGATTCAAATTTCATTCTGCCTCGCGCTGACAGAAATGCAAACGAAGGGAAAAGTGACAAAAGCAAACAAACGTTGGCTTACGTACTATTATGCTGCGCTCCTATTCAGGCCAGCAGCGTATGCTATTAATGCAGTTTCAAGTGTTCGCTGCTAGCGGTACTTTTTCGTTTGTATACTCTTGTGGGGTGGTGCGCTACACTGTAGTATGTATATGCATATACAAAACACCAATTTAAAGTTCTAACTTTCGTATTTTGTAAGCTACAAGGCTGAAATTTTTTACTTAGGTTCGCATTCGGGAAAAAGAGTAAAAAAGGGGAAAAAGGGGGAGGGGAAAAGGGGGGGGAAAAACAAGTAACCAAAAATCACCAATTTCCTTTAAATTAATTTCAGCAATTTCGATTTAAAATTAAGGGTTTTTGGCGGCTTTAAAATCTGCAATGATATTCGGAGGAAAGTACTCAAAAACCCTTAATTTTAAATCGAAATTGCTGAAATTAATTTAAAGGAAATTGATGATTTTTGGTTACTTGTTCGGGCTCTAGGTCATGTTTCCACTAAATTTTTAAAAAACTCTTTTTATGTTTTTAAAAAATTTTTGTATTTATTTTCTATATTTGGACCCTTTCGGTGTCCGTCTTTAGGAAAAATGAGTATCAAATATCAGTCCACTTGTTGTGAGTGTCAAGCTAATACTAATACTTTTTTTTACTAATACATTTTTCCTGAAGACGGACACCAAAGGGGTCCGAAATATAGAAAATAAATACAAAAATTTTTTAAAAACATAAAAAGAGTTTTTTAAAAATTTAGTGGAAACTTGAACTAGAGCCCAAACAAGTAACCGAAAATCATCATATACAATTAAGGTCGAAAAAATAAAATATCTTACATTTAAAGGAAATTTATTTTCTGTTTTTTAGTCGGTTAAAGGGTTATATTTAAAAAAACTTTTTATTCTTTTTTATTAATTTTTAAATTTGATTTTTTTTATATTGTGTTTTTGCGGGTGCTGGGGGTCTTGTCGGATCGTGGAGATGAGGCAGGAGATATTTTCGAAGGGAGTATTTTTCCGCGCTGGTTATTTCCACCAGCGGGTGGCAATAGTGTATTTGGTTTTTTTTATCTGTGGCAGTCGGCCATTTAGTTTGTTCGAAATATGTAAAGGAAGAAAAGTGTTAATGGAGTTTGTCAAGTTGTGGCAAGTCGGTTGTGGCAAGTCGGCCATTGGTGTTTCGAGATTTTAATAGTGGAATTGGTCTCCGTCGGTTTTGTGGTCCTGGTATCCCCTTTCCCTTCCAATTTTTGTTGTGGCGTCCCGCACCTGAGCCAAGTTGTTGCTGGACATCGATTTTATCGAAGACCAGCTGGTTAATTGATTCTGTAAAGAATCGTGCGAGGGATTTCAGGCAGGTCGGTCTGGTCCGTAAATCAAGTGCACATAAAAACATAATTTTTGTCATTTGAGTTTTTTTTCTAAAATGCTCTCGTTTGACAAATTTCCGTTTTGTGTGTCAGTGAGTGGTCCCGTAAGCCAAGTGAACATAAAGGCATGATTTTTGTCATTAGTATTTTTATACCCCCACACTCACTGTGGCAGGGTATACTAACTTTGTCACAACGTTTGTAACGCCCATAAGGAGGCGTGTCCGGTATGGAAAAGTATATATATTCTTGATCAGCATCACCTCCTGAGTCGATTTAGCGATGTCCGTCTGTCTGTCCGTCCGTCTGTCCGTCCGCACGATAGCGGTCGCAGTTTTGGAGATATCGACTTGAAACTTTGGGTACATGTTTTTCTCGTGAATACTGAGATCAAGTTCGAGAATCAGCTTAATCGGATAAAAACTGGGCGTGGCTCCCATACACCGAAAAAAAGGTAAAAATTTTGCAAGTCTTTTTTATTGTTGTATTCGACATATTTTTGACATGGTCCGAGGTTCCGAAGCCACATATATAAGGGTCTAAATGGGGTCTTGAAACCAATTTTTTTTTTGGTGGATTTGATTGGAAATGGATTTTGGACATGGTCCGGGCTCCAAAACCACCTATAATTGGTTCAAAATAGGGTCTTGAGACCACATTTTTTTATGTTCGAGGTTCTTTTTCCTACTGTGTGGGGGTATTTCAGCTTCGGTATAGCCGAAGATAGTCCACTCTCTAGTTTTTTTCTAAAATACTCTCGTTTGACAGATTTCCGTTTTGTGTGTCAGTGGGTTTTCGTTTCCATTTCGCGTTCGGTTATTTGCGGTTTCCATATACGTGTATATTTCAGAGTAGGATTTGAAAAGTTTAGTTATCGGGCTTTCGCGTACTCGTGTGTTTCGTTCGGCCGGGGATGCCATACCGCGAGGGTCGGCTTTAATCAAACGCGTCGCGATTGAGCTACCGGGCAATTAGGGATTTTATTTATCGCGTGGGATTTTTAAAAAAGAGTTTTAATAAAAGTTTAGATAAAAATGGCGCGATAAAGGTAAAGGCAACAACGTTGTTGCATAAGCCGATGATGTAGTGATTTTAGTATCTGGAAAGTTCTTGAATGAAATGAGTGAGATTCTTGAAAGAGCACTCGCAGACATGAGCAGGTGGGCTTAAAGAAAAGAGCTCAATATAAACCCAGAAAAGACGGATTTAGTTCTATTTACAAGGAAATACAAAATTCCAACATTTAGGGCAACAAAAATAAATAACATAATAATACCTGCAGGCAAAATTTCTAGGGGTAATTCTCTATAGGAATTTGTCCTGGAAACCAAATGTAGATGAACGAATTAAAAAGGCATATGTCGACAGTAAAGATGCTAGAAAGACTCCAGCGTCAACTTTATGTTGGTATAGCAGGAGCCCTCAAAACAACATGTGCAGAGTCGCTTACCGTGATATTGCACTTAATACCAAAAGATCTCTTTGCTAAGGGAATAGTCTTTAAAACTGCACTAAGGCTTAAAGAATCAAATTGTTTTAAGTCCAAGTCTTTTGGACATAGTAACTTACAGCGTGAGTCCTATTAACTGTAGCACTTTTTTAAAGCGGCGATGTGGCAAACAAAGTAAGAGTTTTTACACATTTTTATTCTCACATTGATTGCGAAATCAGTTGTTATTAAAAGTTTTTGAGCAATGGAAGCGAAAGGAGAGCTGATTCTGAAATTGCATTTGAAAGTCAAAAAACTCGAGAATTGTTAAATCTTAGACGAACCTAGATCTTAACCGCAGATTTGTGCAACGCTCTGTGGCTCGATACAAGGCAACTGGGAGCTTTAAAATTTTCAAAAAAACTAGGTCGAAAAATCACCGATAGAAATTCTGGTCCGGTGACGACTGTTCGCGAACGAATAAGGAGAAATTGCTCAGATTCAGGAAGACAACTGGCCAAGGACCTGAATGTGAGTTAGAAAACCACCCGAAACATCGTAAAAAAAGAATTTAAAGATGAAAACTTACAAAAAGAAACGAATTCATGGCCTAACTTAGCCTAAAAAAATAAAAGCGGAGGGAAAGGTGCTCTTTGATTTTTCAGCGGCACGCAAGTTGCAATATTGTTTTTTCTGACGGGAAACTGTTCCAATTGCAAAAAAGCCACAACCCACAGAATGACCGCGTATATGCACCGAGAATGAGCGATATTCCAAACCAATAAAAAAGTAATTGAAAGTTATCAAAACACCACGTCGGTCTTGGTTTGGGCCATATCTGCAATTGGCAAATTTACCCTCCTCTTTATTGATAAAGGTGTCAAAATCAACGCGCAATATCATTTGGACGAAGTACTTATTAACTATTTTCTCCCTCATGCATCCGAGCTATTTGGAAATGAGCCATGAGTTTCCAGCAAGACTCTGCTCCGGCTCACAAAGCAGGAACTGTTCAGCGCTGGTGCGATAGCAAAATTCCATGTTTTATTCCGTTGTTAGAATGACCTCCATCTTCTCCGGATCTGAATCCATTGGATTCCTGCATATGGGGATACATGATGGACAAATTAAAAAACCTAAAAAATGTAATATTGGACCAATTCAAACGCCGTTTGCAAAAGATTTGGGAAGATATACCAGAAAAAGTCGTGCGTGCCGCCTCCTCCGGTTTTCCACAGCGTTTGAAGCTCGTGTAGAAAATGAAAGAGGAAAGATTTGATCTTAAACACACATAATGAAAAACAATGATCCAAAAAAAAAATAAATAAAAAAGTTTTGTTCAAAATGTGCTCTAGTTTTTGTTTTATTCGAACAATTAGGTGCGACAGTTATTAGGACTCACGCTGTTGATAATATAGTGTCTATTACTACAGATTACATATCTTCAAAAACACCGTTTAACAGGAACTTCTCAATAAAAATTCCTTCCAGGGCGCAATGGGCAGCTAGGAAAGGGGATTCACAAACTGCTCTAAATATATATACTGATGACTCTAAACAAGAAGTAGGGGTGGGGGCAGGTTTTTATGTCAAAAACCCCAGTGTCAGCAAATCATTTAAATAACCTATCGAATGTAGTATTTTTCAGGCAGAGAACTAACAAATTAGGACCACTTTGAGGGCGTATGTGCCGGAGAACCACAGTACGTGGGATTCTCGTCTCTCAAAGGTGGCATGCTGTACTCGAACAGCGCAGTATGAGGTTTTGGGGGCGTCTCCATACTTCGTGAGTTTTGGCCGGAATATGGCGGTCAGAGGTGATAGGGATTATAGACGAGTGAGGGACTCAGACCAACCGGACAGTAGTAGTGAGGACCGGGCCAAGAAAATGGCAGACTTGAGGGAAGACTTATAGAAAAGTTGGAAATGGCAAACTCAGACGTAGAGATGTACGGAATTTACCACCCGAGCTAGTATGGAGACGTTATTTTGGTTTTGTCCGATGGTGCAAACTATTTTGCGGTGAAGTTAGCTATTTAGGACTTTTTAGGATTAAAAAAGAGGGTGTCTCCGTGGGCATATGTTTTGGAAGACGAAGACGGACGAGAAAAGGGGACTCAGGGTGATTTTCTCCGGTTAGATTCGAAAGTTGGCTGGTCTCAGGAGACCAAGCAACTTTCGCGGAGGTGGAGGTGGGGTTGTCGCGGCATAAATTCGCGACATAATTTTGTTTGTTGTTATTGTTGTTTGTTTGTTCTTGTTTTGACCGAAAGCGCGCACTGACACTTTTTATTTCATTATTCTTTTTTTTTATTATATTGTTCTTTTTTATTTATATTATTTTGGTCTAATTAAACCAAATTTGACACTCGCTGGTGGAATGCAGCCGGGCGGAGAATTGACAACTGCTGTCAAGATCTCTTATTCATTTTTGTTACGACTTCGTTTTAGAAGTTTGTTGATGAGCTTTTACGATCCGATGTTGGGGAGGGCATTGCGCGAACTATACTTACGGGACGAAGACATAATATGAAAAAAACTAGGCTGAAGCTTTTTGTACTCTTTGAACCTGTTTGAGGGAGGGGAATCTGTCGACATTTTAGCTTTCGCCTATACATACATGAGTGCCGCCAAAATGAGTATTTTCATTTTGGTGGGTGCTGGGGTGTATATGTAAATTTGCCAAACACACTCTAGAAAAATCTGAGAAGATCTTTCACATATAGGAGTGTGTAAAGCCCCGACTGCGAATACTGGCTTCGGCGTAGGTCACGCTCAGGTGTGCGAGGGGGGGGGGGGGGGAGGGTAAGATGTTAGAGAAATGGAAAGTGCGCGCCATATATGGGTTCTTATAGACAAGATTCAGTTAGTTCTTTTTAGGCAGGGAAAAGAGTGCGAACAGTTTAGTGGACTGGCGATTTCTTTGAATTTAAATTTTAATTTTCGAGTAGTGTTTAAAAAAAAAAGATTGTTTTTTTTAATTTTTAAATTTGATTTTTTAAATTGTGTTTTTGTGGTTGCTGAGGACCTCGTCGGATCGTGGAGATGAGGCAGGAGATATTTTCGAAGGGAGTATTTTTCCGCGCTGGTTATTTCCACCAGCGGGTGGCAATAGTGTATTTGGGTTTTTTTTTATCTGTGGCAGTCGGCCCTTTAGTTTGTTCGAAATATGTAAAGGAAGAAAAGTGTTAATGGAGTTTGTCAAGTTGTGGCAAGTCGGTTGTGGCAAGTCGGCCATTGGTGTTTCGAGATTTTAATAGTGGAATTGGTCTCCGTCGGTTTTGTGGTCCTGGTTTCCCCTTTCCCTTCCAATTTTTGTTGTGGCGTCCCGCACCTGAGCCAAGTTGTTGCTGGACATCGATTTTATCGAAGACCAGCTGGTTAATTGATTATGTAAAGAATCGTGCGAGGGATTTCAGCCAGGTCGATCTGGTCCCGTAAATCAAGTGCACATAAAAACATAATTTTTGTCATTAGTGTTTTTTTCTAAAATGCTCTCGTTTGCGGTTTCCATATACGTGTATATTTCAGAGTAGGATTTGAAAAGTTTAGTTATCGGGTTTTCGCGTACTCGTGTGTTTCGTTCGGCCGGGGATGCCATACCGCGAGGGTCGGCTTTAATCCCACGCGTCGCGATTGAGCTACCGGGCAATTAGGGATTTTAATTATCGCGTGGGATTTTTAAAAAAGAGTTTTAATAAAAGTTTAGATAAAAATGGCGCGATAAAGGTAAAGGCAACAACGTTGTTGCGTAAGCCGATGAAATGAAATGAGTGAGATTCTTGAAAGAGCACTCGCAGACATGAGCAGGTGGGCTTATAGAAAATTGCTCAATATAAACCAAGAAAAGACGGATTTAGTTCTATTTACAAGGAAATACAAAATTCCAACATTTAGGGCAACAAAAATAAATAACATAATAATACCTATAGCTCTGCAGGCAAAATTTCTAGGGGTAATTCTCTATAGGAAATTGTCCTGGAAACCAAATGTAGATGAACGAATTAAAAAGGCATATGTCGACAGTAAAGATGCTGGAAAGACTCCAGCGGCAACTTTAGGTTGGTATAGTAGTAGCCCTGAAAACAACATCTGCAGAGTCGCTTAACGTGATATTGCACTTAATACCAAAAGATCTCTTTGCCAAGGGAATAGACTTTAAAACTGCACTAAGGCTTAAAGAATCAAATTGTTTTAGGGCCAAGTCTTTTGGACATAGTAACTTAGATAATATAGTGTCTATTACTACAGATTACATATCTTCAAAAACACCGTTTAACAGGAACTTCTCAATAAAAATTCCTTCCAGGGCGCAATGGGCAGCTAGGAAAGGGGATTCACAAACTGCTCTAAATATATATACTGATGACTCTAAACAAGAAGTAGGGGTGGGGGCAGGTTTTTATGTCAAAAACCCCAGTGTCAGCAAATCATTTAAATAACCTATCGAATGTAGTATTTTTCAGGCAGAGATACACCCAGAGAAAAAACCACCTAAAATCACCACCTTAAAACAAGTAGAAACGTTAATGAAAGTCTGGTAAAGTTGGAAATTTTAGAAACAGCTACGAACAAACTTGTTTTCAATTTAAATCTTAAATTCAAAAATAAACAAACTTATTTCAAAGTTGTTTTCCGATTATTTCAAAAATTTTCCAATTTATATTAAGTTTGCCAGACCTTGATTTAAAATCATTCAACTTTGTTTCAACGTTGACAACAGTTATTTTAAGTATTTTTCACTTCATTTCAACTTTGAAACTTTGTTTCAATGTTGACAATAGTTATTTTAAGTATTTTTCTCTTTATTTCAAAGCTGTTTCCATTAAGTTGAAAAAATGAAGGAGTAAATACGATCGTACTTGATTTTATTATGTTTTTTTCCCTGAGTGTAGTCGCAATACAAAAAGCTGCTGAGAACTTTATAGGCAAGATTATAAATAAAGAGATTAACATCTACGTGGACAGTCAACCCGCTCTTAAAGCCCTCAAAAACGTAACAAGAAAATCCACAACAGTAAATCGTTGTTACGATCCATGATTTTGGCACAGATAACGTAGTCAGTCTAGTGTGGGTACCGGGTCACTGCGACATAGAAGGAAATGAAAAGGCGGATGGCTAAGGATGGTGTTTATTTAGAAACTTCAGCTATGTCCATTCCTTCACCTATACAACACTTTTATATAAACCAGGATATCAAAACCCTTCTACTTTCACAAAATAGGTGGATAAATATAAGCCACAGTAAAATAACGAAGAAATTCTGGTCTAACTACAACAAAAAACAATCGAGCTACATCGTATCTCTAGGACGTGAAGAATGCAGACTGATAGTAGGAGTTGTAACGGGACACTGTCTTTTTGGCCATCACTCCTTTAGGATGGGTCTAGTGTCTAACAACTGGTGTCGGAACTGCAATGAACCGGAAGAAGAGGAGACACTGGAACACCTGCTATGTTTTTGTCCGGCTCTAGCTAGAACCAGGCTCAGGATACTTGGAAAAACCTTTTTTAACTCGTTAATTGGGGTGACCACTCTCCAACTTTCTGAACTGAAACACTTCGCGATATGCCTTCTATATGCCTATATGCCTTCTATGTGAGGCATATAGCCGCCACTGTAACCTAACTTAACCTAACCTAACCTAACCTAACCTAACCTAACCTAACCTAACCTAACCTAACCTAACCTAACCTAACCTAACCTAACCTAACCTAACCTAACCTAACCTAACCTAACCTAACCTAACCTAACCTAACCTAACCTAACCTAACCTAACCTAACCTAACCTAACCTAACCTAACCTAACCTAACCTAACCTAACCTAACCTAACCTAACCTAACCTAACCTAACCTAACCTAACCTAACCTAACCTAACCTAACCTAACCTAACCTAACCTAACCTAACCTAACCTAACCTAACCTAACCTAACCTAACCTAACCTAACCTAACCTAACCTAACCTTACCTAACCTAACCTAGCCTAACCTAACTTCACACTTTTGCTTTCCCAAGCAGCTGTAGCGGCTACTCCCGTTTCAATCCTAAACACCTCAACTCGAAGCTATACAAAATATACTATCGCGCCATTTTTAACTAAAATTTAAAAAAAACTAAAATCCAAAAATTCCCACGCGATAATTAAAATCCCTAATTTTCCGGTAGCTCAATCGCGACGCGTGGGATTGGGGCCGACCCTCGTGGTATGGTATCCCCGGCCGAACGAACAACACGAACGCGTGATAACTCGATAACTAAACTTTTAAAACCCTACCCCTATATATATAAATATATATATGTATATATAACAAGAAACTGAACCTTTCTCGACACAAAGAAAATAATACCGAATACAAACGGAACCCTTTTCAAAATTTTCACAAAACGACAAATGACCGAAAGAAATTTTTTATACACCCAAAAATTATATTTTGAAAACGCAATTGATTTGCGGGACCAGACTTACCTGTCTGAAATCCCTCGCACGATTCTTTGCAGAATCTATTCACCGGCTGGACTTCGATAAAATTCGATGTCCAGCAAGAACTTGGCTCAGATGCGGGACGACACAAACAAAAAAAAAAAGGAATAAGGAAGAGGGGGAAACGGCCAAACAAATTCCAAGCAAACTACTTGAAATTCCCAGGACGGAAACACTTCACCAAAACAAATCACGCCCGAAAACAACCTCTTACACTCTATTAATTCCTCAAATTCAAAACACTAAATGGCCGACTGCCACAAATAAAATAAAGTAAAAAAACACTAGCTGGCAAAACTAAACCAGCGCGCAAAAATACTCCCTTTGGAACACTTGTCCTCCAGCCACAACCCGACGTGGGCAACCGCTCCACCTTAGGGATGGATAGCGAAAGCAAAAAGTCGACTTTTGAAATTTTTGAAATATAGTGTATTTCAATACAGTTTGAGGTTTATTTGAAAAACAATAAAAACACTTCGGTTTAGTTTTTAAAAAATGTTCTTTAGTAATTTGATATGCAATAAAACTAAAAATATATGAACACAATACGTCGGTTTTAGAATGAATCCTTTTTTCATAAACTCACCTTCGGGTTTTCTTTGCAAAATTTTTTTTGCAAAGAAAAAAGAGTCGGCTTCGCAGTTGATTTGCAATTAGACCGGCGTGTGAAAATAGACGTTCACACGGAACGGATGTTGCGACATAACTGCAGCATAGTTTCTTACTGACTTACTGACTGCATTTTTTTGAAGTGCAGTCAAACTGCACTTGGCGGCATTTTTATACCCTGCACACTAGTGTCCAAGGGTATATTGTGTTTGTAACACCGTTTGTAACGCCCATAAGGAGGTGTGTCCGGTATGGAAAAGTATATATATTCTTGATCAGCATCACCTCCTGAGTCCATTAGTCCATGTCCGTATGTCGTAGCTTTTGAGCTATCGACTCCAAATTTTGGAATTCCTGTTGTTTTGGCGAACGATTGGACGGTATTGAAAATGTGCAACATCGGATAAGAGCCACGCCTACCTCCCATACAAAATGGCCGCCAATTTTATATTATTTTCGTTTATCTTGAGAAATACTGAACCGGTTTGGATGCGGTTTTTTGCATTGGTTAGGAAATGAGGTCGGGAACGAAATGGGAATGAAACCGGAACGAAATGGAATTGGACCGGGACAAAATGGAATTGGAACAAAATTTTTAAATGGAAAATTATCGATAAATTATCGAAAAATTTTGGGATTCCTCTTATTTTGGCGAATGATTGGACGGTATTGAAAATGGGCAACATCGGATAAGAGCCACGCCTACCTCCCATACAAAATGGTCGCCAATTTTATATTATTTTCGTTTATCTTGAGAAATATTGAACCGATTGGGATGCGGTTTTTTGCATTGGGTTGGAAATGAGGTCGGGAACGGAATGAAACCGGTACGAAATGGAATCTAAAATTATCGATAAATATTGGAAAATTATCGATAAATATTGGAAATAGATCGATAAATTATCGAAAAATTATCGATAATAAATCGATAAATTATCGAAAAATTATCGATAAAGTATCGAAAAACTATCGATAAAATATCGAAAAATTATGAATAAAATATCGAAAAACTATCAATAATATACCGATTTTCGATAAAATTACTAACTTTTTTTGCTTAACAAATTAAGCAAAACAAATATATTATAAAAAAAATAATAACAATTAACAAAATTGTTCAGTGCGTTCTTTCGGTTAGTGCGTGTGAGATTTTGTTCCTCCGATTTGGTTCGCCCGTCGCCCCGAACAAAAGGGAAACATAAAAAAACATAACAAACAAAACAACAACAACTGTGCATCGAATTTATACCGCGACAACCCCACCTCCACCTCAGCGAAAGTTGCTTTGTCTCCTGAGACTAACCAACTTTCGAATCTAACCGGAGAAAAATCACCCTGAGTCGATGTGCGGCCTAAGGTCCTGCACATGCCATGTCCCCTTTTCTCGTCCGTCTTCGTCTTTAAAAACATATGTCCACGGAGACACCCTCTTTTTAACCCTAAACGGTCCAACAAATTTCGGAGCTAACTTCGCTGCAAAATAGTTTGCAGCATCGGACAAAACAAAATTACGTCTCCATACTAACTCGTGTGGTAAATACTGTACATCTCTACGTCTGAGATTGTAAGTTTTCGCTGTCTTGGCACTTGCCATTTCTAACTTTTTCCGTATGTCTTAACTCAAGTCTGCCATTTTCTTGGCCTGGTCCTCACTACTACTGTCCGGTTGGTCTGAGTCTCCCATTCGTCTATAATCTCTATCACCCCTGACCGCCATATTTCGGCCAAAATTCACGAAGTATGGAGACGCCCCCAACACCTCATGCTACGCTGTTCGAATGCAGCACGCCACCCTTGAGAGGTGAGTGTTCGGTCGCTTGGTACTCTAACAAAAAACGTACTTTGAGCTGATTATACACAGCAGCTAAAATCTGCAAGTTTATTAATTTATTAAACTTCTTATAATTTACAAATTTTCATATTTCTATACATACACTTGTGTTTTTCAATGATTTATTAATACCAACAATTGAACAGAAAGATTTTGTAACTTTGTTAAGGTTAACAAAGATATTAGAAAAACGGAAGTGAAAGGGAGAGCATCAAATGTCATTGTAATTTAGTTGGTTCTTATTTACATAGATGCATTTAAGCGTATCAAAAATTACGTTGTAAAGGAATTCATGGATTTACACCGTAACATAGCCCCTCCCGTAAACTTCGTACATGTGTGAGGAGTTTACAATTTTACGTCTAGCTTGGCGAGTTTTACCACAGGGCGTGTAGATAAACCATTTTGCGTCTTCACAACGGCACTGCGGACGGCATCATCCTTGCCACGGTGCACATCAACCACAACACCCTTCAACCACTCGTTTCGCTTTGCATTGCCGTCAACGATTAAGACGATGTCTCCAACAGTGATTTGTTGGGCCGTAGAGTCGAACCACTTCGTACGTCTGGTCAAGCACGGCAAATATTCGCGAAGCCAGCGCTTCCAAAACTCATTTGCTATCATGTTCGATAGCCGAAAATTTTTGCCCAATACCATACCACTGCTCTGGGGATTCGCACGCTCTCTTATACCACTCGAAGATCCCACCAAAAAATGATTTGGAGTCAGGGCTTCTCCCTCCGGAGAATCCAATGGGACGTATGTTAGAGGGCGCGAGTTCAACATATTTTCTACGTCAGCCAGTGCAGCTCTCAAATGCTCTTCGCGTAGACTTCGGTTTGGTAATATATCCATTAGCACAGATTTAACAGAGCGAACAAGTCGCTCCCAAGCCCCTCCCATGTGAGGAGATGCTGGCGGTATAAACTCCCACTCAATCATCGGATATTGACGTTCGACTTCACTAGATGAAATTTTATCCACCTCCTGTGCTAGTACACGGCTGGCACCCCTGAAATTGGTCGCATTGTCGGACATAATTTTGCGTGGTGTACCACGGCGGCAAATGAATTGCTTCAGAACTAGTAAAAACGAGTCGGTAGACAACGACGATGCAATTTCGAGGTGTACTGCTCTCACGGTCATACACGTGAAAACGACTCCCCAGCGCTTTTCTTTGCGGCGACCAACAACAATGTCAATAGGGCCGAAATAATCGACGCCTGTATAGTAGAAAGGCCTTGTGAAAGCGGCAAACCTTTCAGTTGGCAGGTCAGCCATTACGGGCGCAACTGGAGTTGCTCGTCGAATCATACAATATTGACACGATCTTGCAACGGCACGAACGGCAGCTCGTAATCCACATATATAGAAAGACTGCCGAATCTCGTTTACAACTATCTCGTTGTGCTGGTGATGATATTTGCGATGAAAATATTCAATAACTAAATGCGTTGTTTTGTGTTTTTGAGGCAAAATGATAGGCCGCTTGACGCTGATTGGTACACCCCCTACTGCATCGATTCTACCGATATCATTTTCATTTTGAAGTTGCTGAATATCTTCAAAGTATGCCTCTTCTTGGCACATTTTGAATAGCAGCATTTCAGCAGTCTCAATGTTGAGATTTTCGAGGAATGGTTTGAATTCGTTACATGCCGCAATGGGTTTGAACAATTTACGCAGAAAGAGTAGAATTATTAGCTGGCATCTGCGCAACTTTTCCCATTTGCTGAAGCGGGTAGGATCTGCAGTTATCAACTGTAACTTTGGCGTCTGCTTCTTTTGCGCTATGAGATGACATAGCACTTCACTTGCGACGTCGTGATTGCTGAATTCTGATGTAGGCCATTCACTTTCATTGTCGCGCATGAATGGTGGCCCATGAAACCAGCGACTGTCGTTATTCAAGTCGGGTACATTGTTCCACTTTGTAGAGTCATCTGCTACGTTTTGCGATGATGGAACCCACCTCCACTCAGAGATGTCAGAGTCCTCCAAAATCTCTCCAATTCTCACTGCAACAAACTGCTGAAATTTTCTGGCATCAGACCTAATCCAGTATAAAACATCTTTTGAATCAGACCAGAATACGCGACGGCTGATTTTGAGCGAAGCCTCTTGACAAATGAAATTGCAGAGTCGTAAACCGAGTACCGCTGCCATTAATTCCATTCTTGGAACCGAGATCGGCTTCAATGGGGCTACTCGCGTTTTGGACGCGACGAGCGAACATCTCGTTTTGTTGTTGTATCCTGCACGCAAAAAGGCCACAGCTGAGTAAGCGTCAATGCTGGCGTCCACGAAGACATGAAGCTGGGCGTTGTTTGACTTGCTTGCTAGCGCATAGCATCGTGGAATTCGAACAGACGCAATTGTCGGCAAAATTTTTTGCCATTTCCGCCATTTCTCGCGCTCAGCTTCTTGAATCGGGTCGTCCCATCCTACTTTGGACCGCCATATCTCCTGCAATAGGATTTTCGCGTAGATAACGAAGTGACCAAGTAGACCAAGTGGATCGAAAATAGTCATGACGGCTCGCAACACACCTCGTTTGGTCGGATTCACATTTTCGTCGAATACATCTTCGGGTTCTTCAAATAATTTCATAGAGTTTTCGTTGTTTTCGTCTAATCCCTTTAAGACCTTTTGAGAGTTTGAGAGCCAGTTGCGCATCTCAAATCCGCCTTGTTGATGAATTGAGTGGACCACTCTAACCAATTCCCTCATCTCATCCTCAGTGTCCACACTTTGCAGCCAGTCGTCTACGAACGTATTGTCCAAAATTGCTTGTACTGCAGTCGGATACTCTTCTGCGAAGCGCTCGGCGTTTTTGTTCTTGACGTGATTTGCTAAAGATGGGGAGCACGTTGCTCCAAACGTCATCACGGTCATTGCGTAAACATCGATAGCCCGAGATGTGTCTCCATCACGCCATAAAAATTGTTGAAAACGTTGATCTTCCTTGCGCACTCGGATTTGGTGAAACATTTCACGAATGTCACCGCAGATGGCCACTGGTTTTTCACGAAATCTGATTAATACGCCAACGAGTGATTTTAGCAAGTCGGGGCCCTTTAATAACATAGAATTTAATGACACATTGTCGACAGCAGCGGCCGCATCCCAAACAATACGGGTTTTGTTTTTGTTTTTATTTCTTACCGTAAATATTGGAATGTACCAAGATTGGCTGTCGTTGTGGATTTCGCTCGGCAGCAGCTTCCGAATGTATCCATTTTTCTCATAATCTCGAATTTTTTCAACAATAAATGCTTTTAGGTGTTCGTCACGTTGCATTTTGGCCTCTAAACAGAGTAGTCGCCGTCTAGCCATGGCAAGCGAGTTGGGCAAACATATTTTGTCATATTTCCATAAAAGGCCAGTCTCCCAGCAATTCTCCTTGCTTAAGAACTTTGTTTGACTCTTCATGATTGCCTTTGCGCGTTCATCTTCCTTTGAGCAAAGTGAATTTTGATTTAATTTAACACCTACAGCGTCTAAAGAAAAATAGTTTTTTAACATGTTGTCCAAATTGTTGTTATTGGAACTGCAAGAACAGATGTGCAGAACTCGATGGCTGGCTGTATTACCTGCCTGCTGTCGTCCGTACACCCCCCATCCAATGCGGCAGCGTGTAGCGATTAGTTCGTCGTCGTCATTCTCTATGATTTCAAGGGGAACACACAACTTAGCGTTATCGAGGCCAATAATGAGCCTTGCCTTTGCTGCATTATATGGCATAATTGGCAATTTTTTCAAGTGATTGCAATTATCAATTTGCATTTTGGTTAAACTTTGCACTGGTAAATCAAGTTTGTTAATTGTACGCACTTTATTCAACAATAATTTAGAACTGTGTTTGCGATCAGATATGTACAAAGAAACTGTTTTTGATTGTTCCTCTTTTTGCGTTATTTCGCCAGTCCATTGCAAACACAATTCGTCGATGGGACCATCAAGCCCAAGCTGCTCAGCTAATTCACTCTCAATTAAAGAGCACGATGCACCTTCATCAATTAACGCGTAAGTGTTAAGAGCGCAGTTATTGCCGAAAAGAGTTACAGGAATGTACTTGAATAGAACATTTTCCCTAGCATGAAAGAGGAGAGCTTGACTTGCTGTTTGTGATTGTTGTTGTTGGCGCTGTTGCCATTCATTTCGGCTATGCAATAATGAGTTGTGCGGCATTTTGCAACTATCCACTCCACATTGTCGTTTAGAGTTGCATCTCTTTAGATGGTGCTTTTTGAAGCAGCGTAAACATAAATAGTTGGAACGGATAAAGTTCCACCTTTCGCTCACATTCAAGGCGATAAAATCGGGGCACTCAAATAAGCGATGATTGTTTTTGCATTTGAAACATGAAATCGGTAAAGACTTAGTTCCGTTGTCGTCAATGACGTCGTGGACTAGTACGCGCTCTCTTTTAGAATTTTTTGATTCTGCTACCTGCGGCGAAAAAATAGTTACTTGAGATGCACACGTTGCTAAGTTATAAAGCCAACTATCAAAGCAAACAATGTCTACTCGTTGTAATGTGAATCGATATTTTCCCCAATCTAATTTTAAATCTGAAGGTAATTTTTCTACGAGTTCATTAAGAAGCATAGGGTCGTTCAAATAGTCGGAGAGACCCATAGCTGGCATTGTTGTTCGATAATTTTGTACAGCCAACGCGAAATTTATCAAAGTGTCTAGTCTCTCTCTGCGCACAGTGGGCTCGTTTCGTAAATTCTTCTGCAAAGCTTGGTGTATGATCTCAGGGCGACCATATAACATGCGTAGCGTCTCGATTGCAACACAAACTGTACTGGGCATCATAAGTTTGCCTTTTACAGCTTCCAGAGCAGCTCCCTTTAAACATTTTTGGAGTCGAATTAAATTTTCTTGGTCGGTAAATCCGCATCTTTCCGTCGATTGCTTGTAGTTAGTTATGAAGATAGGCCAGTCTTCAGGTTTTCCTGCAAAACTCGGTAAATCCTTACTGATGGCATGACGCGCTGCTATATGTGATGTTGATAATGATATATCAGCCGTAATATTGTTCAAATTTGGACAAAATGACGAGGTTGGGATTTGGTGGCTAAAGAATGGATTTTGGCTATTGGTAAAATTTGAATTGAATAAGGGATTCATATTGGGCTGAGTGTAACTCAGATTACTGCTGTATGGAAAGGAGATCGCGTGAGATGGTGCAGAAGTAAATGGCGTTTGTGAGTATGTCGGCGCTGCAAAGGAGGACGAGCTTGGATTGTAAAAAATGTTATTCGCGGTCATTCCATTCGCATTTGCGTTAACAGAGCCTATGTTACTAGCAGATTTTGCACTGTTAACATAATTAGCACCAAAGTGAGAAGCTGTAGGCTGTGGAGCGCACACGGCAGAACTTTGTTGATTGTTGTTGGCGTAATTATCAAACATCGCTGAGCTGGATGCCACTGGAACGAAGGAGTTATGTATAGCCCCAAATAGCGAGCGTTGCTGCGAAACATTGTTGTTGGCAGCGCCGTTTATCGAAAGTGTAGACATTTGTGACGTCGGCACGTTAGCGTTTGAGCTAGTAGAGCTTGCTGAAATGGGATTAATACTCGACGAGCTAGGGATTAGGGTTTGCCATGTAACCTGTTGATCTTTGGTTTTAGTTTTGGTACTGAGCTTAGTAGAAGTGCGAATGCGTTTAGCGATTGGTTCTTTACGCCTAAGACCAGAGCGAGTGGAAGGAAGAGCAGTTTTGAATGATAAGTTGCCTACCTTAGCTGACGATTTTGGAGTTGATGCTGGTGCTTTTACCTTGGTGACAACGGTCGCAATATTTGCAGCGGGCGCTACGCTATCTCCGACCGGCGATTTAAGAGCCTGAGTGGATGATGCGGCAGTTGCTGCGGAGGATGCGGGTATGTCCCTGGGTGTGTCACGCAGTGCTGCTCGATCGCTTCCAGACGGTGATTCATCTCCAGTTGGGTCCGGCATGACGAACTTCGGTTGAGGTTATGTCGGTACGCGTGTCAGAAACTCGTTCACAAAATGCTCGTGAAGTGGCACGAGTTTTTCCTTTTTCCAAAGTATTTTATACTTTCAGAAGTATATATATACGCAAAGTGTTTTAGCCAAAGTATTTTAGAAATGTTCGGTCGCTTGGTACTCTAACAAAAAACGTACTTTGAGCTGATTATACACAGCAGCTAAAATCTGCAAGTTTATTAATTTATTAAACTTCTTATAATTTACAAATTTTCATATTTCTATACATACACTTGTGTTTTTCAATGATTTATTAATACCAACAATTGAACAGAAAGATTTTGTAACTTTGTTAAGGTTAACAAAGATATTAGAAAAACGGAAGTGAAAGGGAGAGCATCAAATGTCATTGTAATTTAGTTGGTTCTTATTTACATAGATGCATTTAAGCGTATCAAAAATTACGTTGTAAAGGAATTCATGGATTTACACCGTAACAGTGAGTATCCCACGTCCTGTGGTTCTCCGACACGTACGCCCTCAAAGTGGTCTTAATAATTTGGCTAATCCGCTCGGCCGGATTAGCCTGCGGATGATAATGTGCAGTGTACCGCATCTTCACACCATACGAAGCGCATAAACTATGCAGCTCCTTGCTACGAAACTGTGGCCCATTGTCGCATACAATAGACCTCGGAACTCCAAAGAGCAGGAAGACATTATCTTCCAACTCCTTGCAAACACTCTTTGCCGTTGCATTTCGCAACGGAAACAACAATGGGAATTTGGTGAAGTAGTCAACCACCGTTAAAATATAACAAAACCCCCGACTAGACTTCACCAAGGGTCCCACCAGATCTACGCAGATCATTTCCCAAGGTTCTAACTTCTTTGTCCTCTCTACCATACAACCAGCTGGCTTATTGTTGTCTGCTTTCACACTCTGGCAAACCTGACAACCTTTAATATATCTAGCTATCTCTGCCTTCATTTTTGTCCAATAATATTTCTCAATTACCCTTGCGTATGTTTTCCTAACGCCCATGTGCCCCGACAATGGATTATCGTGACACTCGAATAAAATACTGCGCCTATCACTCCTGCCCACAACTCTCTTCCACTCGTACCCAGCGCTAAACAAACTATTTGTCCCTGCCTTTATGTGTTTATATAACACCCCATTTTCAATTCTCCAAGCTGGGTAATCGAGTGGTTTATCCTCCACTTTCCGAACCATGCTCTGAAGCCATGGATCTTCTACACGCCCATCTACCTCCCCTACGACTGGGACACTTCTGGAAAGCATGTCGGGCACAACATGATCTTTTCCTTTCCGATGAATGATTTCATAATCATACTGCTGGAGCTTTAAAGCCCACCTAGCCAACCTACCGCAAGGATCTTTCAAATTGTTGAGCCATACCAACGAATAATGGTCAGTCACCACTGTGAACCTAACCCCTTCGATGTATGGCCTCAACTTCTCAACTGCCCACAAAACAGCCAAACACTCCTTCTCGGTAGTGGAATAATTCCTCTCGCAACTACTCAACGACCTGCTCAAATATGAAATGACCTTCTCCCCTTCATCAAACTGCTGTGTCAAAACGGCACCTATTCCAAAATCGGAAGCATCAGTTTGAACTACAAAGGGTCGTTCGAAATCGGGACAGCTCAGGACCGGCGCCGTCACTAGGCGCTCCTTGGCCTTCAAAAAGCTGTCCTCACACTCCGGTGACCATCTAAACCTGTTCTTCTTCTTTAGAAGATCAGTTAGAGGTTTAACCAAATCTCCGATATTCGAAACAAACCTACGATACCAAGAAATGGTGCCAACAAACGACCGGACTTCCCTTACATTTTTGGGCGCTGGAATTTTCAGCATTGCCTCAACTTTTCGGGGTCAGCATGCAAGCCCTGTCGATCAACAACATAACCTAGATACCGTAGCGAAGAAAGACAAAAATTACATTTTTCCCTATTTAATCTAAGCCCTGCCGAACAAATCCTCCTCAGGACCTCCTTCAGAACCTCAACATGCTTGTCAAATGTATTTGTTACAATAATAACAATTCCAAGTCAACCCCAAGGACCTCATCTATAGATCTCTGCCAAGTTGCAGGCGCATTGTGCAGGCCATAAGGCATGCGTTTGAACTGGTAGAGCCCCCTACCCGGAACTGTAAATGCCGTGCAGGTCCTACACTCCTTCTCTACTGGGATCTGCCAATAAGCGGATTTTATATCCAAACTAGAGAGATATTTGGCGTCCTTTAGCTTATCTAAAGTAGCCGAAATATAAGGGAGGGGGTAACTATCACGATCCGTATTTTTATTTAATGTCCTATAATCCACGCAAAACCTATAACTTTCATCTTTTTTCCTAATCATCACAACCGGTGATGACCAAGGGCTGTGAGAAATCTCAATCACGCCCTTATCTAACATATCCTCTATCTCTTCATCTATGCGCCTCTGAATAGCGGGCGATACCGGATAGTATCGCTGCTTGACTGGTTCCACATTTGGCTTTATACGAATCCGATGTTCGACCAAATGTGTACAACCAAGTCCCTCAGGCATAGCTCTAAAAACTTCAACGACTAACTCTTCAAGAACCGATTTTTCCCTAGTTGACAACGAAGACCCATCAACTACCGCCGCTACTGACGAGACCTCACCTTGATTCTTGGCCAAATCTGGCACTACACCGGCCTTAGACCAAAATTCTACTCAAAGAATCAACGAGGACCGACTTGCCCTCTACCTCGAAAGGGACCGAAACTACCCCCCTAACCGGAACTTATTCACCATCAGCAAGCGCAACCTTGCTGACCGCAGACGCTACTAAACTCAACCCACAGAACTTCAACGTGTCCCAGCCCGGCCTACCAAGAATCGTCCTAATGGCCCCAGAATCTAAAAGCCCTAATATACGCACTCCAAAAATTTTAACACCTAAATATGGCCTATTATCCAATTCTCTACCTAAAAGAGATAGGCCTCTGAGGCCTATCACTATTTGCCCTAGCCAGCTGGTTGCCCGCAGGCAACCTACCTAAACCTCGCGAACTTCTTGCCCTGCTTCCGCAAGAGCTCGCGCCCCATTTCCCGACTCTTCGCGGGCCCTCGGAGCAGCTCTCGGGGCCGCCTCCCTGTTCGAGCGCTCCTGTGATTGCCCTGCTTTCTGAGAGCAGGGCAAAGGAATAAGGAAGAGGGGGAAACGGCCAAACAAATTCCAAGCAAACTACTTGAAATTCCCAGGACGGAAACACTTCACCAAAACAAATCACGACCGAACACAACCTGTCCAACTCTATTAATTCCTCAAATTCAAAACTAGAGACCGACCGAAATCGCTTTTTTTAATTTCGGCCAAAACCGAAATGGCCGAAATTTTTTATTTTTTTTTTCGGCCGAAACCGAAATTGCCGAATTTTCATTTTTTTAATTTCGGCCGAAACCGAAGCCGAAACCGAAAAAATAAAAGAAACAATTGTGAGATTTAATGTAATAAAGTGGGACATAATTAAGATTATCAGTAGGCTGAAATCGATCGCATATTCATAGTCAAATTTAGTAGCTTCTAAACTTTAGAACCAGCTTAGTAGCTGCCAGTTCAGTGTATTATCTGTCAACTTAGTAGATTACTGAAGTTAAGTTGGAGCTTAATTTGACTATGAATATGGGCCGATCATTTTAAGTTCAGATCATGAATTAGATGAATTTAGAAGCAAACTATCAAATGCGTGGAAATCAAGAGTAGTAGAAATTACTGTCAGGGCAGTAGATTTCAAGAGAGGGGAGTAGATATGGGTTTATGCGTAGAGTACTAGAAATTCTACGAGTTGTAGAAATTTCTGTCGGGGAAGCAGATTTGTTGAAAGAATAGTACTTTTGCATTGTATGAAACTCACATAATATTTTGAGGAGTAGATTTCTTACCATAGTAATAGGAAATATCTTGAGGGAATTAGAAAAATCTGCTACCGTAGTAGAGGAGTAGAAATTTATAAATCATTGCGAGAGTATTAGATCTACTCCGATAGGACATGTCAATGCTTAAATTTGTGTTACATATTCTGCAAACGCCACAAAAGTTGCATTTTTGGTGCTGTAAAAATTTCATTATTATTATTTTCGTATCCAGCATGGCAAAATACATAAGAATTTGTCTATAAAGTATATTTAACACACAAAACGTTCAGTTTTGTCGATCAGTGTAATCTTTGTTATTTATTTGTTACTTTTTCTATCAAACCGAAATTTTCGGCGGAAATATAGGAATTTCGGCCGAAAACGAAATTTGGCCGAAAGTGATATTTCATTTTTCGGCCGAATCCGAAACACGGCCGAAACAGCTTTTTTTGGCCGAAAAGCCGAAAAACCGAAACCGAAACCGAATTTCGGTCGGTCTCTATTCAAAACACTAAATGGCCGACTGCCACAAATAAAATAAAGTAAAAAAACACTAGCTGGCAAAACTAAACCAGCGCGCAAAAATACTCCCTTTGGAACACTTGTCCTCCAGCCACAATCCGACGTGGGCAACCACTCCACCTCACCACTCCAAAAATACAATTTAGAAAACAAGAAAGAAAATTATCAAAATTTTCCAAACAAATTATTTAAGACCAAATCAAATTCAAAATCTAAAACTTCACTTTTCACTTTTCTTCTTCCCTGCTCAAAAAGAACTAACTAACCTGTCTATATGGATGCATATATGGCGCTCACTTTCCATTTTTCCAACATCTCCCCCCCACACATGAGCGCGACCTACGCAGAAGCCATTATTCGCAGTCGGGGCCTTACCCACACCTATATGTGAAAGATCAACTCAGATTTTCTAGAGTGAGTTTGGCAAATTTACATATACACCCCCGCACCCACCAAAATGAAAATGCTCACTTTGGCGGCACTCATGTCTGCATAGGCGAAAGCATAAATGTCGACAGGTTCCCCTCCCTCAAACAGGTTCAAAGAGTACAAAAGCTGTAGTCCAGGCTCTGACATTTTACTATTGTAATGGCGAGGCTGGCAATACCTTCATCGGATCGCAGCCCCTCACTTAGCTATCTTAACGAAAGCAAAAGCGAAAGAAAGCAAGAGAACTTTGACAGCTCAAACAAAATATTCAGTTTTCTTCTTCCGCGCGCCGGTCGCATTTCAGCCGCGAGTGGCGAATTTGTTGTGCTTAACGAATTAAGCAAAACAAATATATTTAAAAAACTAGAGAGTGGACTATCTTCGGCTATACCGAAGTTGAAATACCCCCACACAGTAGAAAGAAGTACCTCGAACATAAAAAAATGTGGTCTCAGGACCCTATTTTGAGCCAATTATAGGTGGTTTTGGAGCCCAAACCATGTCCAAAATCCATTTCTAAAAATTTCCAATTAAATCCACCAAAAAAAAAAAATTGGTCTCAAGACCCCATTTAGACCCTTATATATGTGGCTTCGGAACCTCGGACCATGTCCAAAATCCATTTCTAAAAATTTCCAATTAAATCCACAAAAAAAAAAAAATTGGTCTCAAGACCCCATTTAGACCTTATATATGTGGCTTCGGAACCTCGGACCATGTCAAAAATACGTTTCTAAACATTTCCAATCGAATACAACAATAAAAAAGACTTGAAAAATTTTTACCTTTTTTTTCGGTGTATGGGAGCCACGCCCAGTTTTTGTCCGATTTGGCTGATTCTCGAACTTGATCTCAGTATTCACGAGAAAAACATGTAAAAAAAGTTTCAAGTCGATATCTCCAAAACTGCGACCGCTATCGTGCGGACGGACAGACGGACAGACGGACAGACGAACAGACGGACAGACAGACGGACAGACAGACGGACATCGCTAAATCGACTCAGGAGGTGATACTGATCAAGAATATATATACTTTTCCATACCGGACACGCCTCCTTATGGGCGTTACAAACGTTGTGACAAAGTTAGTATACCCTGCCACAGTGAGTGTGGGGGTATAAAAATAATAACAATTAACAAAATTGTTCAGTGCGTTCTTTCGATTAGTGCGTGTGAGATTTTGTTCGCCCGTCGCCCCGAACAAAAGGGAAACATAAAAAAACATAACAAACAAAACAACAAAACAACAACAACTGTGCCGCGAATTTATACCGCGACAATACTCCAAACCATATAGAGCAGCTTCTAAAAAATAAAAGAAAAATATGTCGTGAATGGCAAATTTACAGATCGCCCACTTTAAAAAACAGTTAAAAGATATCACTCAAAATCTAGAAAAACAGCTTAAGTGGAAATCCGAAAGAGACTTTCAACAACTCGTTGAACATCTCGCACTCACAAAATCAACAAATTACTCTCTCTGGAGAGCTGCTAAAAATACGAAAAAAAACAGGTACTGGCAGAACCTCCCATACGGCTGCCAAACGGAAATTATGCCTGAAACGATGTCGAAAAGGGTGCAGCTTTTGCCAACCACCTAAAAAACGTGTGCACCCCACACGCGACCACTTGTGATATTACATTACCAACATTAATCCCACACATAAACTCTAGTACACTTGCGATTAAAAAAAACTAACTTTTGAAGACAATAAACAAATGCTTAGATCCAAAAAATGCACCTGGACCGGACTTGATAACGCCAACAATGATAAAAGAACTGCCATTAAATGAAATAACTCAATTATTGCACATATTTAACGCGATCCTCAGAACATGTCCCTAGCCAGATGATTGGAAACTTTCTCAAGTTACAATGATTCCTAAACCTGGAAAAAATCCCAACAATGTGACTTCATACTGCCCCATAAGTTTGCTTTCTGTATTATTAAAACTCTTCGAAAAACTTCTAATAAAATTGATTTCATCCAAAATTACAAAAAAACAAGTGATTCCCGATCACTAGGTTAGTAGAAAATTTGTGGTAAAATATATAAGGTTTGTCTCTGTCCGATACTGCAGATATACCCAAAAGTGATAGAGACATGGTAACTCTCTACGTGCAAAAATATTTGGATACTCTAAGTAATTGGCTATCACGATGGAAATTCAAAGTCAACGAATCCAAAAGCTATCACTTAACCTTCACACTAAGAAGAGGCACGTGCCCAGCTCTGAGGATAAAGAGCTGGCCACATGCCAAGTTGTCCCTGAAAGTTCCCAAACAAAGTATCTTGGAATGTATCTCGACCGTAGTCGTGGAAAAACTGCAGAGAGCCCAATCAAAAATCCTGCGACAAATTACCAGAGCCCCTTGGTATATAAGAAACGCAAACACCCACAATGATTTGAATATCCCTGCAGTAAAAGACGAAATTCCGAAATTTACCTCGAAGTACAAGCAGAAGCTCATGTTTCACCCAAACATTCTAGCTAGAAATTTACTGAGACCTCTGAATCGAAGCTAATATATATCTCATATATTAGATACGCCAACTCCCCATTACCTAAATCAATGGCCCTACATTTATACATCTCATTAACTAAGATGAATTTATGAATAATAATTGTTAGACCTAAGTTAATATTAGGTGATTCAAACATTTGAAGTACATGAAAAAACAGTATCTCTGTATTCAAGTTCCTTCTGCGTGGCCGGTTCTCATGGAGTATGTCCAACAGCGGCTACGCCATCAACAGTACCTCTGTATTCACGTCCCTTCTGCGTGGTCGGCATTTGTCCGGTTCTCAGGGATTATAACCATGTGAATCAGGCCCGTGCGCAGGAATTTCCCGTGGGCGGGGGGGGTTTTATACAAAATTAATTTTTGACAGTTCAGCTAAATCGGACAAACATATGTATACAATAAAAAAACACATTTTCCCAACCTGGTAACGGTCAAGGTGGGTCGAAAGTATTCATATAGAGTAGCAAAACCCTCAACTTTCAATTTGTCGCACAGTGTAATCGGTCAAAATTGGGTTTTGGGACCAAATCTTTTTTTTGGTGGATTCGATTGGAAATTTTTAGAAACGGATTTTGGATTTAGGTTTTGGCTCCAAAATAACCTACAAAGGACTTAAAATGTTAGTTAGATAGTTCACTCTCTAGATTATTATAAGTCTTTTAAGTCATACAAGACATTTTCGTTACGCTACTTTTAGACCAATAGTCATATAATAGAAATTTAATTGCATAACACCACCCCACCAAATTTGAACAATTTGAATTTGAATTTTATATCGCTGAACAAGATGGCGATCTTGGAATTTTTCTATCACGTTTTTGAGAAATGTAGGATCAAGAAGTTAAAAAGTGGTCGAATAGGCAAAACCCAATAACTTATCAAAACAAAACGAATCTTTTGAAAACTTTATATGTTTAGTGATAATACTTTTTGTTTTGAATATATGAACGATTTAGTTTAGAGGTAAAAATTACCAAACTTACAATTCAAAAATATTCCAGCTTACGAACAAAAATTTGCTTCGCGACATTATAAAAAATAAATTTCCTGGCAAAAGAAAATTTCGATTCCAAAAAACCTTGTAAAATCGATTAAATTTGAGTATCGTTTCAATAATTTTGTTCTGAAAAATTAACCTCTGGGGGGGGTTAGAACCCCCAAAACCCCCCCATTGCGCACGGGCCTGATGTGAATCTCTTTTGATGTGGTCGCAATATTTTCCCCTCTACACAAAAGTAAAAATAAATACGGAAGTGTCATTCAATTCAAACACAAACTCCTCGAAAAAAAAGTAAAGTGATCCCCACTTTTTACACGCATATAAAAAACATAAAAAATTTCTGCAAAAAATGGGAATAAAGCATTTCCCCAAAAAATCGAGCTCGGCTCTCACGCCGTTTTCTGCCTCCCGCTCAGACGAAAGCGAAACAGAAGAAAGTGCGAGAACCGCGAAAAATCATGTGTCCCCGCTTGGCTTCAATAGCGATGACGCTCTTCGTCCATCATTCCAGAATGCAATGCTCTCTAAGCACACTGCATCGCTAGTGTTGCCAACTGCTTTGGAATTTCGTTTGGAATTCAATATTAGTGAAAACATATTTATTACCTTGCAAAAAAAGTTAAGTGTAAAAACTAGTGGCAATAGTGGTACATTTTTTTTAATGTTTTTAAATAATATTTTTTAATAAAAGCTTTGAAATATTTGTTATTGTTTTAGCAATATGTGTAAACAATGTAAAAAAAGTCATTAGGGAAATAACGAACCATTTAAAAGATCATAATAACATTGTTATTTCCCTTTCGAAATAAAACACAAAGTTTTCCACAACTCTATCCAAACGAGTTTAAACATTCCAGTAATATAATATAGAATTCATTGATATTTACATTTGCGATTCAGTATAATACTTTAACTTACTTTGTTAAAAATTTAGTGCTATTAGCGGGAAATAATCATAAGCGGAATTCCGCGTGGTTAAAATTAATTTGCAAATTTTGAGCGGCGCCTGTGAATCTGCATGTCAGCGATAGAAAAAGGAAAAGGCAAGAGAAGAAGATCCACTTCAAAATGGCTACAACACCTGTCAGACTTTAATGTGGGTTACCGTGTTAGTCCTTTTTCGGGCCGGTCGTGCAGCTCGACTGAGTGCGGTATCTTTCACTCCCCCCCCCGGTATGTTCTCTCGAGGACCTACCTCATCTGGTGAAGAATTTAGCGTAAGAATGAAAATTTTCGAAGCAGGTCGTTCAT